>WBMY01002460.1:381663-504158 GCA_013397315.1 Donacobius atricapilla | reverse complement strand
TGACACGGTGACGAGCCCTCCCGTGTACCGGCTGCCCGGCCGCGCCGCCCTCCCGCGGGGCACTGCCCTCCCCGGGCGCTCTGGGCTGTGGTGGCACCGGGCCGGCCCGGGCCGGGCCGGGCGGAGAGAAGCGAGACCTCGGCGCGGGTTGCGTTCCGAAGGGCTGNTGAGGTGTCACCCGCGGGCTTCGGGAAGAGGCTGCGCCGGGATGCCCGGGCCGGGCAGCGCCCGTTACCTGTGCGGGGGCCGGGCGGGAGGACGGGGATGAATGGTGCCATTATGCGGGGCGAGGCGGCGGCAGCGGCCGTGCCAGGCGCGGGCTGGCTGAGCGATGCGCCCGCGGCTCGCTCTGCCCGGCGCCGTGCCCGGCGGAAAATGACGGATAGCGGGAACAAAAGAAGCGGCAGCTGTCCGTGGGCAGCCTCGGTGCACACAGCGGCCGGCGTCTGGAGACAGCTGCGGAAGGTGCCCCGAAACAGCGGCTCTGGATGTCCCCGGGCCCCCCGCTGCCCGCTTCGCTCACGGCGGCGGAAATGCGGTCGGACTGTGGGGGAACCTGAGAGCAGCACCACCGAAACGACTGAATATAATGCATTATGTGGGAAGACATTTTGCCCAATTTCACCTGTTGTAATACAGTGACGTTGAGAGTGTAGTAGGAAATAAATCGTCCCTTTGTTCTATGAGGGATTAGTTTGCCGGCTGCTGTGGGAGCGATGCGCAGCTTCTCTACCTGTATGTTACCAGGTTAAGCACCAGCTTTTTTGTATCGACTTTCCGTTCTCTCTCCCGTCTGCGCTTAGCTGGGTTGAGCCCTGTGCAGCTCCCTGGGCCGTCCTGACCCGGCTGAACTCCCCGCTGCTGGCACCCCGGGCTGCCCCGGTGACTGGGGGCACTGGAGGAGTTCTGTTAGGCTTGGCTTGCCAGCTCACTGGCACAGCTCTCAACTTCTGCCTTCTGTCACAGCAGATAAGATTTTAACCACAGTAATGTATTGAGAGGTAGGGTTTGTAACTGCTGAATGGAGCAGAATCTGTACTCTGTAGGGCATATCCTAGGAAATAATTTTTGAAAAATATTTTTGGTTTCTTACCCTCTTCCCACACATTTATTTCTCGCCAACTTTGCATTGTGATACAATAAGACTTTTCCAATTTCAATTTACTCCATAGTCCAATTTACTCCATTAGCCTTTATGGTTAAAAAGATTAATTAAAGCAATAAAGAACCGACAAAGTAATCTGCATTGATAGAGCTCTAGGAAGGTTTTTAATACAGTTACTTGGTAGTGAAGGCCATCTTTTTTTCTTTTTACCCACTCATCCCTCTCATGGGCAGTAATCTTACACATCTGGCTTCTTTAAAGCTCATTTGGATGATGACTTTCCCAAATTATGATGATTCAGTCATGCTTTGCTTTGCAAAATGGGAGTGGAGGGAAGGTAGATACGATTTAATTGTTCATATCTTTAAATAGCAACTGATTCTCATAGTTTAGAAACAAATAGAAGAATTGTGCAAGGAGGTGAAGGTATGCATGGTATGAAAGTAAAATCTTTCTAGGAGATATCAAATGAAAGCACTTTTATTAACAACATTTTTAACATAGCATTTTTCATTTTTGTAAGGTATCTCAGATGCAGAAGAGAATAGGTGAATTCTTTGTGTACTAGACTGTTACAACTCCTAGTGTTTTATTTTTACATTACTTGTACGCCTTCTTATAATCATTTATATTTTCTGTGTGGCACTGCAGAGTGTTTTTAGCCCAGCCCTGTGGGTGTGTGTATATGGGTGTATGTTATACATACCTGTATACTGAGATTCAGTGCTTTTTACAGCACACACCCCAAACCTTACATTAAATATTACATGTAATTGATGTTTTATGAGCTCTTCTGTGATATTATAGGCAGAGTACATTAAAAGTAATTAATTTACCCTTGGAATGGACTTCTCAGGAGAGTTGAGTGAAATAATGGTGCTAGTTCTCTAGAACATAAAAAATGGGGGATAAGGCAAAGATCCTAAAGGTAATCATGAACGCAGTGAAACAAGCTTGGTCTCCCTCCTTAAATGTTTGAGAAATGAACATGTGGGGTTTTGTGGGAACTTGTGTGTGCGTGGGGGTTGTTTGTTTGTTGTAGCTTTTGGGTTTGTTTTGTTCTGGTTTTCTTTTGAAACTGCTTAGCCTGGCGTGTGGTCAGGGAACTCAGTCTCAACTGCAAGAGCATGAGGTGTCCACACATTGGACCGTCCTCCTGACGCTGAAGGTGCAGAAGCCAAAGTAGATATGGGGAAACCTGGTTTGAAATGCACTGCTTATCACATTTAGAAAATGCCAGATTGGAAGTGTGATTCCACCATTATGAAGCAGCTGTGCAGCTCCTTCTGTCAGTCGAGACACACCTCCCAACTTCTACAGTAAAAGAAGGAAAATCCTTTCTTCTGCTGTGCAGTCTTTACTCCTGCTCAAAGCACAGCCAGTTTAGTGCATTAAATGAGGTGTGGGTCCTGTGTCATAAAGTTGCAATGAAGCTGTGCAGCTGAAGCCTTCATCACAGTGCTTAAACACTTCCTTCATCAATATTTTTTCATCTAAATATTTTTCAAAGTATTGTTAAACCTCTGTTGTTTGGAAAAGGGAAGAGAGGAGATGCTGCTTTTGTTTCTGTGAAATCACAAAGATCACCTCTTCTGCCACCATAACTGGGAGTTTGGATCCAGGGAGAGTCTTGTGCCCTTTGAACCAGTTAGATTACTTACCCTGGCAGACAGCTGTTGTCTGTGTGGTTTTACATAATTGGTTGAGAAAGGTGCTTTGCTGTGGAATACTGCAGCTAGTTTGTACACACCAAAGGAATGTTACACCAAGAGGTAATGCAATCAAAAGAATTCCGTTTTTGTGAGAGTGTGATTATTCTCTACTAGCTGCAATTCCTTCTTCTGTTTTTACCTTTCTTATTTTTTTTTTTCCATTTTCTAAATTCTCCTCTATCCCCTGCCCTGGACTTTCCCCCTCCTCTGTTTCTCTTTACACGTTCCAGAGATGCTGCTTCCTCCGCCTTCCTCTCTCTTATCGCGGCATCAACAGAGGGAGTGCTCTGAGCACATTTCCTGCGTGTGGGGTCAGGCTGACCTGCAGCCCCAGAGCTGTGCCTGCATCCAGACTTCTGCTTGGCCCCCTGGTGACACCTGGAGAGTGCTCACTGCAGCGGGAGCCTGGGGAGTGAAACTGGGGAACTCCAGCAACTCTTCACTCCCATCCAAATGGACTAATTTTTGAGGCCTGAGCTTAGCAGAAGTTGTACACATCACTCACAGAAGATGGTAGGTGTGCTTGTGGTTGCCTTTCCAAAATGGTGGAGATATTGGAGCCATTCAGGCAAATAGCTGTAAGATTTTTGAAATAAAATAGTATTTGTCATTCCAGTCATCCTTGGAGGCAGTGAACAGTTTCAGCTGAGTAAGGGAAAGTAATAAGAAAAATGATTAGCATGCCTTTTTCACATGGATTTCTTTTTTTAAAATAAGGTTTTAAGCAACTGTAAAGTGGCTTTATAGTGAAAATTTTGTGTAAAAATCCTTCCTAACTTGTAAAAAGTCTTTATTCTCCTCATAGGGGTTGTTACTCATTTTAATTCTTTTGTGGTCGTTGGTAGCTGGGTAGGTTTGTTTCTCACCAGAAGACAGCTACATTGGCAATGCTCAGGATCATATGTCCATAATGTTTGGTGACATATACAGCCTGTGAGTGGCTTATGGTCTGAGTCTCAGTGGAGTTTTCATAAACTGTAATAAAATATTTTCAGTGACCTGTGTAAAGTTTCATTTAAAAATAGCTAGCACGAAGCTTTCTTTTCCTAGAAATCCATAGGTAATGACGTTCCTGTCATAAAAGGTTGTCAGAGCTGCCTTCTAAATGGATCAAGATAGGGGTTGGAAATCAAGAAATATAAAAGATGTAAGTAGGTGTGTATATGTAAAAGATTATGAAAATAATTTCTGATTGTGGCATCTCTTCTGCTTGCTCCTTTGCAGTAGCTCCTCCTTCCCCAGACTCCATTAGAGTTGGTTTTTTATATTAACTGTTACTTTTAGCTCAGGAAGTGTGATAAAGAACATAATACTTTAAATAGGTGGTTTCTTAAAAGAGCAGAATTCTTGCTTGTTTTTGTGCTAATCAAATGTAGAAATTTGCAATTTCTTTCATATGTAGAAAATTACAATAGACCTGCTAGAAAAGGGTTTCTTTTCTGCCTGGGTTTAAGGAAGCAATGTAATAAGCATGTAATAATAGCAATATAAGGTAATAAAACACTTTATTGAGAAGCAGGGTTTTTTTAATATGAATGCTGAGTGCACACATATTTCTGTTTAAACTGCTACTAATGTAATATATACAATTTATTACAATTTATCTCTGATTTTATTAAGATTGCTTATTTTGTAATTGTTATTCACTGGATGTTAGAGGGTGTTTTAAGAATACTGCTGGTATATCAGAATTTTTATAGGAGATTAGTGTTGACCTTGTAGATAATGCATTGACTCCTTCCCTGCTTATAGGGGAAGGGTTGCATCTATTAGGAGGAGAAAAAAGAGAGCTTGGAAATGTGAAATAAGCAGCTGAAATTTCAGGTCTGATGTGTTAGAGGTCACTGACGTGCTGCAAGCAGGTTAACCCTGATGAGATCAAAGGAGTGAAAACAGCTGCAGAGGTGGTATCTTGTTTTGCTCTGATCCTGCTGGTATAGAACAAGCTTATAAAAAATGATGATGGATTTTGTATGGTTCCTATCTGTGTGGTTTTTAAAATCCTGGACCAGAGAGCGGATGTTTTCCCTTGATGCAAAAGCAGGAAGTAGCTGCAGGGCATATCTACATTCTGTACACTGAGGAATGATGAAAGAATATATTAGGGGGAGGGGAACGAGAGAGGAGGTGAGCATCAAGATTCAGTAATCCGGCTAATGTAAAAGTAATTGCTGACAGACTGCTTCACACTGAGAGGAAACACAATAAAAGCTTGAAGTCCCTATGTGTGAGAGAATATGCAAATACTGCAGTTCAGTAGTCATGGACTGCATTATCAAATGAAGTTGTCTTTCCCCTCCTTTTTATTATTGGGAACTGAGAAGCATCAGTAGAAAGCAACTCTTGGGAATGCAGTGGTAAATCCACATAAAAGCTGTGTGGTGAGATGAGTGTTGCAAGGTCTTGGCTGTGCTTTGTTCCTAACATAACTTTGCCTTAGAGAATGGAGTATCCTGGAGGACAAGCAGTGGAAGGGGAAAGGATGTCTTTGTTCCCAGTTTTACAGCAGTTTGTGTTACAGTAGGAGTGTTGCTGAGAATTCGTGCTTCTGATTTAGTATGAAGAACTGTGTAGAGTTGTGGATCAGAAATTATGTCTGTGCTGAAAAAAGTTCTCTTTAGCAACAAAAAGAATGCATTATAGAAAGCTGAGCATTTATACAAGGAAAATATCCCTAACTTCTGATTAATCTGTAGTGTCAGTATAAACGGGTGTCTTTTGAACTCTGGCTTTGAATTTCATTAGGAGTATTGTACAGAAGGAAAAAGTTCCTCTTTATCTCATTCTCTGTCTTTCATACTGTGCAGCTAAATCACTTCTGACAATTGAAACCCGCTCTCAACCAAAACCAGTGTAAGTCTATTCATTTGTTTGAAGATCAAAGTCAGCATTGGTGCTCAGCTCCCCGGGGGAGCTAATGCTTTTTTGAAAACGTCGATATAGATTCATTGCATGTGTTGCAAGTCAAGGCCCAATTAGACTAGATCTAGATCTTTAAAGGTCCCTCCCAACCTAAAGCATTCAAAATGATCTATCAATATTTAATTAGCTTTCAGTGGTCACACTGCTTGCATTTAAAAATTAAGTGGTTTATGTCCCACAGGTAATTTGTAATTAATGAATTTGTGACTTACATTTTAAAAAACCCCAACTCACCTAAAACAAGCAAAAAAAAAAAAAACAACAAAACCACCACTGCAAAATAGGAATCCTCATAGTGTTCTCTACTTGTCATTTCTAGGAACTTGCTTGTTGCCTTAAAAAACAACATATTGGTGCTTTTTATTGATAGTAAGGTCTCAAAGCGCACACAAAAGTCACTTCAGGGTGTTTTCCTGCTTGTTTTAGGTTTTGTGGGAAGAAGTTCTTGGAGGTCAGTGCAACTGCTGGTGCTGTATGGACTACTTGTGTCAGCCTGGCTCTCATTGTATGTAGCCCTGTCTTTCCCCCATGAACTGGATTTATAAAGGTTTTCATTAAAGGTAGCAGCAGTATCAGAGTATGAGTGTACACATACAGAACTTTTCATTTTTGAGGCAGTTGTAAAGCCATTCTTTGAGAACTTTCATGTCAGGTTTAAGTTAAATATGTTCTCTATCTGTGGTTCCCGATTTATCCTCACCACTGGCAAAAAACATTTTTCATACTCTGGTAACTTGTCAGAATGATTTTTTTTTTTTTCTGATAGACTTGTGCAGCTTTGAAAATTTTCTGTCCTTGTGACAGATACAAAACTGGCAAGCGGCAAGACCTCAGCTTATTTTTTCAGTGTTTCTCTCATTTCTGCTGTTCTTTCTGTGGGGTCTCACTGAGCTCTTATTGAGCTGTTAGTGCTCCTCTATTTCCCACTGTCAAAGGGCACATCAGAGATTCCAAACTGTGCCCAGAAAAAGATGCCTTTATTTAGAAGTTTTGTTATGGCAAGGTTTAAAAAACTTCTTTGGTGTTAAATTTGCACCACTTATAAAAAAGTGTTCTAGCTTTGGCCTTGTGTTTCCAAATGTAAGGATTAGCAGCTTGCTTTGGAAGAGTGGTGATGCTTATTTATAAACAATATTTGAATGTTTTGTTGATGAAGGTTGACTACTTCAGTACTTTTCTTTTTTGTTACTCATTTCTTATGAGCATGTCTTTATTGTCATCAGCAGCTTTATGGAAAAATATCTTATCAAAACCTTTCACTCTAGACAAGACCACCTTAATTTCCCATTAAATAGCCCAGTATTACAGTTCATTGAAATTGCGGAATTGCCATTTTCATTGAATATGAATATCCAACTTTCCTGCTTAAACTATCACATAAAAGAAACCCTCAAAAACCTACACAAGGCAGCCAAAATACCTCAAACAATTCCTACAAAAAAAAAATCTCAACCCTAGAGGAGCCTGACTTTGTTCCCATCAGACTTTAAATGGCTTGGTGGAAAGGAAGGGATGGAGAAATGAATGCAGAGAGTGAAAGCCTTCCAGTAAAGGCTGAGCTTGAGAGCCTTGCCTTGAGTTCCCAGTCCAGCAGTTTGTGACAGTGGGAATTCCTGAACACCTGAGAGGGAGCAGCAGCGCTGCCAGGCAGGTCCTGCTAGCAGGGAAGACAAAATTGCACCATGTGAAGGCAGGCCTAGCAATAAGAAATGCTTGTAAACTTCACTTGCTAATAAAATGAAAAATTAAATTAGTTCCAGGAGAGTAAAAAAGTGTCTACAAATTAATAAATCCTCATGATATTAAAGATTTTTTTTTTTTTGATGGCATGTGCTACACCTTATTTTTTGATTTTTCTTCAGAGAAACATCAGGATGCTGACACTTGTGGAGAACACCAGCCTGGGAGATAACAAGCTTTTTTCTTGTATCTGTATTTTTTGACTGCATGTGGGAAAGAAAAGTTTAATCACAATGCAGTCTTGTAATCTAGATTTGGTTCAGACAAATATTGATATTGAAGTCAAGCAGTTAAACTTCTTCAACTGGTAGATTTGAAGTTTGATGCACTTCTGTGCTTTGGGGAATTTATTTAATGAAAATGGTAACATTTAAGCTTCATCTTATTTTAAGATTCTACGCCATTTGCTGAACTGAGGTGATCATGTAACTACTTCAGTGGTTAATCTCATTCTAATAGTAGATTACTTTTAAGCTTGATTCATTGTTGGTTGCTGTATCTTTAATGTTGGAAATGTGTTCTTTGTAGCTATTTTTGTTAGTAACTTGAAGAAGAAAGTTAATCTTCCAGGCGGCAAAAAACTAAGTATTTTTTGTATTTTGTTGGCTTTTAACTAGTTAGCCTGTAGATTGGACCAGTTCCTCAGTTGCTTCTTTCTTTGTAGCAGTCTGTAAGTCTGGTAGATCACAGTGGGTCAAGTTTATCTATCCCTATAGAACTGCTCCAACATCATAGAGATAACATGTGGTCAATCAAGGGATTTGTGTGTATAGTTAATCCAGGCTAGGTAACTGCTATTTTATTGGTGGGAGGTTTGCTTCATGAGCAAAATCTTCTCTTACTTCTTCCTTGCTTGACTAAGTGTGTGATGAAAAGAGATTTATCCTTGAACAGCCAACTAATTTGTACAAGTAAGATCAGCTCTTTCTGTTGCAAGAAACAACCTTTCAGCTGGGAGAGAAATCTTCTTGCTACTGTTGTTGTCATCTTTGGTTACAATTGTTTTTAATGTTCATCTTCCTGGACAGCTGCTATTTCCTCCTACATTCAGTGATCTCTTTGAAAGTGGGAAGATCTTTGTTTTCTTTGAAACTCAATACAAAAGTCCCTTGTATCTGCTGATCATTTAATTCATCAAATACCTTTATGTAGCTTCATTTGAAAATGGTAGAAATACATTTGTCAGTTTTGCTTTGACCACCGAGGTCAGTTTGAATGGTGTTTGTTCTGTCAGCTCATACCGCCCTTCAGAATTGCTCACTTTGATTTGCATTAGCCGTGCCACTTATTTTAAAGGCTACAATTTCTGTGGGTGAGGCACCTATAAATAGTGCTTTTGATTAGCTGACAGCTCAGTTATGTGACTTTGGTTTGTGAAAGAGAAAGATAAGATACTGTCTAGGTCATGATGAACTACCTTCTGACAATTCAAAATTGTCTGCACTGGTTCTGGAGTCATGAGACATCTATTAATATGTATTCCTCTGCAGTGTATTTGATAGTTTGTTCACAGTTGTGGAGAAAACATTCTTGTTTGTTCCTGTGTGTTTCTCATTCCTTCACCTCATTCTGTCAGAAAGCAGCTGCAGCTCTTCTCATCACTTACAGAAGTACATGTATGCTTCTTTCACTTTGTAAATTGTGTTGTTTTGTTGCTTTGGGTTCATGTGTTGTGGTGGTTTTTAATTGTTGGGGTGGGTTTTTTTCTTTAAAAAATAAATCTACATAACAGTTTCTCAACTGTTTCTCAGGAAAGATGCTCTTCAGCCTTTTTTTAGTCTCTTCACATGCTCTGTCATCTCATCTTTTCATATGCACTTCCTTTAAATTAATCTTTCCTTCTCTTTGACCTGTCTTTCAAACGTATTGCTTCCCTTTTTAGAAAGCTTTCTTATGTATTTCACTTACAGAGTCTCAAAATTCCCTAAATTAAGATGCAAAGATATACAGAACTCTGAAGGCAATCTGGTGTAGAATACAGCACAATTATAGGTGATCCTTTATGCATTTTATTTGAAATCAGGGACAGAAGAAACCTTTGGCTAGATTCCCATAAATATGATGTCAGGAAGGATTGGGATTGACAGGGATTGACTGTCTTTTAGAGACTATTGCTTAAATCTGCCAAGTTTTTTCAAAGTTGAAACTGGTACCCTGGAATAATGCTGAGGTGTGTGTTGCATATTGTGTTTTGCCAGCCATGTTTTTGATATTTTCTGATGGAATAGTGGGGCCTCTGGTATGTGGAGTAAAGCAGGTTGTGGAAGTTGGCAAAGCCACATACTGAAGTTCCAATGTTTTTTTAATTTGGAGAACTTAAAAGCAGGATGTTGCTATTTTAAGTAGAATTTCAGTTCCTGTCTGTTCAAGTCTGTCAGTGTCTCTCTTGAACCAAAACCAAGGAGGTGATGTAAATGCAGCCGTGTAGGCAGAGAAATTGAATGTAAGAAACACTCCTTGCCTTTCCAGACCCTCTGAAATATACAATTAGTTTTGACTTCTGATTTCCTTAACTCTAAGAGCTTAGCGGAAACCAGGGAAGGTCATTAGAAGATTATTTAAGGGGATGGAGTCTAGAAACCTTTTTCTTAGATGGAAAAGTAGAGCTTTGTCCTTTGCCTTGGAAGAAGTGCTCAAGGTGGAAAACATTCAGTGACCATCTTATTTCTGTCTTTTCTAGCTCTCTTGGCTGCATGGTTTAACCTGCCTGTTGCCCCCTGGATGCTGTAGAAAGATTCTGTGCCAGCACCTAAGGAACTTCTACTTGTCTTGAGGAGAACCTGTCTTGTTGTTACTCCCTTGGCCACACACCTTGTTCTGTTCCAGACAGTACCAGTGTTGGTTACTGGGGGTGCATGAGAGGAGGCTGTCAGAAGAATAACTGCTTATAAAACAATAGCGTTTATTGCCTCTGTTTGTTTGCTTGGGTTCCACAAAGCTCCATCCTGCTGCTTTCTCCCCCTTTCCCCCCATCCTCAGTGCAGCAATGGCTTCTTCTGTCTAAATGCTGACTGTTGTTTGTGCTTTCACACTGTGCAGCTCGACTGAGCATTCCCATTCAGCCAGCACAGAGCGGCTCAGATTCCCTGTTGGAACAACGCTGTCATCAGGTCACAAGCTGCTCTGGCTCACAATGAAAATCAGGGATAAGCTTTCAGATGTACTTCTTTGGCTTGCATCAGGTTTTGCTTTCAGGGTTGTTCTTCTAAGGAGAAGCTCTGTGTAGTGTCTCCCTTTTCAAGGTTTGTTCTCATCATGAGATTTAAAGAGGATCCCTTGGAAGGGAGTGTTTTTTCAGGTGGAGGAGACTTCTTGAGACCTTTAACCTGCTACCAGAGATACCTGTTCAAAGAGCCGTGTCTTCTACTTGCAGCATAATCTCTGCTTTCTGAAATGCTTTGCCTTGTTCAAAATCAAGAGAATTTCTCAAAGAGAAAATTAAACTAAAAAATGTTAATGCAAGTGCCTCATTGCCGAGGCCTGCGATTGACACATGGGATTTTGAAAAGCACCGTTAAAGCAAAACAGATCAGCTAATGCCTCTGATGTGGATTTTTGTTCATAAAAGAAAAAAAAAAGTGTTTGTTTGTGAATTCCATTTATTGTGACATCCAGAAAACATTACCTGCAGAAACTGATTTGAGCTGAGAAAACAGAGGTATTAAAGATACCAGGAGAAACTTACTATTCCAGCATTGCATCCTGAAATATAAAATTGAAATTTGAAAGTTTTTTAATGCACAGAAGCTGACATATGTTATCTGATATAATAGTGAAGCTTATTTGCCCAAGGATTGTCTGGAACTTGTGAATTCGTCTGCGCAGTAATTTCTAAAACAACACTTTTTTTCAGTCCTATTGTTCTTACCACAGTTTGAAGGAGAATAAAAGAACCTGATGTTAAAAGTGAAGTTGCTAAGAGTTGTGAGCAGCAGTTTTATGAAATTTCTTTATTAATCAAGAAAATATTATATTGATAGGTGGTAAAGGCATTCTTTTACTCACGTGTCCTTTCTCCAAACATTCCCCCCTTACCCTCCATTGGTGCTCACATAATTGGGGAAGTTGGGTGTTTTTAATACCTTAAGTGGTTGTTGGCTTTTCTTTCAGTGCGGTGTGGAGGCTTAGCGGAGATAGCTTGATGCTGGCACGTAAATGTTGTGTTGGCCCATAGTGGTGAAATGCAAATTACCCATCATCTGAGCTCTTGTACTTAGGGCCGTGAGCCTCAGTGCACACACACAAGTTACAGCTGCTGTAATGCCCAATAGTCTGTTGCATGTGAAAGCACAATAGTTTTGTCCTTTAATTTAGCTTATAAATTATGAAACTGCTGAGAGGTTCCATAAGGGGCCTGACCTTCCTCTGAATGTGAAGTTTTGTAGCTTGAAATGCTTGGATTTACGCAAGAAAGAAAAAACGTGATTATTTCTTTTCTCCATCCAGCCCAGCTTCTCACTGTGGTACAGCGCACATCTTCGTGACAGTCTATAATGCATCAGTTAAAACACAACACTGGTTTGCAGTCCTAGCGTGTGACAGGTGGAATCAGAAAAGTTGCTGCTGGGGTAAATATTTTTGCAACTGCTGTCTTAAAAATGATAGAATTCCATTAAACTGGGGGGAAACAACATAACTTTGAAATCGTTATAATACACCGTGTTTGTCTGCAGCTGGCATCACACAGCAAAGGGCTGTAGCGTAGTCTGAGGATTTGGGCTATATCAGGCTACTGCTGCCAGCAATCTCTTCTTGCAGAAATTGCCACTTCCAAAACCAAGAATACCTCAACAGGATGTATCTGTGCACCACTTTTCAGTCTGGTTACTTAATGTAACAGCATTTTTATGAGCACTTCCAGCAAATGTGGCTAAGATGCAGAGGAGTATGTTGTATTCTCCCCATCCTCCTCCTGTGCAAAAGGGTTGCTACTTTTGGCAAAGACGTGTGGTGATAGTAACAGCTTAGGCATCTAGTGAGATCCTCCAAGCTCCTCTGAGATCATATTCATAATTACATTCATGCTTCTAGTCTGATTTTAATGAGATGAGGTGAATGTTGCTGGTTTAGAAGCTCAGAGTTTTAACAAATGCTATGCGTTACACAATATGAAGACTGTGCACCACTTGTTGACCACAATCTCTGCTCATCTTCCTGGGGGGGTTAAATGATGCTACATCATCTCTGATAATGTGGTTGTTCCTCGTCTTTTCAATTTTTCATTCATTTGTCTTTCCACCTCAGTACCATCCATCACCATCTATAAATATTATCAAGGCAGCTTTGGGACTAGAATACTGGGCTAGTACTTCTGAGTAATTTACCACAGCACTTATTTTCATGGCATCAGCCTTTCTATCCTGCTTACTTTTTATGGTGATACATTCATTTGGTAGCAGTTCACATGAATTTGGCCAAGTGATAGTTTTATAAATGGTTCTGGGTGTATTTATTTAGCTGTAATCTGTCTCCTTTTTGTTGTGAAGAAGTAACTTATATCCTCCCTATATCTTCCCAGTTGTTTGAGAATGAGATTTAGAAACTGCAAGAGTAGAGAAGCATTACTAACAAGTCTGTATGAATATATTGTTTGTTGAATGGGACTTATTTGTCTTTGTTTACCTTAAGTTACAGTACTCTTCTCCTTTTCTGTTTTTCTCAACAATGGGTATAATAATATACATTCTTCAGAACTCTGAGTTGTTTTTATGGATATTGGAGGAGGCAGGAACTCGTGTTAAGAGGATGATGTTAAATGTTTTCCTCTGAATCTAATGTCTTCCATTTCTTCTGAATGGGTCCTTGTGTGCGTTAGTTTCTGAGGGGAACAATTCCAAAGGTGAACAGCTCTCAAGACAATTTTGCCTGTGAGAAGCACTATATTTCTTTAGTTACAGGTTAACACAATGCACCTTGTCTGCAAACTTGACAATGTGAATTTAAAAGAGATTTGTTTGTGCATGCTGTACTCCGGGAGCATCTGCTGTAGTTGAGAGGCACTCTGGTGGATAGAACCAATGGATTAGTGTAAACCTAGTCCCTTTGAGTAGCAACAATGTGATTTGAGTAGTTTGTTGTCCAAGGCAGAAGGGCGATTTTGCCTGCAGGAAAAGATCAATAAATTAATGGAATAGATGTGCTTCCTCTGACTGACAACCATATGAATGCCAAAGATTATCTATGCAATCTCAGCCTTTCTAAGCAGTTAAGGAGACTCATTCCAATAAAATCTAACGTGTTTTGTTGGATCCAAAGTAGTATTAAGGGGGAATATAGGTGCATATATATAGAGGCAGCTACTATGATAGGCTTAAGAAAAGATTAAATCCATAATGTTTATTAGAAATACCTACCTGAAGTTGTTTACCACAGACTTGCTATGGGATGTGTATTTTATGTGGAAACACCCCATGTAAACATGAAAATACAAACACACTGATTTACTGTTGTTCTTTACCTGACTGTAAATGTGAGATTTTTTTTCATGGATTGTCGTCATGCCAAGTGCCTTAGCTGGAATATAAGGTATTTCTTGTCCTACTGGGTGATTTCCACTCCAGTAACTGTGTGTCTGTGTGTTTTAAAAACTGGAACTAAGCATACCTCTTAGAAAAACAGAAAACTAGCTCTCTTCTTTTCTTGGAGGACAGCTCAGGCGTTCTGTCAGCTGGAGTGGCTTCAGCTCTGCTGCTGCCCGGAAAAGAGTCACATCAGGACAGCCCCAGGCCAAGTGTTCACTGTTCCGGGCTAGGATTTGGTGGATGTCCTGTGCGCGGCTCCTCTGTTTCTGTGCCCGTGTGAGTGTACATGTGAATTCACAGCACGGGGCGTCCCCTCTGATGCTGCCCATCTGTCCTGAGCCTCCGTGGTGGCCCCAGGGTGCAGGCTGGGGCTGTAACAAGAAAAGGACCCCAGGCAGTGTGATTTAGGTGGCCCCTCTGTGGCTGCTCTGCTCTTCCAGGGAGTGATGCAGTGAAGGTACTATTCTAGGACTGTGACCTTTAGCTCCCCCTCATTGTTTGCAAAGGGGAAATAGGAAAATATAATGTAAACTGAAGGCTGTTGTCTGAGTGGAGGAGTTGCTGTTTATCATGTAGCATGGATTTAACATCTTGAAGATTAAATTTTTTTTTAATTAAATTTTTTAATTAAATCTGCTTTTCCTCCCGATACTGTTTTTTCCTTCCCCTACAGCTTTTCTTTTTCATGAAGGGAAATCCTTGCAAATACTTTCAGCGGGGAGTATTATTCCTGATAGTGTTGCAAAAGAAAAATGTTAAAAATTGAGAAAAATTTGGAATTAATTTTTCAGAGAAATGATGGATCTTGCTTGCAATCAAATAGATACAAAATGTTGAAGTTATTTTTTTGTGCCACAGACATGCTACAAAACTAACAGCTCAAGCTTTCTTAAAAATCCCAGTTGTAATTTTTATTTAAGCTGTAAAGCTGGTGATAGATTGTTATTTAATCAAGTTTTTTATGGGGCATTTCCATTTTGGTAGAATGATGGCTCCAAGACCTGTTTAGTGACTCATTCCTTCTTCTCATATTGTAAAATGTAATGACATTGAGAGTTGAGTCTTTATAAACTACTGATTATTTTGTTCTCTGGTAGAAGAGCCACATCAGACTTTATATGAATCTGTCTTCCTTCTCTTAATCATATTTCTACTCCTCTTTTCTACCCTTTTCTACCCCTATCCCTCATGTGATTGGCCTACCAGCTGCTCAGTATTCTTAGAGTGATGAAAACAGTGGCCTTGTAGGTCATATTTGATCTTCTGACCCTCTGGCCCTCCAGGTCTAGTCTAGGAAACCAGCATTATTGAATGAAATGTAATTTGGGTTTTGGTTGGGGATTTTTGTTGTGTTTTCTTTTATTTCCCCCCCCCCCCCCCTTTTCTTTGTTTTTCCTTTTTGCTGTTGTTGGGGGGGTTTGTTGTTGCTGTTTGTTTGCTTTTTTTGTATTTTTTTTCTTTTTTTCTTTTCCTTTTTTTAAATTTAAGTTCAGATCGTAAGTCAGTCATGCTTTGCTGTTTGATCTAATAAAAGGTATTGATTTTTCCTCTCCTGCTGCTTTCTAATATTTCACTAAGAGTTTTATTGCAACCTGTCATATAGCAAAAATAATGTGGGGTTTTTTTGAAGTATGTCCATAAGCTCTGAAAGTGTGCTAGGCTCACCAGTTTGTACCCAGGTGTCTGAGATAGAACAGCACATTTGAGGAAGACCTTGTCTGTGAAGTTGAGGTTGATGGAATTCAATGGTCAGATTTTTAACCTGTTATGTTTATGCAAATGAGTGATGCACTCTCTTCTGAGGAAATGTAATTTGAGCTTCAACTGAAAGCTTGAATGCAGAATATTTGCAGGTAGTCTGTCTGGTTTCTGTTCTGTTTTTTTTTTTGGGTAAGCCAGTGCAACAAGCTTGTTTATCCTTCACATGATATCTTTTCACTTAGAAAAATGAAAACATAAAACTTAGAGCTCTTAACTCCTTAACTGCCATGTCTAACTGTATTTACTCACTTTGATGTCTACATTTGGGTGTGAAACCAGACTGCTGCAGAAGGTGGTGTTGCCATATGGATGCTGTTACTAGGGTGGAATAATGCCAGAGGTTAATAACATTTCCATTGTGCCTACACTCTTCAGATGTCTCACAAGACACTGATTGAATAACAGATCTTGTTGCACAGTAGCAAATTTCTGTTTCTTTTCTGTATTATTTCTTGCTTGGAAAGGCACTGTGCAATAAATGAAAACAGAATAAACAGAGACATTTCTGTCTTCAAGTATTGGTAGCATTATTAAAGAAATTCTGACTAGGTCAGTTTAAGATATTAGATTTTACTTGTAATTTAAAATATGGTGAGGAAACAAACTAAACAATAAGAAAAATATTTATAATTATCAACAAAATTATTTCACTTGTATGTGCAAGACTAATTTGGGGAATTAATGGTAAGACTAGTTAAACTTTTAATCAACAGGTTTTTTTTCTAGATGTGCTTTTTCAAAACACAGCTGTCAGGTATGGTCAGGTATGTCAATGCCTGGTTTATATCATTAGCAATTCAAATTGTGTATTTTAAATCCAAACCACTAAGCATAAATCAAAAAAATCTTTGTCCCTAACATTGCACTAATGAGTTGTACTCTGCCAGTGTCCAGCAGGGTTCTTAGTAAGTAGCTTTGATTCTATTTCTTGAGTTTTTGTGTTAAAATTTGGATTGATGGTAATATAAGACTAGGAATAGTTGATTTTGTTGCCATGAGAATTAATGTTCTCCTTGTAGATCAAAATAACTTGAATAGCTTTTGATATTGGATTTTATTCCTAATGTACGAAAATGCCTTTTTCTAACAGAGTCTAGTAGCTAGAGTGTGCAGGCTGGGGCAGGTTTGACTTCACTCATCATGAGGCAATATTTTGAAGAAAATTTCTCTAAAAAGAGAAACCAGATCTGCCTGTCCCAATGTTGCCATTTTATTTTTCTCTTGGCTTAAAAGGGATTTAAGTTTTGGCTGTTAATGTAACAATCTGTTTACCTTGGCAGAGCTGGGCCTAAGACCAACCTTCGTTGGTTAACAAATAAAATTAGTTTGAGCTCACTGTCCATGGAGTGTTTTCTCACATCATGAATCATTTTGCAAACTGGGACACAGTTTTAGTCCAGTTCCTGAGGAGAATCTAGCACAGCGCTTCAGGAATCAGGTATGTTGTACTTAAGAGATGTGAAGCACAACTCTGCTCTGCCTTTTGGTAACAAATGTGGGTCAATTTTGTCTCTAATATCAATCTAGCCTCCTTGAAAACTAAGTTTCATTTCAAAAGAAACAAAATAGATTAAGTTTGACTTGCAAAATGAATTTTTCAAAGCACAGTTTGAGGAGGTGCTGTGATTTAGCATGTTCTAGAAAATGTTTTAAAAACTGCAACTGCAAGAACCTATAAATTGTAGGGCACTTTTGGCTGTCATACACTCTTCAAATTTCAGTACTGTGATAAATGGGAATTTTGAGTGATGTCAGAAGTACCTTCCTTTCAGTTTGTCACCATTCTGCACATTTTTAAGGTGTATTCTTACTTCTCTTTCCAAACTGTGCTTTTGGTTTCCTTTGGAGAGTTTATCAACATCTTGATTGTGTGGTCCTATTTTGGTGACTCATATGTCTCTGACAGCTTACACACACTTATGTTACAGTAATCAAATTCTCTGAGAGGAGGCAGTTTTAAAAAATATTTATATGTGTTTTTAATAAGTGGAAACTTTTACAGACAGAGAAAAGCCTGAACAGTAAAGAGTTGGGGTTTTCTGTTTGTTTAAACAAACCTTCAGTAAAACAAAAGTGATTGAACAGCTGCAGCTGTCTGGATGTGAATTAGTGCAAGCCAGACAAACTTCAGGGCATTAACTCCAGTGCCTCCAGCCTAGCCAAGCCCCTGTAGTCAGGTCAACAGCCCCATTCCACCTTTTGATGCCTCAACTTAAGAGAGGGAACATAATTAATAGAAAAACTGTCAACAATCTTGTCATTTTTGCAGCCTTCATAAGGGGAAACTGCAAGAACAGCCACAGATTCTGGAAGTCTTGAAAAATATGGGACTTACAGAGTGGGAGAGTTGTTTGTCATTCCTTCATTGCTGCAGTCTGAATGTTGAGGAGTGTTTGAAGAATCAGTAGTTGGAGCCAGCCCGAATCCCTGCTGTATTGCCATCTCCCCCCTACAGCTCTCTACCCACCTCCTAGTTGTTTAGGAAGAGCAAAGCAGTATGTAATTGCACTCATTGCAAAATCAGAATAGGATTTTAAAGCTTCCTAAGTAGGGGGGAGAAATGACTTGACACACACAAAAAGCTTTGAATCCTGAAAGTAAGTACATCTTAGTAGGCTGCTTAAACATGCAGATACAGGACTTTGCTTTCAAAAGATCTTTCCTGTGGTTCAACCAAACTGGAAATACTGCTAAATAGTCTAAATTTTGCTCTTTTTTTGAGCCACAGTGCTGTTGTGTTCTGTGGAGATAAAAATTTTCATTGATGTGTGTACCTTGATGCCCCTGCTTGAATCCAGTAGTCTTTGGAAAGCTATTGTGTAAATACAACTTCTGATCCAAATGCACTGGTTGGTCTGGGGTAAACTGTATACATATACATATACATATGGATAATATTGATGCTAATTTGGGGACTGTAGTTCATATATCAGAAATATTTGTAAAAATTGTTAGTTGGCTGAACTCAGATGGTTGGGATTTCCAGACCTTCAGGTCCCTGAGGTTTCAAGAGCCCAAACCCACAACTTTTCTGAATGAAGGGCAGATGGAGTCTCTGCCTCTTGGGGTGGATTTAGAGACTCACAGAATGGCAAGCCTGAAAACCTGAAGTGTATAACTTCTGGTGCCAGGAAGAAGGCTCCTGCTCCACCTCAAGATCTGCAATTAGAGAACAGATTCAATGCTTTTGTAGGTGATGGGGCTCTGGGTGTTCAGTCCACTGAAGCACCCAAGCTGGAAAATCTGAGCCATGCAGAAGCAGCCGGAGAAAATGGGAAGTGGTAACAGTAGGGAAATTCCCTGCTGCGAGTGTTGGAGACTCCCATCTGCTAACCTGATCTGAGCTGACCTGTCATCTAGAGGGGCTTGTTGCCTTCCAGGATGCGGAACACTGTGGTAAGACTGCCAAAGCTTGTCTGGCTTCAGACAACTCCTCCCTGCTGCTCTCCCATGGAGGTTTCAGTGATACCACCTGGAGGGATCTGAAATTATCAGTGGTGACTGTATGGCTCTGGGGTGATGACCAAGAGTGTGGGAGCCTGGGGGGATTCTCCTTGATCCTTTGGGTGAGAGCAAAGTGCATTAGGATGAGTGGAGAGATCCTGTGGGTAAGCTGGTTGCATAGTTGGTGTCAGCAACAGAATTCTAGTTTTATGATCGTGAGGGTCTTTTTAGAAAAGATGGGATTCACCTGACTAGGGCAAAAGCATCTCTGCTAACTCTTATGAGCAATTGGTGGACCAGGTTGGCAAACAAAATGTGATACAAACGGTGGGGACCTTGTAATCAAAAAAATCAGGACTAAAGGTGGCCTGTCCCATGTATACCCATATAAACAAGGAAGTGCTTTTCAGAATTAAAGGGAAAATTCTGCTACTCTTTCTGGGAAGTCAGCACAGCTGGTTGCCTCTCTGAAATGTCCATGTTCTCATGCAGACAGCATGGGATGCAAAGAACAGTAATTCAATATCTGCATGCAGCGTCAGAGTTATGATTTCATTGGGATTGTGAAGACACAAGAGGATGGCTCAAATTCAATCACTCTGATACCTGCTGGAGGGATAGTGTAGCTTGTTTATGTGCTGGGTTGGGTGTGAGCAGTTCAGGAGATTTCTGGAGTGTGTTGTCTGCTGTATCTCAAACCTGCAAACAAAAAACTGGGGATCTGAAAGCTGAGGGCAGCCTTAGCAGCACTGACCGGGAGATGATAAAGTTCAGGATCCAGAGAGGAGAGGGGATAGGCAGAAGGCAGGGTTGCAACCCCGGACTTGAAGCGGAAAGACTTTGGCCTGTTCAGGACTCTGAAACTAGTAGGAAAGTCCAGGGCAAGGTAAACCTTCCCTCAGTGGAAGGGAACACAGGTTAGGGAATATTTAAACAAACTGGTCACATGCAAAGCCATGGCCCTGGTGTGGTATGTCCTGAGGGAGCTAACTGATATTGGGAGGTCCCTCTTGATGGTCTTCCAAAAGTCACTGTGAATAGGAGAGGCTCATTAAAACCAGAAGAATGTACCTCCTGTCTTCAGGAAGAGCAAGAAGTCTCTTTTTTTTCCTGAAAACTACAGGCTGGTCAGCCGCAGGTGAACCATTGAAAGATGATGGAACAAATGTTCCTGGAGGCCATTTCCAAAGGNCCCAGGGGGCTGGGGGACACGAAGCAGAGCATGAGGCAGCAGTGTGTGCTTGTGGCAGGGGCAGCTCCTGGCTGCCTGGGCTGTTTTAGGCAGTGTTGTGAGCAGGAGTGATGTGATGTGATGCTGCTCCCCTTCTCCCTTCTGCTGAGTCACCTGTGGAGTTGTGTGTCCAGCTCTGGGTTCTCAGGTACGAGAGAGAGATGGGGAGAGCGGGGTGAGCCCTGTGCAGGGCCGTGAAGGTGGCTGAGGGATTGGAGCCGGTGACATCTGGGGAGAGTCTGAAAGAGATGGGACTGTTCAGTCTGGAGAAGAGAAGGCTCAGGCTGATCTTATTGACGTGTCTGAAAGCATTTTTAATCTTAAAGGTGATTAAACACTGGAATTTCCATCCTTTGAGATGCTCAAAACTTGGCTGCCTAAGACCCTGAGCAATCTGTGCTTTAGCTGTCTCTGCATTGAATAAGAGGATTGGTCTACAGAGGTGCCTTCCAGTCTAAAACTTATTTAGGCAGTGGTTAGTGGTCTGTACTGCGCGTGCAAGCTGATAATAAATGAATGGCCTGGAACTTGTTCTAACATCTTTATTGAGTACAGGAGAAGGCAGTGGAGTACACTCTCCTTGTATCTGTGATTTCTACCAAATGGTTGGAACAGTTCATATGTTAAAGAGTGAAGGGACCAGAGTCTAGAGGAGTTCTGATTGTCTAGCTTGGAGAAGAGAAACTGGTAGTTCCTAACAGCAGCTTTACAAAGCTTACAAGTAGGTTATCAAGAAGATGGAGTTACTGCATAGGAGTGCATGGTGGGGCAACAAGACCAGTGGGTGAAAACTAAAACAAGAAAGGCTCCAGTAGACTGCCAAGAGAAAACCTTTTTCCCAGTCAAGCAGTGGAGCAGATTCTCCTGTGTGCCCTACCTGCCTCTGTAAGGAGGAGTTTGGACAATTTCAAGACCCACGTGGGCAAAGCCCTGAGTAACCTGGTTTGACCTCAGAGCTGGTCCTGCTTTGAGCAGAAAGCTGAACTAGAGATGTGAAGTCTCTCTCAGCCTGAATGACTCTGATTTTTCTTTTAAGTTTCACTGGTAATTTTTTCATGTTCTGTTTGCATGTCAGCTTATAATGTGTGGTGCCCCTCTTTCTCTTTTACTGTTCATTATGTAGTTTAGCAGGCCTCTTGTAAAATGGTTTTACAGTGGTTTTTTACTTCACAGAAGAAGTAATAGAGGAACATTATAAGCCATAAACTTGTGGCTGGTATGTATCCAAAAGTCAGAACACTGCTTTAGCTATGACTTGCAGGCTCTGGAGGAGGGATGGAGATACTCAGCATTGTGACTGTGTGACATTTTGGGGGTGGAAAGAAGTAACTCTGCTTTCCTGTCAACTTAATTCAGTTTAGTATGCAGGGTTTGTTATTCAGGCAGAACCTTTTTGCTGCCTGTGCTGTAATAGTTGTCTTTGCTTTGTGAGCTGGTATTGCCTGTTTGCAGGCTAGAGCTTGCTGGGTTTACACGGCACAGTCATTTGTGCAGAAAGCAGATGCCTGTTACTAGTTCTCACTTTGCTGTTTCAATGGTCTAAGTCCTTAATGTTTGGTGGAAAGTCCTGGGACAAGCTTTTCCACTGAAGAAAGCAGGAATAAGGTTTACAGATACAACTGTCCCAGACCTTGCCAGTCTGGCCAGTAAATGTTTGATGAACCACTAAATATAACTATGGCTTCCATATTGAGTACCCCAGGTGTACATATTTTTGATTCTCTGAAGGATTTTTTCTGTCTTTATGACTTCCTTAGTTCTCTACAGAGACTTTCTTGTGTGTATGGTTTCAAGGGATGGGGAGACCTCTTGGGAAAAGACAGACATACCATGTAATGGTAGCAAGCTTATAATGCAACTCTGATAACAGACATTAAGAGCAGTAGAAATATTTAATCTTAATTCTTCGATGCATAATCACAACTGAAAGTAAATCTTCTCTCTGATGAAACCATATGAGGGCATGTTCATGCAGCAAAGCTTTGCATTTCTATATAAACAACAGTGAAAGTCATCATGATGAAAAAAATTCTTGTTATATACTTTTTAGGTTGATAGTGATGTATTAGCAAGATAGTGGCTTGGGATGCTTATTAATTTGAGAACCTTTCTATATTTATTTCCATATTAAAAAAATGCTTTGAAAGCCCTGTGAACAAAAGGTAAAACTTTGTCCAAGAAATAAAAATAAACTTTGTAGTGCTGCCAGAATAAATATTGCAGAAGCATCACAGATTGATTTCCTTTAAAAAAATAAAGAAAAATGCATGTTACCTTAACCATGATGGGCTTTCTTGTGTGTTTTTTCACTTTGGCCTCTCTTGTAGCAGTTACCCACAGAACATTACCATTGCATGTTGCCTCTTTGATGTACTTCCTTGGTTAAGCTCAACATACTTTCACTGAGAATATATGATTGCACTGGTGTTTTCTTACGCCTTTGGAAGGCAGGAATACTTAAATGTGGTCAATAATTGTGCATATATGTGTTTCTCTTTTAGTGGAAGCGATAGTGGAGTTTGACTACAAAGCTCAGCATGATGATGAGCTGACAATCACTGTAGGTGACATAATCACCAATATCAAGAAAGATGATGGAGGCTGGTGGGAAGGACAGCTCAAAGGCAGAAGAGGTTTGTTCCCTGACAACTTTGTAAGAGTGAGTACAAAGTGGACCTGTTCTTGTGTTGTGTGTATAAGCTTTATGTACTGCTCAGGCTAAATATCAGCTTTTATACCGTAATATCGCTTATATCCAAAACCATAATATATTGCATATACACATATGTATACACATATATTGCATATATACAATATATTACATATCTATAATGCAATGTTCTATTGAGACAATGTTACAAAGAGAATACTACTTTCTTTGCAAAGACAGGCTGAAAATAAAAGAAGCTGCCCCTACATTTCTCTGCTGTTGAGTGAAAATATTTGACTTTGTGGTCTGAGAACAACGTGGTTATTCTAGAACAACTTATAGGAAATGGCATTTTAAATATTTTGTCTTCTCTGTAACAGATTCGGCTTTTCCAGAATGCATTCTTAGGTTTTATAGAAGCTTTTTGGGTGAATATTTATTCTTGGCTAAACTAGTTGAGAATAATTAGATTTTTCCATACAGTTGCTATAAAAACTTTTTTTTTTTTTAATATTTGTATTCACTTAATCTGCCAAATAATTCGTGGTAATCCTTGTTTTAGGACAACCATTCAGAGGTTTAGAAAAAAATTATTTTTTTTACTGAGCATCTGTGTTTGCACACATATATCTGCATATATGAAGCCAGCTATTAGAACCTCTCTGCATCCTTGATTTTTCATTAGAGACGTAGGCTGTTAATTTCCATAAATCTCCATAAACCTGGCTCTCCACTGTGGAAAAGAGACCAAGAACTGCAATAAATCGCATATATAGATTTTATGTTAATCTTTTAGTACAGCTTCTGAGGAGCTTTGGTACTTCCCCTTTTCTAAGAGTATAAGTGTCTTTTTATTTTTTTTTTAACTTCTTTTAACTGTTTAAGCCTGTTGTGTGTTTAGACATATGGGCATAATGAAGTAATTTCATTTTGCTTCCATAGCGCTGCATATGTCGAGGTATTTGAGGGAAGTGGTCTGGTTGTGAGTTTAGCCAGCCTGTAGCAGGGGGTGTGGGGGTGGACACGGGAGCCTCAGGTGTTTCTGTGGGGGTGAACATACCCCTGATCCTTGCTCCTGTCACTGGCAAGAAGAAAGAGCAGCTCTGTGTGTGTCAGGCAGCAAAAATTAGGAGCAAGCCTCAGTGAGATGAAAAGGGCATGGTAGAGGACCATGAATAATTTAGTTTTTGCTAATCTCTGAAAATCCACACTTGTGTGTTGGTAATATTTTTCTCCTTGAACTCTGGTGAACTGAACTGTGGGACAAATGTAGACTTCCTCTAAACTTTCTCCTGGCTGATGCCTTAAATCTACTGCTGATTTTAGGAGGTGTTGGATTTAGTGTTCTAAACAAATGCAGCCTGTGACTGTCTCTTATGGGAAATACGAATCTAAAAATTTGCAAGTTGGCACCATTAGTACCTAATTTTAAGGCCTCTTTTTTCCAAAATGACTTCAAACTGTGGCATCCTGTCACATAATTGAAATATAAATAGCTTTTTCTCAATAGAAAGTTCTAAAACAACAGTAAATGGTTTAGATTTTGTCTTCTCATGAAATGCCACTCCCTACTCTTTCCTTCCTGCCTTTCTTTTTTTTTTAATCAGCATCCAGGGCTGTTTTCTAAAAAACTAAAACTCACATTTTGTTCAAGCTGAAATGAGGAAGAATTTAAAGTCAAAGATGTTTTTCATAGCCAAGCATTTTCTTTCTAATCTAGGTAAGATGGAGTAGAAGACACACTTACTTAAAGTAGAGTTAGTTTATAGATCTCTTGAATGAAAACCTTATTTTTCTTGTTTTCCTTGTCTAAATCTCCTATATGGAGAGCTATAGTCAAAACAGCAGTCCCCTTAGAAAGCCTATTGAGCATAATCACTCTGGCCAGTGAGATTATAAGTAATTGTGAACTTTCTCTTGATTATGGAAACTCTTATAACACAAGAATGCAGCAGTCAGTTCATGCCCCATTGGCAAAGTGTGTGTCAACAAAGAAGCAGGCAAAAAGGGATGCTACAGACTTGAATGCGACTCCAAATGCCAACTTCTTATCAAAATTTGTTTTAAGAGTAGTTGAGAAAGTTATTCAAAGGTTAAAAACTACAAATTAAATTCTTGAGGTGCTTTGCGTTCTACCTTCAGGAAGTAGGAATAATTTCTTATGGAGAAGAACTTTTCCTTCCTGTGATTTTATTTTCTTTTGAATAAATTCATGATGATATTCCAAATAAACTGTTGAGGTTTGCAAAAATTGAATGTTTGGGCTGAAATGAAATAATGGAATTAACACTGTAAAGAGTACTAAATGGTTTCTGTTAACATTTCTGCACAGATTCTGGAAGTTGAGCTTGGAAGAAAAGAAGTAGAAATCAGAAATGGAAAAATTAGAGAAATGCAATATATTGGAATGTTTATGAAAAGACATTCATTTGAATTGTTATTTAAGAAATAAATCCCCCATTTTTCAAGGGAATGTGAAATAAGCTGTGAATGTGCAAAACACTTTTGGAATTACCTGTAGTAAAAGTGTTTTTAAATTTCTTGGAATAGATGCAAATTTGGAGACCATTGAAGAGGAGTTGTCTGAAGACAGATGTGAGACAGAAAGAGGAAAGGGGAGGTAGCAATGATATACATGAAGTACATACGCAGTTTTTTTTTCAAGGGACTTTCTCTAAGAAGTTGTAGCAGAGGTGCTTCCTGTTCTTGAATCTGCAAAACAACTGCTTTGAATTTTTTGTATATTTATACATATAGCGACGGAAAAGACGGATTCATACCCTTCGTATGCTCTGAAATTCAATATGCAAGGCGTAACAGAAAAGGTATTTGAAATTTGTTTTCTGTTTCTTTTTTCGTTGCCTGGTAGTCTGTGGCTATGGCTACTTGGAAGATTTTGAGGAAGAAGTTTTTTAAATATGAGAAAAATCTTTGGTCTCTTTAAGATCTAACTTACCTCTGTCAACGCTTGAAGATGCGTACTTTTGTTAGAGGTAATGGTGCTGAATGTATCGTAAGAAATGTATGAAAGTGTACCTGGTTGTCGTCTTCTGTTTTCTTTCAAATTTTCAGGCAGAAAAAGAGAAGTAGGAATGGAGAATTACATTGTGTTCCTGGTGTCTGTTTTAATTCTCAGTTATGCCGCTGACAAAGAGGAGGTATCAGGTGTGATTGCAGTGTTGTTCATTTATATGATATAAAGTCAGTTTTCAATGTCTTTCTAGCTTGAAAACTTCAACTTGATATCCACGCTCTGCAGTGTAAAACTGTGTTTGTGAGTGTGATGGCATCTGAGACAGACAGATTTTGCTGATAGCAGATGAAGATGTAGAAAGCAGGAAACTGGTGCGGAGCCATGCTTGCTGGCTTTAATTTTCAAAGTCAATTCTACGTGGGATTGAATAGTGTTACCTTGGTAAACTGAATCTGCTGCATGTAACAGCCTGAAAGCTTCCCTGTACTCCAGAGGACTTGCCAATATTACTAGCAGAATTGAAGAGGTAAATTTATCTTAAGCAAGAAGTGTAGTATAGTTATTGAAATTTTTGAAATTCTGGTGTATAGCTTGTGTTTTAGAATCAGTGAAACGGGGCAGGGATTTGTGTAATATATGTTGCTGCCTCAGGTCAGAAAAGCGATCTGTATTCCTTGTTATGCAAGCAGAACACAATCTTTAAATAGTGCACATCAGTTGTAGGAAGTCAAAGATGTTCATGCTGTATTTTAGGTACATGGTGCAGATCTAGATCTGTTGATTGTAATTTAATTTTCTTCTCTGTATGATTTGTTTGTTTTTATCACACCAGCCAGAGGCTGCAGGGGGACTGAGTGATTTCTTGCTGAGACCCTTGTGCTTGTTACACACCCCTACCTATCTCTGTTCATGCTTTCATAAAACTTTTCGTAAAACATAAAAAGGTCCTGTGCACATGCAGGGGCCCTTTGCAGCTGAAGTTTGGCTCCTGGGCAGGAAAAGAGAGTATTTCTCATGTCTGAGAACTTTGGTCTCTGCTTCCCCAGCTGCTGCTTGGTACCTGCCAGGGCAGAGAGCTGACCAGCTCCTGTTGTCCTTCCCCGCTGCTTTCCCGCAGCCTTTTGCAATCTGTGGCACCTCTGTGACTTCCTGCCTTTGCTCTGGGGTTTGTAGGTTCTTAGGGCCTTCACTGCTCTCCTCAGCAGTCTGAGTACTATCAATTAAGTGATGTCTGGGTCAGCTTTGCCTCAGTAGCCACTTGTCGTGGGTTCAGTCCCCATACAGGCCATTCACTTAGCAGTGGGATTTGATGCTTGTGGGTCCCTTCCAACGCAGAATATTAAGTGGTTCTGGGAAAGCTGTGACATGAGCAGAGGCACTGAGGTTATATGCAGACTAGGGAAATTATTTCTGCCTGTGCCTGAAAAGATAACTTGCTTTATGGGTCAGTGAATTGTTATGCTGGGGTACTTCTGATTTGAGTTTTTGAGGGTTTTTTTGTTGTTGTTCTTTATTTGTGGGGTGTTTTTTTGTTTGTTTATTTTTTTACACACTTGGCAGGAATTTGCAACTCAGTTAATGAGCTTTTTCTTGTGTTTGGAAATCTTACTAGAATACTGTCTACATATTTGTTTTCAGGAATTGTTTTAGATTGCGGGATCCTAATTGAATGAGAGTCAGGAGTTCTTACTCCAAGTTTTGGGTATGGCCATTAAACTTGTTACACTTACGGTGAAATGCAAGAGAATATAATGATGTGAAACTGTTGTCTCAGAGGTTTTGTTCCTGTCAGCAGCAATCAAGATTCTGTGAGGAGCAATGTAACTTCACAGGCTGTTATTTATTATTGCTGTTGTTATTACTCTTACAGTGGTGAAAGCAAAACTAGTAAAACAAAATCTTTCTCCCTCTTCCAGCCCACCTCCTCACAAAGACACAGACTGACCAAGATTGTCTTGTGCCAGTCAACAGTCTGTGACTTGGCTGTGTTCAATCCTATGAGGGAATTGAGCACAGGGCAGTGACAGGGCTCTGGGCTGTCCTGGATGCCCAAGGCGTGATGAGAACTATGTCACACCTCAGCCTGTTCATCTGCATTCAGAGGAGGTGAGGGAGCTCCGGTGAGGCAGCTGCCCTGGGTGTTTGGCCTGGAAGTGATTTGAAGCTGGCAGGCGGAGAGGGAGGCTCTTTCCCCTTCCCTGTCCCAGGGAGCTGGTGCTATTCCCAGGCGGATGGAAGCGTGCCATGCTCATTGCAGTCAGCAGGATGGATCCCGTATGTTTATCGTGGGGGCAAGTGTGGATTCGGCTGCCCTGTGGTGACCTGTTTGTTGGATATGTTTTGATGGCAGGCGTTGAGGGGAGGGGTTACTCAGGGGAGTGTGGGGGTGTGGAAAAGAGGAAAAATGGTGGTGCTTTGGGTCTGTCAGCTGTTGGATGTTTTGTGGGAATTAGCCTGTAAACATTTGATGAGGTATGTGAAAGTAAGAGTGCGTGCAGCAGTTGTGTAGTGAGCACACAGTAATGTGAAGCTTCAGGGTTAAGGTGTTTTACTCGTTGTTAGGGACTAGTACATTATATTGCAAAAAGTAACCTTCTGAGAAGACAGTGGCTTACTTGTAATTATATACTGATAGAATTGATGAAAATTCTACCATGGATCCAGCTCCTCCCGTGGCAGGGGGATTTGAACTAAATGATTTTAAGGTCCTTTCCATCCTCTAATCATTGTGTGATACTATGAAATTTATGAATTGAAAACAAAATTTCTTGTTTTTCATTCATTATGCAATGTAATTGCTGAGGTCTAATACCATTCTTATTTCAATACACATAATACTTCTTTATTGACAGAATTAATGTGGGTAGTATCAATTAATATACAAAGGAGACTCAATTATTTCCTCTTCTTGCTCAGGTTGGTTTTTGTAGTCTTAAGAAAACCTCAGTGGAGCATTCCAGTTTAAAATATGCTGTTGTTTAAATTGTAGATTAAAAAACCCTAATTTGGGTTAAAGGGAAAGAAATACTTTTTTTTTCTTTCTTCTCTTCCTGAAGCTCCAAGCCATGAGGAGAATCTGATCAGAGGTTGAAACAAGAACCCAGTGTGCCATCTAGAAGTCAACTTTTCAAATATATAGTTTCTTTGGAGTTATAATAATTCTTTAGGCCACTTCAATTTATTCAGAACTTATATATTATAATTTGAAGTGTGTGTTATTCAAAGAACTCAATGTGGTTTTGGCAATAACCTCTTAAAGTAGTCATGGGGAATTTGCAGAATTAGATGGTTCACAGCATTTCTCCAACCTAGTCCTAAAAGCTTGTGAGGCAAAGAGAAGATGTCCTAAACTTATATTGTATCTTCCCTAAAATGAGTTTTCTTTTCTTTTTTTTTCCTCCTCTGGCAACCTTACCAGCTCCGGATGTTTTTATTTTCTCTGTAGATTGTGTGTGGGTGGATGTGTTAGTAATCCATGTATTTTGGTCTGATTCATTTTCACACTTGGCCTGGCAATTGTTTTACCGTTGGAGGAGGCTGCTGCTAGACTCTTCTCTGGAGGTAGAATCTGTGGAGGCTCTTAGCAGTATTTGCATACAAATGTCTTGCGAAACATACTTCTACAGTTTTGGGTTTGAAGAGAGTACAGCTGTGTATCTGATTTTTCCTGACAGGACCAAAAACCCCATTAAAATTCTTAAAACACAAGCTCCTAGAAATTGAATTGCAGTTCAGTCTCACTGCTGTTTGAAGCTAATGTGAGAATACTTATCAATACTTCCACCTTCTTTGCAGTTTAATTACAAAGTCCTCAGATGGATTCCCTCAAGGTTAGGAAATATTTTCTGATTTTAAGGGTTTTAATATTTGTTTGCTAAAAAGGGTATAAGAGAAACAGTATTCTGAAAGCCTGTGGAGTACCTACAGCATTTAATAATCATAATAGCGAAAGGTTGTGCTTCAGCCTTAGTCTGCCAAGTGGTCCACTTACATAGAACAATACAGCCTGTATCCAGACTTCGTCTACTGATGGTCTCTCAGTTTATATTACTTAAGTGTAAACAGTAACAATGAGTAAGAATGAAGATGAGAAGCAAGAGGGACATGTAGGAATAAAAAAGCAAACTATCAGAGATTGCTGCTATAACTGCTGCTACCATGACTTAGTGAGACTCTTTAGTTCTGATCAAACACTGTAATTTATTAGCAGTAAATATGTGTGCTTATGTGGGGTTTGCTTAGTGGTGTTGATTTTTAATTTATTTGGATTTTCATTGTTGTATTTAGAGTTTACTTCTATGTACAGAAGTGCTGTTTTTTCTGAAGTATCATGTGTAGACCATGTAACAGTTTTCATGTTTTTATAAAGAGAATATCAACTGGAATGACAAACTACCTGCATTATTTGCTGTTGGAAATAGTATTTGACTAATTAGGTATCTTTGTATTCTGTTCCTGTAAGTGCTGCAATTTCCTCCTAGAATCTTTTGGGAACTGTTTGGGAAGCTGATGGTGAAGACAGTCCTTAAAGGGTCTGCCATTTCCCACTGTCACCTAATTATGTACTGTACTAGAATTTCACTGGCACTGTTAGTAAAAAGTAAAATTATAATATGACAGGGTATATTAGAGCAGTTTAGGTTTATAAGCAGAGAACATGCTGTTCTCTTCAGAGATGGAAAGAGCCAAGTGTATGTGAGCCTCTTAATCCTCATTTTTTGGCTTTGTTACAGCCATATGAAATATATCATTGTTTATATATAGACACTCTAGTTTTTCAGTTGCTGTGGAAAAAGTCAAAGGTGCAGGTAAACAACCATCATGTAGTAGGATTGGTTATTTACTCACTCTCACTTCAGAGTTATTCAGTGATGGATACTCAGTGCCAGTGGTCGTGATGGGAGGTGGTGAGGGATGGAAAGAAAACAAGTAGAGCATACGTTTAAAAAAAAATGTTGCTGCTTCCCACCCAGGGAGAGGGAACAAGGCAAACATTTTGTTTTTACAGAAGGCAGTAATGACTTCTGCTTTTATTGAATTATTATTTTTTTTTAAATGGGAATATTGAGACAAATAAATGCATCATAAGCCATTAAAGAATGTGCAAGGTGTTGAGTGTATTTGTCTGGTACTTAACAAAACCTTAATTTGTCCATTTCCCTCTTGGTGAGGACTCAGTGCACCTTTTGAAAGACTGAGTCAGTACTCATTTTTCCAGAGAGCTTGCATTTGCCTTCCCAGAGGCAATAGGCCAGTATTATCAAAAGCCCTGATTATAAACACCCTTCCAACAGATACTGTCTCTAAACCAGAACCTTCTTTCATAATTTCCATGACTCCTGTTTACAAGCTACTCCCATTATTTTGGCTGGTTCCTTGCAACCAGCTTAGCTAAGCCTTGGTTTCCCTTTTAAACATGCTTTGGTGTGTTTAGGCTGCCTGATTTATCTGTTAGTATTTACCTGTTAATCAAAAACACAAACCAAATGAAAATCTCTTTTAATCCTTTTGGCTGAAAATCATTCTCCTCCTACTTGGAGCCAAGAGCATTACATCATTCAGCTTTGCTTTTGCCACCTGTGTTTATCAGCTTTTTTGATTGCTTGAAGGATATTTTCTTTTTTGTCCGCTCACCCCAAGCTTCCTTATCGTGGTTCCCCAGGATGTGGCCAGCAGGAGAGCAGCGTGCCTGTCCTAGTGCATGGTGCTGTCACGTTGTCTCCCTGGCACTGCAGAGACATGGCTCTTACACTGTCATCAACCACTGCCAAGTCAGTGGCCCAATGAATGCCTAAAATTAGAGGTAGAAGAAAGTAAGATGCAAATCATCATGCTTCCTTTATGATTCCCCAATGTCCCATGGCTCAGTTTTATTGTGCTATCAAAACGTAATCTGTTCCTCCTTTAAAAGTCCCTCTAACTTGACCTGAGTTATTCTCCTTCCAGAACTGAATTAGAGAAATATGGAAGGAAAAATGCCTGTAATTCAGAGCTACCACATTATCTGTCTTGAATAAAAAATAGCTGAAGCTCACCCACCAAAAATCTACACGCATGTCTCAATGTAGCTTTCAACAAATTTTTTAATTCTTCTCTTTTCTTTTAGGGGAGTCTAATTCTAAAACTTAGTTGAATAGTTGCTATATCATTTATTACATTAAATAAACCATTTATAAGTATAACTACTTGAAATGCAGTGTTGTGCAAGTAGGTACAGAAGGACATATGCTCAGGTTTTTACTTTTGTTCCCACACAACTTAGGAGTTTTGCAGCCTTCAGTTATTTGTAATGCTATGTGGTGTACTTGCTCTATTTACCTTTCTTTGACTCTGTCCTTTCAAACTGAGAGAACCTGAAGGCCTGTGGTAGTGAACTTGAGTTCACAGATTACAGAATCACAGAATATTCCAAGCTGGAAGAAACCTGCAAGGACCATGAAATCCTGCTCTTAAGTGAATGGCCCATATGGGGATTGAACCCACAACCTTGGTATTATGAACTCTCACAGATTGTCAAAATTAGTGGTAGTTAATTCAAAAGCAAAAACTGGTTTATTGCCAGTGTTTTGTTAAAAGTACAGAATGCTAAAGTTAAAGTAAAATCCTGGAAGGAATTAGGATTTGGGTTTTCATGCTGTGAGATATCACTGGATTTTTCCCTGCAGAAGGGAAAAAAAATGTACTTTGAAACCTTTCAGTGGTTCACTGAAATTGATAGAATGACAAGGATGATACAACAGTGCTTCTGGGACTGAGCACTGCATTTCATAGTTCTTAATTACTCAGTGGTTCTGCACAGAAAACTTTCTAATTTCTGTATTGTTAGCCCACATGTTTTTACTAGGTTGTTTGAACCTGTTACTCACTGTGAATTTTTTTTTGAGACTTGTCAAACGGGTGGACATCAGAGGAAAATGTTCAGTAAGTGGAAGGAGAAGAATGACTCATTAAACTGTAAAATAAAATAAAAGCTCTCAAACTGTAATCCCTTTACAGGTGTTTTCAGAAATCCATCTATGTATGTGTCCATGCAGTAGGGACACATGATGTATGTGTGTTTTAAGCAGAAACAAACACTGGGTCTAAAACCACAACATACAACTTAAGGTGTGGGAAATTTACTTTAAAGGGAGTTTTATTTTACAAAATAAGGAAAGGAAATTTATCCTCTGGTATCCATTAATTCAGCCTTTTTTACTACACTAAGCAATTGTATAAGGATGGGGTTGTTTTCTATGTGAGAGTTTGCACAAGGAAATGTCATGTGTTGCTCACCCTTCGGAACCCTGGTGGCACTTGCAGTGACACTGTAATATTGACCCCGTTTCTTTTTGCTGGGATTTTCACCATTGCATTATTTCCTTAGTGAACATTCAGATATTTAGAAAAGGGCAGTTTTTGTGTGGTCACTTTGAGTATACTGTACTCCCAGTAAGTTTTCAGGGCTCACATGTTTGCATTAGAAGTTATCCTTCTCTTCCCACTTTCTCACCCCACAGCTTCTGTGTGGGTTTGATTTTCTCATGAAGCTGAAACTGGGCATACAAGTTCCAGGGCTGAAGAACTCCTTCAGGGCTTCCTTGCTCATGCCTGGTTGTAATGTGCTGGTAACCTGCCGGTCCAATCTCTGTACCGTGTCCTTCTGCTGTCAAATCACAGCTCCATGACACTGAGCACTGTGAAGAATGAGTGAAAATATTAATTACAGCTGTGTTAGAGAGAGGTTTCTGTTTGAAGGCTGTTGTATTAGCGGAGGCTTTCTTGGTCGTGCTTTTGAGCCTGTCTGTACTAAAATGAGATTGTCAAGTCCTACCATTGAAGAATGTATCTGGAAGGACAGACAGGGAGATGGGATTGGAGTTTTGACAACCAGCAGCACCAGCATTTGCTAATGAGTACTAACAGATGTATTTGTTTTCTGCTGATGTTTTCAGACATTCATAAAGTGAAAACAGGATTTACAGGGAGAGGCTAAATTACTATCTCTAACTAGATTGTGTTGTTGGAAAAATTGACTAGGCTCCCACACTCAGTATCCCCTCATCAGATCTGGCAGCAAGCAATGAAATTGAAGATAAATACTGGCTACAGGCAATTGTTTTTTAGTTAAAGCCAATTGATATTAGCTGGTTAGACTGCTTGAGAGAAAAGGGAAGTTTGCATCACTGGACCATGATGCGGAGTAGCAGGGGGAGAGATGAACTTGAAAGGGCATTTTTGATATTGTGCTGCCATTATAGTGACTTTACCATTTTACTGAACTCCATCTCCAAGTAGTAAGATTTTGCATTCCTGCTGCTGCCAGGGAAATGTATGTAAACAGGACTTGCAAAAAGGTGTCACATGTAATGATTCAGTGACCATAGAGAGGGAGGAACTGCTTTTCTAGGTGTGCAAAAAATTATGTCAACATAATTGTCTGGTGAAGATCCTTTGGTAACAGAGCTCCGTGATTTTTTTCATGTTAACAGTGGCCACTTGAAATATTTTTTTTTCTTTTTTTCTGAATGTGCGTGCCTTCCGATGAGGAGCAAGAAGTGTAAGATAATACAAAACCAAACTGTTCTTTGTAAGCATTATGGATGAGCACCCTCCCTTGTGATAGGAACTTGCACCTCCTGCTCTGGGGTTCTTTCATGGTTGTAAGGGTGTTAGTGTGAAGTATTGCCAGGGAGCTTCTGCTATGCAGCAACTCTATGGCAAAGCTTTGCTTCAGGGCCACCTAGTAAAGCCCTGCACAGCGAGCAAACAGGCTGTACCAGCGAAAGCTCAATCAGCTAAACCAGTTCTGCTACTTTATGCCAGTGGCAGGGGTTTCTGCTGGTTCAATTGCTAATCACCTCCTGGTCTTCCCGCTTCAGCTATGCTGGCAGAAGTTTGCAAATAGGTACCATTTTAAAAACTCCACTTCGGTTGTTTAATATATATAGCACATTGTTGCATTGTATTTTCCCCTTTTTTTTTTTTTTCTTCTCCTTTTGTATCTTTCTTTTTCCTCCTCTCCAAGGAATTTACAACTATGCCTATATGTACCTGCTCTTGGATATAGTCATTAACCACCTTCCTCTCTTGGAAGAAAGAAGGTTAAGGTTTGAATTCTGTGACTGAGAGAGAGTAGTTAATATTCAGATTTTATTCTCATGCGAAAGGGCTGGAATGAATAATGACAACCACGGAAGCTGTGCAAGATACTCAGCATTTAATATCCAGATAAATATTGCTTTTTCATAAAACATTAGCATTAACTTCTGGTTTTGTATTCAACCATTAGCAGATGAGACAACTGGAAAGGAGTGATTGAACAGTTTCTCTACCAATTTTTAAGTCAAAAGGATACCTACAGGGTATCTGGAAAACCTTCTTTAAGATGAACCCATTGTAAGCTAACTTTACTGTACAGATCATCACAGAAAATGCAGCTAAGGCACCAAATTACATTGTTTGAAATGTTAATGAAGCATTTTTGTGCACAGCAGAAACGATAGCTATGCTAGCACAAAACCAAAGTTGTGTTCAGTGGTGTGTTGCCTTGCAAGCTCCTCTCTGCTGGGTGCACAAAACCTTGTGTGCAGAGAGAAAAGCTGTACAGCTTGTACTGTGTTAGATTGCCCCCATGCAAGTGGTAATGATGGTGTGACTAAGCAAAGCTTGAAGGAGCACAAGTTTGATCAGGAAATAAAAAAGAATAAACAAGAAAAACGTTGAAAATGGGCACAAGATGAACCATGTAAATTCAAGCATCTCTGAAAAAGCAATGCTCTAATAGATCCCCACAGGAAAGTTGGATGCTTTATTTATATATAATATATGGTCATTTTTTTTAATTGCAGCTGCTAGGCTGTATATCTGTTCTAAAAATCACATTTAATCTCAAAGATGGTGTTTTAGTTAATCATGGCTGTGTAACAATGTGTTTTAGAATTGCTTGAATAGTTACATCTTACATGGCTTCATTTCTTATCCTTGAGCTCACATGAATGCTTGGTCTGCGTTACGATTGACTACAACAGTACAGATAAATTTATTTGCAGTGTTCTGGGTTTGGGAGACCTATTTTATTCTGTGAAATGTCATTCAGTAACTCTAGGTCATATTTGCTTCCGCAGTATAAAGCATTCTAAAGCATTCTCTCCTCTCTCTGTCATTCCTGCAACCCAGCCTGATACCTGAAAACAAGTGTTATTTTCATTCATACATCATAAAGGTAGTGTAGACAGATCTGCTATAATGCCTCATCCAGAAGAAAATCTCAGAGGAGACCTAGACTGAGACAGAAAATTGATTTTCTCAGAAAGAACCTTGGGGGAGGCTCCTGGGGAGTAGCAGAAAGCAAAAGTCGATCATCTTTTCAGGAAGGAAAAGAAGGAGAATTTGGGGAACTCAAGCCTCATGTTTACCTCCTGGAGGCCATTTCCAAAGATATGAAGGACAGGAAGACTGTTGGGAGTCGTCAGTGTGGATTTATGAAATAGAAGTCATGGCTGAGCAATCTGTTAGTCTTCTGCCGTGAGACAGATCACTGACTTGGTGGAGTGAATGTTTTTTATGTTGACTTCAGCAAAGCTTTTGTCACTGTCTCCCATAACCTGACCAAGGGATCAGGTGCAGCACAGGTGAGTGGAACAAGCTGGCTGAAATGCCAGACTCAAAGGGCAGCACAAGGTCCAGCTGCAGGCTGGTCCCTGGCAGTGGTGCCACAGGGGCGGGTGATGGGGCTGATGCTGCTCAGTGTGTGCACTAATGGCCAGGAGGACAGGGCACAGAGGACTCTGAGCAAGTTGGCAGGTGCTGCAAAACTGGCAAGGGTTTGACTCCCCAGAGGGTCGTGCTGCCGTTCATCGAGGCCTCAAGAGGCTGGAGAAATGGGCTGACAGGATGCTCATGAGCAGAGGGAAATGCCAAGTTGTGCAGCTGGAGAGGAATAACCCTGGGCACGAGTACAGGCTGTGCGTGAGTGTCTGGAGAGCACTCAGAGATCTTGCCTTTGTGGAGAAGGGCCCAGGGGGCTGGGGGACACAAAGCAGAGCATGAGGCAGCAGCGTGTGCTTGTGGCAGGGGCAGCTCCTGGCTGCCTGGGCTGTTTTAGGCAGAGTGTTGTGAGCAGGAGTGATGTGATGTGATGCTGCTCCCCTTCTCCCTTCTGCTGAGTCACCTGTGGAGTTGTGTGTCCAGCTCCGGGTTCTCAGGTACGAGAGAGAGATGGGGAGAGCGGGGTGAGCCCTGTGCAGGGCCGTGAAGGTGGCTGAGGGATTGGAGCCGGTGACATCTGGGGAGAGTCTGAAAGAGATGGGGCTGTTCAGTCTGGAGAAGAGAAGGCTCAGGCTGATGTTTTTAAGTGTCTGATTACATGATGTGTTAGAGTACGGAAAGAGACAGAGTCCTCCTGGCAGTAGACAGTGAAAGGAAGAGAGAAAGTGGGTATGAATTGAAATACAAAAAAATCATTTAAATAGAAGAAAAAACGTTTGAGGTTGGCCAAACACTGGAACTGGTTGTCCAAGGATATTGTGGAGCCCTTCATCCTTGAATGTAGTTAACAGCCAGCTGAACATAGCCATGAGTATCCTGCTCTCACTGACCCTGAGCTGAGCCTGTGGGCAGGACTAAGCAATCTGCAGAGCTGCCTTCCTGACTTGGCCATTCTATGAGCCTGTAAAAGCAATTAGTTGGATCACAGTTCTTTGGCTCAATAGGGATCACTCAACTATAGAGAAGTAAACAGGAGAGTTAGTAGAACTACAAGATACCTAGAGGCTCTATCTTGAGAATAAGCATTGCCTTTTCTGTATAATCAAGTTAAGTGTTGGTTATAGTTTCCACTTCTAATTATAACTACATACATTTTCTTTCAATGAGCAACGTTTTTTCACACTGCAATTAAATTATGCCTACACACACACATGCACTTATGCCAAGAATGAAGAAGGAAGTTTTAGTAACATTATGAAATTATGATTCTTAAGGCATTTGGATAGGCTAAGTGAACTGTGCCTTTAGTTGATATTTTTTTTTTAACAAAACCTAGCTTTCTTCAGGCTGTACTTTTATGTGCATCCTTTCCCTCCCTTGTTATTTCTTCCATATGCCACAAGTTCTGAAGTGACCTTTAACTGTGAAGAGGTGAGTTGGTAACTTATTACAAGTCATAAGTAACCCTTTGTGAATGTAGGCATCTGCAGAGAGTGTCCATATTCTGTGAAAGGCAGCAATACAAATTCAGGACTTGTCTGATGTGAAATAGTCTAGGGGGAGAATGGTTAGAGGTAACTGCTGAGAAAACTTGCAAACAAAGAAATAAAAATATCAGAATACTGATGAAAACGTTACTCTGAGTAGCTTCAAATTACTCAGAGAGGTGAGGTAACTGCTTAATGTGTGTGTAAGTGTGTATGTATGGGTTGGTGTAGGAATGAGTGAGCAAGGGCATGGGATGAGTTTGGAAAATACCTCTTAGATCATCCCCTTACTCTTGTAAGGGGATCCATGTTTCACATTTATGAAGATTCATTGGTTGTTGCTTTGCCCAGCAAATGCTGCTTCAGAATCTCTTTGCTCTTGTGGTTAGAAATGTTCCTTTATACTTTAACCTTGTCTTGTGAGTTAAGATGGCTTTTTGAGGTTTTATTCCCCCATGGTGTTTCATCAATCCTGATTGCCCTTTGTCCTTAAACAGACTTGCAAGGTCTTGTCTGTGCTTGAGATAGTGTGGCGAGGTAGGCTTTTGTTCTCTTGAGAATACAAGCAGCATTTCTCCGTCTCATTTTACAACACATGCTGGACAGACATGACATGATAAAGAGTGATACATAGTAACCCAGATTAAACTTCAGCATTGCACTCGATATGGAGTTCGACTTATCCATTATCTGTTTAATATTTTTCTCTCATTTTCAGCAACCTGTAAATCAGTTCATGGGCCTGTATTTGTCAAATGGACTCAAAACTATGTGAGAAGTGAAGTCTGTGTGGTCTTTTGAAAATCACAGGAATTTCTAGTATCTTTCTCTAACTACTCAGAATTGCTGTAAGTCTCTCTGAAACTCATCTCATGATAAGATTGGAGTTTTTTTTGAGCTGTACACTAATGATTGGTTTGAATTTTTCTCATGTCATTGGGATTTCCTTTCTCTCCTTAGCTGCTACATGTACAATTTGGCCTTTTCTCCAATACTGCTTTTTACTAGCTTGCCTGTGGGTAAGAGTGTGTGTTAATTTGTGGACTTCATCTATCAGCCAGAGAACCACCTGTGTGCTCTCTGGTAAGCAGGATGCTGACTGGGATGAGTTTTGTTGAAGAAGTTATACATCAAACGAGTGTTGGGTTTTTCACTTACCTGAAATAGCCTCCATTTCATAGTTCCTGTAGAGCCATCTTTTCCCTACAACCCTTTCTTTACTGCTAATATTAACCTTCTTTTATGAGTTCTTACACCCATAGAATTCCCAAACTGTATGAAGGGGAAAGAAAGATTTAATAATTCAGAGAAAAAAAATGATTGAGTGAAAAGGAAAAGAAAAATTGTGGGGGAAAAAAAAAAAACAACCAAGTTGTGATTTATATGGGGCTTTATATGCCATTGTGGAACTATTTAAATAATTTAGCTGCCAAATGAATCACACTCCTCTTCTATCATTCATGGAGGGCTCTGCTAAGACAGAAGCTTTGTATTGAACAAGATGTTTTCAGAATAGGGTATTTGAGCAGCCCATTCTGTCTTGAAGTAAAAATTCGTTTCAGCAGGCGTATTCTAAACACATTGTACCTGTGTGAGAGAAGTACAAAAAGCACAAAATCTTGCAGTAGAATTTTGTTCCTGAGTTCAGCAACACTTGGCAGAGGCCAGCCAAGATAAAAAATTATCTAGATTACATTTAGAAATAGAATATTTGCATCTCTTGAAAAAGCTTGTGAGAAACTGGTGTTAGGTTGGTATTAGACTTAAGTTAGGAAAATAGAGGAACAGTGAAATTATGATAGAGCAGTTACAGGAGAAGATTGCAATGGCTGGGGCATGTTTGCTGTTCTGAAGAGTTAAAATGGGTGACCACTGTTAAAACAGATAAAAATTAAAAAATTAAAGGATGGAAAAGAACAGCGTCCAGAGTAAAAATATCTGTTGATTTGCTAACAAGGGCTGAATTTTAGAAGAGTGATTGAAAGGGAGTGAAGCTGTGGGTTGGGGTTAAAAGGCTTGGATAGGGCACTGTAACCCAGGGTAGTGTGTTGAAAAATGTAAATGCAGTTAAAAAACCCCAGAAAACACCAAGATGAAAATGCACTAGAGGAAATGCATGGTAATGTTCAAGTGCAGCATAGCAGTTCTGCTGTGTTTCCTTTTGGGGTTTGGGGGGTTGTTTGTTTTTCTTTTTTTTATGTGTTTTTCTTCCGTTTTCTTCCTCAGTTATCACCCTCCTACTACGCTTGCCCCCATGACTTTCTCTGCAGACCACAAACACTGCCTGTAAACCATCTACTGCACCTGTTTCACAGGGGTTTGGTATAAAGATGAGGGACAAGACAAGTAAAAGTTATGGAATGCATAGGAAGAGCTGGAGCCCTGAGGTGGAGCAGAGTGGCTCTTGGGAGCCGCCCCATAGGGCTCTCAGTCTGTTTGAACTGAGATTACCAAGGTTTAACAGAAGGAGTGACGAGTTCTTGGATTTAAAAATCCTGTGACAATGTGTACTGGCAAAGACAGACATCTGTGTTTGTAATAAATTTTTATCTTATGGTGTTTTCCAATGTGCCATAGTGACTTTATATTGATTCCCCCCAGTTAGCTCCCTTTAAAACTGTGGTAAACTGTGTAAGCAAAATCAATTTCTCTGATTTTCTTTTTGGTTTTGGGGTTTCACTTTTGACAGATACTTACCAGCAGTTACTTTGCATAGCTTTATTTTATGAAGTCATTCCTTATTGGTGGCTGGCAGTGTTACCTTCATGGATTTATTCAAAGCCCATGTTGTCTGTTGTATGGCTCCCTTTGGATTGCACTGCCTATTGCTAATCATAAGGTGCATGTTCTTCCATTTACACTGTTGTTTGAATATTACAGTATTGAACTCTGTACATGTGTGTGTGTCTTCTCTATCTCCAAACCATACTCTGAATTTTTTCAAAGTCTCTAAGGAGAAGCAGAAAACACTGCAAACTGCATGGACCAATGTTGTCACTTAAAATTACACCCCTGTGGGGCTGGTTTATTGTCTTTTTCTTTCTTGAAACCTCACACTTCTAAATGGTATTAATAAGAAATCATTGTCTAGGGACAAAACCTTAGACAAGGTTTCAAGAGTCAACAAGCTGATTCAATTCAACAATTCAAAAAAGTTGAATCAGATAGATCTGCTTAGTGGTATTAAGGTGAGGTAGCAGAAGGCAGCCCTTGCATCTATTAACTTTGCAGAGGCTGCGTGTCATTCTGAAGTCTGTTTTCCTCGTGGCAGGTGGTATTTAGACCATCTTTCTCGGTTGCATCTCAAAATCAGAGTCAGCTATGATTTCTTATGTTTGGGATTTCTGCAGACCCAAACCCCTGCAAAGTATGGGAGGCAGTTCTTGTTCATGTTGATGAATTTCTGCTAGAGCAGCTCAGCGTGTCTATTCTGCAGCTAATTATAATAACATCAGGCCTCGGGGCTGTAAGTACGCAGCATGTTACGAACTGAACACCTGCATGAACCTAACTTTCTTTCTCCTGAGTACTTGGTTAATATCTAATTAATGACCACATTATTTAAAATTGTTCATGCATTTATGTCCCTTTGCCTGTAAAACACTTAGTGACACCTCTAATATTTGCTCAGACAGTAAAGTAAGTCTGAAGATTCAAGAAGAACATGCACTCTGAACTTCTGTAAGCTCTTTAATGGCTGCTGTCATGGCTTCTTTGACACTAGCACTTAACCAGTCTCATTAATACTGTTTGGGGACACTTAGAGCATAAACAATGCTAAATAAAGCTTAATGTTGTGCAGTACAACACTACCAGTGCAGATGGCAAACAGCAGTTTCATTTTTTGTGAAGCTGGACCACTTACACAATGTTTGCATAAATTCAAGCATGATCTGATGCAAGGAGGAGTAACATGTAGTTGTGTTTTCAGAGTAGCATGCCAAAAGCAAAGCCAGCTAATGACAATATGTTTCTGATTTGAGCTTTGGGTATACATTTTTTTTTTTCTTTTTGGTAATAAATGACCAATTCAAGTAACAGCATGTTTGTATGAACGTAGTGTCCCTAAAACAATTATGCAAGAAGTGTGATCAAAAGGCCCTGTTAGCTTTGTGGAGCCTGAGGATGAACTAGAACTTCTGGGGATGTACTGCTTAATATGGAGGTTATTTTCCCCTTTAAAGCAGAATTGCATCAATTGGAATTTACCAATAGCTATGAAGACACTGAATCTGAATTCTGATGCAATTAAAAGAAGAGGTACTGTCACAATTTTGCTACCTTCTTGCAAACCTTGTAACGAACCGTAGGAGGAAGTGATATGACTGTCCTCTTCTAATGAGAAGATGCCGACAGGAGCAACAAGGGTGAGCTAAAGGCTGCAACAGTTTATTGCAGAAGGTATTTCTACATAGTTTTATAGCCATTCTGCTGAAATTGGAAGAGTAACTGTTATTGTAGTTTACTGTCATAAATAACCCAACCTTGAGGACTTTTACAGCCCAAAAAATGCTACATAATGTAATGAAAACTGGTAACTCTTGAGGTAAGAGTCATCATATAGTGTGAAAATTATCATCTTGGGTGAGCACCTGGTTTTCTGTAGGAGTTTTTAGAAGATAGGTTTTGTCAAGAGCAAAGCTCCTTTCTCTACTCCTTCATTTCTTGTCAGGAAGAAAGGAGTTTGCATGTTCCTGGATGGGTTGACCACCTGATTCACAAGGGCATGAAACTTTACCATGTTTATTCAAATATGATGGCCTATCATATCAAACACATTTTTTCCACAGTGTATTTCTACTTTAAAATACCTTAACTAATGAATTTCTAATTTTTTAAAAATGATAGAATTCTTGGAGAAAATCATCTACTTGCTCTTTAAAACCAGAATAAATTTGGAATAGATGAATTGACATCACTAAAGCCTGAGGCATAAGTTTAATTAGTTACTGGCATAGCTTCCACTGCAGCTATTATGCAGTACATACCTCAGGGAATGTTTGTCTCAATGGATTTATACTGTCTTATGCTGCATGGATTTTTCTTACCAATGTTAGAAGAAATGAGTGGAAGTGTTAGGAAAACTTTTTTTCATTAATTCCTGAAATGTTGTTAGAATTTTTAAGCATATAACAGTGCATCATTATCTTAATAATTTTTTTTATTTTTGTGCTTTCTGGAATGGGCTCTTAGTAGAGACACTAGGGATTTATTATATTTCTTGAACAAAATCCTTCTCAGGTACCAGAGCAGGTTTTTTTTTGTTTTTGTTTTCAGAGGATGTATCTGTCTGTATTAGCAGGAATGCAACATGGGTGCAAAGCAGGAATGTGATGTTCTGTTGTTTTTAACAGTGAATTTGAATTTTTGTAGTTATTAAAAAAAAAAGTTTGTTTTTATGAAGTTTATCCCCACTGCAAAATGGCAGCAAGTTACCCTTGCTCTTTTTTGGGTCTGAATGTGTTCCGGGTATCCAGAAGGTGCCTGGGAATTTGTTCCAAAACCGGGTTTAGCAGCCTCACTTGTGGTCCTGTTCCTGATCACTGTGGGAGGTGCTGGGCACTGGGCTGTGTCTGGGAGCCCATGGCAGCCCTTTCCAGGGCTCCTCCTTGTGTGGAGACACAGGATCTTTTCTACACCTGCCCTCTGCGGAGTCTGGCCACCAGTGGTACTGCTGATTGTTCACTGTCTAATGGGCACTGCTTTATCAGGCCTGGGGAGCAGTTGCTGGCATTTAGACTTCTGACAAGATTACGTTTCCAGCCCCAAAATTCAAACTGAACTATAAAGAAGGTTTGTGTGCTTGTGCACTATGGTACTGTCCTAAAAATGGAACCAGGTATAGTTTCTTATCCCTGGGACAAAGGAAGATAAGATTCTAATGGAAAAGCCTGTGGATCATAATGCACTAATTAGAAGGGATCAGTGAAGTAGAGTGTCCTCTCCCTTCTGGTTTGGTAAAACATGGAAAATTACTAGTAATTAGCACGCAGTATTGTGGATTTACTTTTCCTTGTTTTGAAACTCCTTAAAACTGGCTGTGAAGAAAATATCTTGAAATGCACAGTTTTGGAGATTTTGTGCTACTCCTACTGTTTATGAGAGTGCCCTTACTAATTGAGGAACATCACGAATCCTGGAAGTCACCTGTTGGCCTCTTCCTTCTTTTGGAGTGTTGGGGTTGCACAGAAATGGCAAACATAAGCAAGTCTCCAGCTACTCCTAAACCTTCCTTTGGCAGGTGTGTCAGAGACCATGCCAAAATCTAGGTGTAAGATGTGTTATTAACTCCTTGGATAGATAAGAGCCATTTCAGGATCTTGGACACCTCAAACAATTTTGGCACCACTTCTCTCCCAGTGTGGCTGCTTTAATCTGTGTTCGAGGAGCTCAAGCAGTTACTTTATTCGTTCACCACTTCTTGTTTTTTTGACTTCCAAGTAGCAGCTGAAGGAGTCAGAGTTGTATGTTTCTTGTTTTTAAAATGACTGTTCTCTTGCTCATGTTCAAGCTGAAGCGCCTCTTCAGAGATCTGGTTGGAGACACAGATGAATCATCCTCCTCTCTCCCTCCCTCTGCAGTGCCACAAAAAGTCACTGTCATTGATGGCTGAGCTCCTGAGACAAAGGGGGAGCAATGGAAAGGCAGCTGGAGAGACTGTCTTGTAGAAACGGTCAGAGTACTGAAGTTTGCCATCAATGAAAATAATTTAGGAAAAATTATATTTTTAATGAATCATCTGGTAAAAGCTACAGTTTTAGAGCATAGAAGGAATGGGAAATAATGGTTCAAGTTTGGGGATTAAGTACTAAGGAAGACAGTGTCACTTTTTGGTCTGTGGAATTGTTAGAAAATGCTTCCAGCCCTGGAAAACTACTGCTTGATATCACGGCTGCAATCCTGAGGCACTAGATAGGAGCAAGCCTGTATTTCATCAAGCTGTGTGAATGTGCACGATCACATCACTCAATGAAAGGTTGATTGTTTTAAAATAATTGTCAACAGTCCTATGACCTCATCCCTTGGAATGAAAGAAGCCAAGAAATTTCTTTGTATTATTCACTGTTTTTCTCTAAATGCAAATCGAACAAACTACAAATCTTTCAACAAGAAGGTGGACAAATAAATACGAAAGATTCAAACAAATGATAAACACATGGAAGATAAAAGTAGAAATAAACACAGTCTTGCCTGTTGGCTGGCTTTTAATGCCCCTTCTGTCTAATGTCTGCCATGGTGGAAGCAAGAGGAAAGAGAAGGGTAATCTGTAGATGTCTCAAGAAATCCTGAAAGATTATGACATCTCTATTATAGAACTATACTTGTGGCAGCGAGTCTTTGGGGTGGAATTTACTGTAAGAAATGCCTTTGCCTGATTTTACTACGGCTGAACACTAGCCACTTCACATACTGAAATAAGCGCAGCAGCTTAAGCTGTCCGAGCATCTTTGTAAAATGATCACCCATGCTGTGTGTGGTTGGTATGAACGAGGCTCCTTGACTAGCCTTTTACAATCACTGTAATTTACCGCTAATGAATGAGGTTCCTGCAAGAGGAGTACCTTCCCTCCCTGGCATTTAGGGAAACAATATGCATTTAAGATTGATAGGATAGAGATCTAGTTGCAATGGGGTGATTTGAAGGTCTGAGGGGTTCTAGGAAGCTCAGACAGCATGTCTGAGTGTTGCCACAGGAAATCTAACTTGGATTTCAGTGTCTCCATGGACGTGGCTTGGATCCTGCCAGCTGTAGATGCTGCCTGTCTGCATCTGTGCCCAGGACAGTGTTCTCAAAGATACAGTGCTGCAGCTGTGGTGGTGGGCAGAGAATGCGTGTGCCTGCAGTGTTCTTGTCCTCCTGTTGCCTTGCTTGAAGTTATGACCCTGGCCTGCTGAGCTTTGCTTTATGGTGACCCTGGTGGGGTGCTGGTGAGCACTGACTGCCATCTTCACCTGACCCCCCAGCACGGTACTTCTGGACACACTAAAGTTTCTTAAGGTTGCTTCGGAAGTTTGTAGAAACTTTCCGAGAGCGTTATCTCCACATTTACTACCCGTGAGGGCTCTTTGACTTTGCTTCTTCCCTTTCTCACTTCCTCCTCCTGCTCGCTCTCTTCTGCTCTAGAGAAACCAACCTCTCCATTGAGCAAGAGCCTGTAGCTGGCTCAGAGTGGTTACCTCCAGACACCTCGTGCTCGGTGCGAGCTGCCAGTCAGCTCTAAACCCAGAGCAGTTTGAATCAAACTCATAGTGAGAAAATGAATATACAGCCTTACGTTCATCACAGAAGAGACAGAATGCTTGACTGCTGCTTTGTGTTGTAGCAAATACCTGTACAAGAGGGAAAAGTCTGATTCTTGCTGAATGTGAATGTAATATACTGTGATTTTTAATTTTCTGTTATTAATTTACCTACATGGTACATATTTTCATTGTTTTTTTAAAAAGCAGTGCAGCAGTTAGGGATAAATCTACAATTAGGTTTGAAGCTTTCAGCTGTGTTTTAAACTGAACTGTACTTTTTAAAAATGCATGCTATTTTTTTTCTAGTCATAATGTAAAAAAATCAAAGTAATTTTATTGATGTGGGAAAGTCTTAAGAATAAGTTTGTGTGCACTTATTTCTCAGCAATTACTGGGGGAAAAGGGTATTTTGTAACATTTGATCATCTGAATTCCCTCTGGGTGGGTTTTTTTGGGGTGTTGCTGTTTTTTTCCCTCATTTTTGAAGAGAAGAAGCTACACTAAAACCTGGACAATGGTGTGCTGCAACAACTGGGAAATAATGATCTAAAACAAAAAAGGTGTGGGGGAAGCCAATGCGCATGGATGATTTTAGGCAGCTGTGTCTTTTAGCAGAGGAATGTTGTTCAGAAAGTGGGGATAGAGAAACAGACAGTAGATGCAAAAGAGTTCTTGCTGGGGCATAGGATCTTGTGGTACATTTTGAAGGATTTAATTTCATTTGGAATGGTTGGAGGACTCTAAGCAGTCCTTTCACTGTGATTGGATGTTCTTAATTAGGCACTTCCATTGTTCTTACTGATTTGGTTTCCGAGTGCTCGTGCCAGAGGTGGAAGGTGCCCTGTGAGAGAGGGTCTCTTTCTGTGTGCTGCTGGCCTCCTGCATTCTCCTGCTGTTGGCCTGAGTGGAAAATGGGGAGTCCGATGTATGGGAAGGGTTTCAAGATACATGGCAGTTAATATTGACCTATGGCAAAGATACGTGTTTGAAGCAGCCTCTGTCACTGTGCCTGGATGTGCAGGTGAACAAAACAACTGGTTAAGAGAGGACCATGCTTTCAGAATTCTCTTTGCAGGAGAAAGAAAGGATTTACCAGTTTTGAACAAAACCTCTGAGGTGTGGCTATGATCAGAGCTGAGTCCTTTTTTGTTGTGGTTGTAGGACATCTGTAAACAATGCGACTTTAACAGGAAGTATTTTTATTTTACACATAAATAAAAAATATCTCAGGTGTCAAGAGTTACAGCAAAAAGAATTATAGATATGTGGGTGGTCTGGAGTCTGCCTGTGTTGGGAGATGGATTAGCTGGAGTTTTTACTCGCATTTAAATATTTATTAGAGGTCCTGTAAAGAAGACTTTTGAAAGTAATTATGCAAAGTAAAAGTATTCATTACTTTCCTGCCCACAAAATGCCAGACTTAAGAGTGAAATGGCTTTGTGCCTTTTTTCACTAGAAGTGTGCCCAGGAACTACTGAATGAAACATACAAATAAGCAATTGTTTTGTGGAGTTCTCTGTTGTGGGGCCAGTGTGTCTTTTTCCTCATAGCAAACAAATGATGAATTTCTTGTAGTTAATTTCTAGATAATTTTGCTTTAGGGAAGTCTAGTTGTTTTGGAACCACTTCGGTTAAGTAAAAATGAAATGTTTTCAATTGTGGTATATTGTACCTTTTCTCCTGAATGGAAAGATTAAACAATTGTAACTAGTGCATTCTATAGTTCCAGGGTAAATGTTTTGTCTGGAGTAAAATTCTGGTCTCCACTCAATACTATAATTCCTATTTAATTTAGTGGAAACAGGGCTTCACCCTTAAGTATGAGTAGATCTACTCTAAATGTGAGTGGGATGCTGATTAAATTGTGGTTAAAAACAGAACAAAGCCTCTTGTCAAAGTAGATGATGTGCATGTGTGTTACATTTGACTTACACTCTATCCCAGAATAGACCCAGAACTCTTGTTGTTCCCGTTTAGAGGTCTTTCAGTAGAGCACATTTCTATATTGCAAAAATCATTCCTTTAATGCTGCTTTCCTTCAGCTGTGGAGGAGTTGTACACAGAGGTCAGAGAAGCATTACAGACGTTTCAAAGTCAGACAGAGTACAAAGCTTAAAAACAAAACAAAATGCTGTCTTTGTGTGCTGGTCTCCGTAAACCATGTTTTGCTGGCTCCCTGCTTTTGGCTGTAGCCATTGGAAATTAAGAGGCTAAAAGCAAAGCTGGCAGAGAGCAGAACCACGTGTCATTTTTGAGTGGAGCATGCTACAGGCTCTGGTGCTGTCTGGGGGGAGAAGAAAGACAGCCCCAGCTTAGAACCCTGTGGGGCAGAGCCTCCAGGTGAGTGCTCTGCTGCTCTTGCACAGCTCTGAGAGCTCATCCCACCAGCACAGCAAGTTCCACTCTGAAAAATTGAAAGGTGTTGGTGGAGGGGTTTCTTTTAGAGGAGGGGTTTGGCTCGTTAGCTTTGAGGGTTTTGTGCATCTAAAAAAAGGCACATTATTTTTCTTTTTTTTAGATGTTATTGAAGGTACCACTCTTATGATTTAAAAAAACAAACCCCAACCAAGCAAAAAAACAACCATCAAAAAACCCAACTACAAATAACTTCCTCAGTTGTTTAGCATAAAATTATTCCTGGGAGATCTTAGCTCATTTATTCTCGTAACTTGTATTTCTGATTAAAAAGTTCCTCCTCTTCCTGTTATTTTACTATTCCTTCCCCTCTGATATATTTTTAGAAAATAATCACACATATTTTCAATGTATCAAACAGGCCAAGCTCTTTTGATTTCCCCTTTCAAGTGTCCTTTCCATTGATTGATCCAGCCCTTTGCTTTGCCTCCGTAAGTGTGGTTTGTCCTTTACTGCAGAACTGTGTGCAGCGCTTCAGGAAAGCCATTGTGCCACAGTTACTTACATGGTAGCAGAGTAGTTTTTACAAGGCTCCTGCCTTACTCCAACCTCTTCAATTTTCTTACTCAGACTCCTTATCCGGTTTCAGCTGCTTTCCCTCCCTTTCCTCCTGGCTCTTTCTTGAGCTTCAGCCCTTCCCATACGTTCCCTTCCTTGTCAGGTATGACTGCTCCTTCCTCGTTCCCACGTCTGGGATTTCTTAAGCTTGTCATATTTTTTCCAGCCATGCCAGGCCTCCTTCTCTTTCCCCCAGCTCTGTGTTTCCTTTCCCTCTCCCCATTCTTTCATCTCAGGTTATCCCATTGAATTTGCTCTGCTTCACCCTTGTTTGCTTCCCCAACAAGTTTTTGATGCAGATCCTTATTTCAGTATAAATGCTCTTCTTCCCTCAGTACTTTTGCTCCTCCAGTGTGATCCTTGGTGATTCCCTCTTGCTGTGGTGCTGCCTGGGGCTGTTGGGAGCACTGGGCTTGGTCTTGGAGCCAGTTTCTGCACCTGGCACAACCAAAGGGATTTCTGCCCTCCTGCTCACAGCCATCAGTGGGTACCCTTGAGCATCCCAGCATGGGTGGCAGTAGTGAGTGACAATGAAATCCATGGAGATCCTAGCAACTCTTACTAAATCTATCTGTTCTGAACTTTTTTTTTTTTTTTAGTTTTTATATTATTAATTTTTTATCATATTTGTGAGATTTTTATGTGGATTCCACTAAGCATATTCCTTGTATAAATATTACCCATGGTAATATTTAAAGGTATGATGTGTTAAAACTTGTGGGTTTTGAGAGTTTAGGATTTTAGGACAGTTAAAGCTACTTTGTCCTAAGCTTCTCCCCCACCCAGAAGTAGGTTCTTGTTAGAAATAAAAGGAGATCTTGACATTTCTTTTTTTAAGTATCAAATATTTTGTAACATAGATTTAAAAAAGAATTGTCAAGATAATACCTAGATAAATACAAGTTTTATAATAGGAAATTATTTGCCATAATGGAGAGTACTACAGGGATCCTGTGAAATTTGTACAGTGTAAGTTACATTTTCAAGAGGACAAAAGTAGGTCAGTTTTGTTGTTGAACTTGTAACTTAAAGCATAGCTTCAAGCAAATCAGAGCCAAAGAAAGTACATTTTTGTACAAAATAAACATTTCCCTATTTTTAATTTGAGTAAGCTATTAAAAGGCCATAAAATTTTAACTGCTACCTCAGCCAAATTTTATAGTCTTGTTTTCATCCAAGATGCTTGAAATAAATATCAACAAACAATTAAAGATAAAATGGATTTTTAGCTGAAAATTTTATTTATCTGGTATAAAACTTACTATTAGTGAGAGGCATAGGTACCTCTATGCATGATTTGTGTCCATGTGCCAAGGAGTACCATGTATTTGATTAATAATTATTTGCTCTACATTTGATTCATCTTATATTTGTACGGTTGGCTGATGTAAATCATGTAAAATTTAATTTCCTAAAAATATTTTATTACTTGTCCTGTTGACAGTGTAGGGGTTTTTTTCCCGGTTTGTGCAGCATCATGTATGTATTAAACGTTAGCTCTTGAATAGGAGAGCTCCAGCTTGAAATGCAAATGTTGTTAGTGCTGGCTTACTTTTTTTTTTTCCTGGAAGACAAAAAACCACAGAGAGCAGTGTGTATTTCCTTATATGTCAGAAGAAAAAAAACTATCTTGAGGCAACAAATAGATACAGCTTTGACTGAAATATCTAATATCTGCTCACTGCTTGGCAGAGATAGTACTGAGCCACCCTTACAAAATCTGTACTGTTCCAAAGCCCACTAAATAGATTTAGAAGCACACATCTTATGAGGGAAGTAATTGCATTACAAATATCCTGCTTGAATTTATTCCTTGGTGCAGACAATTTAAAGATGTTATGAATAGTAGAAAAAGCAACACAAGCTAAAATCAGGAATATTTGTATGTTCTAGTAGTTGTTCTCTGTTATGAAACTAAGTAGTTTTAATTTCAAATAAAACCAAAAATGTTTGTGTTAAAGATTGTTAAAGGCAATCAAAAAGTAAACATACTTGATTGCACAGTTTCTTTCCACTTTTGACAGTATTGTGAATCTTTTTTTGTTTCTCACGAGTGTGGAGTCTAATAAAAGGATTCACCTATTTAAGCACATCACAACGATGTGGAAAGGGGACTTAGGGATCACTCCTAAGCCTTTTCATTATGAGGGCTTCCTCTTGGGAAATAAAGGGATTTTTTTTTTAATATTTTAATATTCTTTTCCTCTCTAGCTGACATGCTGGCAATGGCAAGGTCCTGAAGGGTGTGTTCGTTCAGGCAGAATTGTCACTGCTGGATCCTTCAGCTGGACTTGGAATGGGCTCCCTCTGAAAACTCTGCATGTTATTAGAGCAAAATGGTGCAAAGTGCTTGGGGTGAGGAGGTGAGAATTGACTGGCTCTTTGCTGCTGGTGATAGGATGCTTGTTTTTTCCCTTGAGCTGGTGAACGCGTCCCAATCACCATAACAAAGTCCTTCAGGGTTGTTTCACAATCTGTGGTTCCTCTCTTACTGCTCCTGGAAATGCACGGCATTGTTGTTTCCATGTTCTTACAGTTTCTCTCGGGAGCCTGGGAACGCATTTGTCATCTCCTACAGTTCCCCCGCCTCCCCCGCCCTCCCCTTTATCTCGTTCTGAGACAAAAGAGGGCTAAATCCCCCTTGTTTCTTTAGCCCTTCTTCAATGGCCTGTGTCACCATATTTTGCCATTTAAAACAGGTATGTAAACTCCTCCCCAGAGTGCTCAGCATAGGGAATGGAGAATCTGGGTCTGGGAGGGAGAGGAGTTACTGTCACCATAGCCCAGCTGAGAGCTGAGGTGTGATCTGATGAAGCATCTTAGTAAGGAGGGAGACTTAAGCAAAAATCCTTTATATCCATATGGAATCTTAGCTTACTTAGAAATAGAACAAACCCAAGGTAAGTGTGTCAGCGCTACATCTTTTGAGCGGAACAGACTGATGTTATGCCCTAATTGGGTAATTCTACTGTAAACTACTAGGTAGAGGGACATTTACAGTGTATGTAAAAATAAAACCACCTGTAACCTTTGTAAGCTGCAAAATAGCAATATCGAGTGTTACTAAGTTCTGTACGTGTAACTGAAACAATTACAAGGTACCCTTAATCCTCATTCGGCGGGCTCTCTGGCGGCGCTGGAAGGACAAACGAGGCTTTTTTTCTTTCCTTAATACGTTCAGACTCATGTGGCAAAGCCAAAGCTGATACGAGGGAAGAAGCAGCTAATGTGAACACAGCACACGCTCTCGGTCACCTTTACTGAAACTTGGCTTCTGCTCTCACCCGCATTTGGAAGGGGGTGTCCGTGCAAAAGGCAGGAGTTTGTTTGGCCAGCCAGCTTGTTAGCAGGCTCTCCGGGAGGCCGGTACCTGCGGGATCAGTGTTGCACAGGATGATTTCTGCCCCTTGCCGCTGGCGCGGGAGGCTCTGCGGGGCCCCCGGGACGTGCCGGGGCTGCGGGCGCGCTGTGGCGGGCGCTCGTCTGCGTTTGTGCGCCGGGTATCGGCCAGCACGGCGTGTGCCTTTGTCCTGCCGGACTTCGAATGAAAAATTGGTGGCTGTGGTTGTATGGGAGCAGTGGTAGTGCAGAACATGTAGGAGGGAGGAGATCAACTTCTTAAGCTGCATCGTTTTTCCTTATTTCTTTCGTAGTCTGGGCACAAAGTACCACGTTCATATAACTTAAAAATAAAAAAAGGACTTCTTTTAAATTTTATTTTGAAGAAGAGGTTGCTCTACTCCTGAATAAATAAATAAATAAACAAACCCCCCCACACACCTTTGTCGTATGCAGCGTACTTATGGCTATCTTACCCAGTTTTAAGAAAACTAATTTCATAATACCTAAAATGAGAAAGTTACGTTCGGAGCAGTCTGTTTACTTAACCAAGATTGATTACTCTGAAGAAAATTAATTTGCCTGCCTTTGAGAGCGTGTAGAAAGAACCTGTGATTCACCTATTAGGCATACTGTATGGTATTTCCGAAAATAATTTAAAAGGAGGAGGAGGAGAAGGAGGAGGAGGAGGCCGTCCTGAGGCAGCCTAATGTTAACTGCAAAGGTCTCAGAAGTGATGTAGCTGAGCAGGATCTGTCAAAGCTACGATGAGTTAATAGTGAAGAACATAAGTGATGAAATGCATTTTCTGTTGGTTGACCTTTTAAATTATTCGATATTTATTCTTGTGTTATTTTTACCTGAGCCTTTCTTGAAAATATGATGTCAGTATCTTACTTCACTTTAAATCCACCTTCACCCATTTTTAGTTTTAGATCCCCCTCTCCCCTCCTTTTTTATTTTATTGTAGCATTTGTCAGATGTGCTGACAGGAGTGTGAAGCAGAGGCAGTGAAATGTCCCTTGTTGTGCCTCAGAAATTAATTGGAGTAATTGGGGGTCCAGGGATGGAAAAACTGGAGATAATGTCCCAAAATAGGTCTTAAGAACTGAAAGGATGGGCCATAACTTTGGTATCTTCTATGCTTGTTTTAAAAGGGTCATGGAAAGTGCATATGGTTAAGCTGCAGATGACTGTCCATCTGAGATTCCTCTTCTGCCACACAAGTTTTTCCTCTCTGTAACTAATTAACTCACTAGCTGGTTCTATGCAAGGTGGTGTTTAGGGCCTGCAGAGTTAAACCCCAGTCAGTAACCATGGCAGCTCACAATGATCCCGGCTGTCTGGCAGCCTTTCACCAATTCAGCACATTTTTTAAGCTGTAGGATTGGGTTCCTGGGTCTGTGTTAGCAGTTTGATTGTCTCTGCAGCTCCACTCCTAGTGCAGTAGGAAAGCTTAGAGTGCATTTCCTAGTGGATTTAGGATTTTTTTGCTCTGAGGAATGTAGACCTCCATACCTAGTAACAAGGACTTTTAAAAAACACTCCCAAAACTCCTGAGTGGACAACTCAAAGCCTACTCATGCAAACTTCTTGCATGAGTAGTTGGGTCTAATGGATACCTTGAAGATCAGCAGAAGAACTTTCGGAGTATTGCTTCCTCCATATTACAGTCAATATATGGAGCTTCAGACACAGGGCTTGGGTTTGGGCCTAGAGGAACATTCCAGTTAGTACCTTGTGGAAGAGAGAAGGGCAGGGCTCTCCCACTGAATTCCACATGCATGCTTTAAGAGCTTTGGCATGATGGAAAAAAAAAATTAAGTCTGCAGATTTTGAAAGGAAGCTTAAAAATATACGTCCTGGTTTATGGCTTGCGTGCCATCTGTTGTGTTGCTTAAGCAATTGGAAAAGATAACAGCTATTTAAATCTAAATTCAAAACTTTTGGTTAAAAATACATGTTTGTTTTCCTTTCTTGTGCCAATTGAAGTTCCTTTCTATGTGTAATTGAAGGGATTGTATCTCTTCCATATAGCATGGTGATTTTAGTTCTCACTTCTTTCCAGCTCAGTTTGCAAAGCAGAGGGTGCCCCAGCTTTTAAAAGCCTGTGGCAAAAGAACTGAAAATACTGAGATAATAACTGCGTTTTTGCATAAGGGTTGCATTAGGGAGGTAAAGCAATAGGACTGCAAGACTTGGACTTCTGCAGGTAACCAAGGAAAGCACAGGCTGCTTGCCTCAAGTCAGTGCATATTGGTGGAAGTACATCCTCCTCGCATGGAGACAGAGCTTACACTTCAAAATGCAGGAGTTGCCATAGTCCTGGTGTGTCTTGTCCAGTGCCCTTTTCCCAGCACTCAGCAGTAATCCATTGCTGAGGACAGGCTCTTCTCAATCAATCCTTCAATGTTGTGTTTCTTGTTACTTCTCAAAATGGGAGCATAAAACTGCCATTAAACCATTTTTGTTTTCTGTATGATACTGCATATAACCTGACAGCTCTGGGCTTGATGCTTTGAATATTGAGATACTTTGAGTATCTACTTTCAGTGCCCATCTTGCTCTTTATTATAGCCTGTAATTGCATTGAGTAGATAAAAGTAATTTCTTCCATTTATTTGTATGAAAAATGGCTTGTTATCTAATGTTGGTGACTCCTAACTTGATCTCTTTCACTCAGAAAATATCATTGTGGATTTTTGAGAAAAGAAAGTCCAACCTCCTCTGCCTTATTCAAATTGCCTGTTTTCTTTCTTAAATTAGGTCTTCCAACTAAGCTGTCACTTATAATTTAAATGTGGTGGAGGAGGTGGCTGAGTTGCATTTGGTTTCTTACCTTGAAAGATAGTAGGACAATCCAAAACTGTAGCAATGGTTACACTCCTTGGAGTGCAGGAGAAGGACAGGGTAACATCACACCTTTTCCCAAGGCAGGTAACTAATTGTGACTAAGTGTGGTGACAGAGAAAATGTACACATAAAAGTAAAAAAGATAAAAGCTTACTGAATAGGTAACTTGGTACTTGGTCTGCTAGGAAGTAATCTATGCAGCTCACTATACTTCTCAACTTCCTGTACAGTTGGAGTTCAAGGCACGTGGAAAACCCCTCAAACTGCCCTGGGGGGTCCGAGATCCTGGCTGGGACCCCAGGAAAGCATTGCCTTTGACCTTAGTCCATGAGAAAAACTTCCAACACTCAGAGATGAATTGAAAATAACAAGGATTTGAAATAAATAGTAGTTTAGTTTGTCACAGGGTAAAAACTTGGAGTTTTGGGTTTTTAATCTGGAAATAGATCAGAGCAAGATGGGAGAGTTTTGGGTGGTGTCTCATGTTCTTCTTCTTCTTCCACTCCATCTTTTGCTGTGATGGTGGCACAGAGACACTGGTAGAATGGATTTGATGTAGAAATTGGGTGTCTAGAATAGGTACTAGTTACTGGTACAGAACTGTATCTATAGTATGCTTTAAGAGTTAATTGGGTTAGAAACCTTTAAAAAAGGACCTCGGTTCCTCTGTCTGTGTTTCTGTAGCTGCCTTTCTTTAGTGCACTGAGACTGCTGTAAGGCCTTGAGATAAGAAATAGAAACAACACCTTTAAAGACCAAAGCTACAGGTTGTGCTCATCTTTTAAACCCTGGTACAGGACTTTGATAGGAAAAGACCCCTAATAAGAGGATTGATGGGGTAAAAATTCCAGCACTGTACCTTTGTTTTCACAAGTAGTATCTTACAGAAATTATCTACACATCAGGTTGAGAGTATTCTGTTTGTAACTCTAGGAGAGGAATGCTGTGAATATGCTCCTCCTGCTGATTGCAGTACTGTGCTGTAATGGAGTTAAGCGTTCCTGTATTTACCACTCATAATCCATATGTACCCAGTTGCAGATGCTAACCATTTTTCACAAGAAAATATGGGTGCTGACTTTAACAGGACTTTGTTATGCAGTGCTGTAAGTGCTGTCTTTGATGAGCAGGGATCTTAGGAAAGTGACTAGGCAGATATAGATGTGGAACAGTTTATAGTTTGTCCTTACTAAGCAATTTGTCTCTTACATGATATTTTTTTGTTTGTTTGTTGGGGTTTTTTTTTGTGGGGGAGTTGTTTTTTGGTTTTTTGTTTAAATTTACCTATCTATATTAGGGAAGAAGTAATTTGCAAATCCACTCCCTTCCCCTTTGAGTTTTGTAAGCTATAGACTGGGTTTTAGACTATCAGTGCCTGCTGATTTATGTGTTCCTGCTGTTCTAGACCCAGTGCCTGGTTTGCCAGACTTCTGGCTCTGTTAGGACATGTTTTGTATTTAGCAGCTTAATCCCTGGACTGACTTGATTTTCAAGGGAGAGAGCTTTGCTTTCCGCAGCCAGATCTTTGACTGGAGCTGATGCCCAATCTGTTGGATTATTAATACCCAGTTCAGAGTTTCCAGTTAATTTTTCATTTCTTGAGTTCCCCACTTTCCCTCCTCTTTTAAGTCTTGGTTGTTATAGGAATACTGAGTTTTGGTGACAAACTCTATTTCTTCACAAGTACCACATAAAATAAGGTGAAACTTGTTAGCAGGAACTGCTACTTTATTACTGTAGAAACCCATAATTGTAGAATTTGTATTTTTCCCCCTTTCAACAGCACAGCCTCCTCTTATTTTAATGCATAGTTACAGGCTGTAAAGGAGCTATTATAATAAAGGGTGTTTACAGGACTCCGCTGTAGCCTCAGGAAAATTCAGAGAGGCTGTTTTGCAGCCTGCCCCAATCCCCAGCCTCTCTGGAAGCTTTCTTGCATAGTTACTTTAGCTGTGAATTTACAACAGTACCTCGACGCACCGGGGAAAAAACTGACCGGCCTTCATTGGGTAAAGGATGAATACTACTTTGTACAAATGTTGTGCTGTTTAGAGTATTTCTTCCCAGTCTCAGACATTTTCAGTAGGTCTTGGTTCTAATTCAGCATATGTGCTTCCTTTTAAAAACAAACGGGATTGGTTTAATGCTCTTACCGAGTACCCTCTATAGTTTCTGAGGGTGGAAGGCAGAGTGCTGTGTGGGAAGGCAGAATACATTGATGCTGAAGGGCTCTTTACCTGCACTACATGTTCCTAAGTTTCCTTTTCCCCCTCATTTATCTTCATGCCTGTGCTCTATCCCCATTTTGAGGATTCCTCAGGTTTTTTTGCATCTTAACTAAAACCTTACAGGCTTTGATGGCTGTTCAGTTAGCAGAGCTGATTTCACTCCCTTTAGGGTATCTAGCACTAAGAGCTGCACAATTGGCTTTTCTTCTGTCCCCAAGCAAATGGGATAGATGGAAAATAAAGTTTGTGTACAGGCTTTAGGGCTGGTTCTAGTATCTTTCAGTTTTAATTCCCAGCTGTTTGTATTAAAAACCTGCTTTAGAAAAGATCATCGGCTTGATACAGTTATATGGTGAACAAAACCCACGTCTTCAAACCTGTGTATCAGTTTTTGAGGCTTATTTTTTTCTTGGCAGTCTGTAGTGGTACAGTATCTTATGGTGTCTTGCCCTCCTGAGATTCGGTGTTTAAGCAGGATACACACGCAGCATAAGAGGTTATAAAGATAATGAGTTCAGAATAGTACAGTGGTAAAGGTGACATCACTGCAACGGCAAAGTGACATCTGGCTGTGGTCAGATACAGGTGCTCATGGGTTTTTTTGTTGTTGTTTTCTCTGACATCTGGATAGTGCAGCTCTGAGTTTTCTTCCTCTGAAGAGAAGAAAATCTAATACACTTTTCTGCTATCAATATCCTTAGAAATATATAAGGCAGGCTTTTCATGTGTTAAGTGACAGGATGAGAGCCACCAAGCAGTTTTTCTTGTTCTGTTAAAACCTGTTGAATCGTTGCTCTCTGCCCTGCAAATTGAAGGCTTCTAAACTCCTTCAGCCAGGTACTGGCTGTTGTTCCTGCCTGGGCAGAGTTACAAGTGATGCTCATGATGTCAGTGTTGCTACTTCTGCTTCAAACTGGATCACACAAGCATGGAATTGAGTTCAACATGATAAAATGTAAATAAACATTTCAGTCTTTAGTAGTATTTAAATTGGATAGCTTTTTCAGGAAGAAGATGTGAAAAAATCTGGGTACCTTCCACAAGTGTCATGAATCAGCTAGGTTTGCTAGGTTTCTCTTACAATCCATTCAGGCATTGATGATGATCATCTTCTAATGGCTCCAGCAGACGCCTATTCAAGCAGTGACTGGGGAATCGAATTGAAACAATCAGAGTGTTATTTTTAAATAATTGCATTAAAGCATCCACTTAACTGGATAAGACTAGATTTATGAAATAAAGCTTACAAAATTAAACAGAATATAATGAGTGTCAGTTGACTACACTCATGCCTTATACATTATCAAAAGGATTTTACATATACTACAGCAATTTAGATTTTTTTAAAATGTTAAATACACTGAACAGCTTTGGTATTCATTTACACAAAATAATGGCCTAGGACACTATTCACTGTAGAACAGCAGAGTGCAGAAAATATTTTAGATCAAAACAGTCTTCAGGACATCTTTTCTTTTGGATGTTTCATATTGTTAAAATAAGGAAAGAAGTTCCAAAACATGATGTGAGAAGAGAGTGGAAGTAAAATTCTGCTATGTGCTTCAGAGGGTACTTTAAAAGCTCATGATTTTTAGAAATAAGCTGTGGAGATTGATTCTAATTTTCTCTGGGGTTTTTTTCTGTTAACTTCATTGTGTATGAGACGTGTGTGTGTGTGTGAATGAAGAATGCAAGTAGTCATGATAGTTCTTGTTATTTAATAGAATTTTTCCCCTTGTTTTAAAAATACTATAAATTTTGAACAGCTGGTAAAAGTATTTGGCCAAAGATTCTTACTGAATTCAGGGTTAGCAATGTTTTTACAATACTGAGTTGAAAAATGTAGTTTGTGGCTAACTGCCCCAGATTTTGAGTGAATGAAAATAAATATCCAAAGACAAGGACCGAGTTGTGACTTTGTGAAAAGGGAATAGTATGCTTTTCCAGTTTTCCTTGAGCACTTCAGAAATTTGGGTAAATATTTTGACGTGACCCGGAAACCTAAGCAACTAAATGAAAGAGTCTTATTTCCTGGCCTTAGAAGTATCTTTGTATAGAAAATTACTTTTGAAATTTACACTCTGAGTAAGAAGAACTTAGGAGATAAACTAAGACAAGGAAGTAGATATATAGGATTTCCCTGAGAATTGTATGTATGTAGCTTGTGAATAGATTTGAATTTAAAAAAGTTGGAAGTATGAGAGGGAATTTCATGTTATTGAAAACCAAACTGCTTTATTTTTCATCCCTGGTCTGTGAAATTGTCATACTGAAGGCAGTGTTGTGAGGTACAGGAGAGCCTGGGAGAATAAAGCATTGTGCTGTGGGATAAAGAGGGAGAAAGGAAGCTGAAATACTTGTTTTGATTACCTGTGTCTCCAACCTTTGTTTTCTAAATTGCAAATAAATGACTTCCTATTAAACTGTCAGTGGTGTTAATGTTAGGTGCGGTTGGTTCTGTTTAAGGATTTGCGTAACTGTGTAAATAAATGGAGACCAGACCATTTATTTTGATTTGTGTGTATTTCATAAATATTTTAAATACAGGAAATATGGAATTGACCAGTACTTGGCCAGCATAGTCCTTATTATACTCAAGCTTCCGTTTTGCCTTTTTAAAATTATTTTTTCCAGTTATTGAATGTTTATTTGTGTGGGCTTGGCCCCACATTTAATGTGAGATAAAGCTTATTTAGATGAGGAAGTTAGTAATTTTTTTAAAAAAGACGTAGTAAGAAAGATACACATGATTTTTCAGGATTCAGAGTGTTTAAATTGTTGCTTTAGGAGCTTATGGTAGCTGCTAGAATATCTGGCCTTAGCAGGTTAACTAGTAATTATCAAATATGTTTGACCAGACTAGTTACTTGCCTCTGCCTTTTATAGGCGAAGATTCTTTCTCCAGCACCTCAACTGTTCAGTGGACTCATGTGACTCTTGCCATTTTTCATACCCTGTACAGTACTTCAAGAAAAAATTAGGTCTAAAGCAAACGAAGTCTTTCCTCGTGCCTTGTAGTCTGTGTCAACTTAGATTTAGTATTAGTATTGATGGTAGATAATGAAATACGTATTGAAAATGTTTAGATCTGTTCTAATGTTTGCTTGCTTGCTCTGTATTTATCTTTCTCTTCCTCTAGCAGAACATCCTCAATGGGCCTTGTTTCTTCCCAGTTTTATGTTGGGATTAAAAGTGACAGCTTGGTCTTTATTACTTTTCAGTGCAGTATGATGCGTGTTCAGCTCTGTTTCCTTTTCAGAAGTATCTGTTCCCAGGCCACCACTGCCATTAATCCTGGGACATGTCCAGTACAGCCCTTGTCCAGAGTGGTTAATGACTTTGCTGAAGGAGTCTGCTAGTTGATTTGGGATTAAAATTACACTGTTTACAAAGTAGAACACACCTGTGTTTTGGGTGTTTCTTTAAACCGCTGCTGTGTGGGTGTTCCTAGATAACTTTTTTTATTTTTCAATGTTCCCCCATGTTATGGATTGCAGAAGAGAGAAGACAGTGTATGCACTGTGTAAGAAGTGCTGACAGGTATGGGGTCTTGTTTTTTCCTTAGGAATGGGCCTAAAAACTTTATTTCCTGATGAGACCTGTTAAAATCAGTAGAACTACCTGAGGGCAAGTGTCCTTAATCTGAAGTAAATGTGTCAAGGGTGGCTCCCAACTAAAATAAAGGAAGCAAGTGGCTTATGCTCTGTGCTGTCAGAATTAATATTGTAAAGTTAAAAAAACCCTACATCTGAACTTAAAGCATTTTGCAGTAAAGGCAGTTAAATCTAAATACATCTAGAATATCCTGTATTTTATAGAAGATATCAGAGTATCTAGAAGAAGGAGTGTTGTGTTTTTGCCTTCCCAGTAAAAAATACAGCTCAGGAGAGAGTGGATAGAGAGTACTCTTGTGAACTGCCTGGCAAATTGCTCTGCTTTGCCTGCAACTTCTTGAGTTCAATATTTGCCACAAATGGAAGGATAGTCCCTTCTGCAAAGTGAGATTTCTCCCAGTTCTTTTCAAGAGATATTTGTGTTTATATTAATTATCTAATGATAGGCTTAATTTTCTATGATTTGTATTGTGCATACACATTTATCTTTTAGAGCAGGGAGCTACTTTCAAGGTAGGCTTCTCTTGGGGAACAAAAGCTAAGTCATATATTGTCATTTTTCCTGTCATCCTGAGAATTGTGTAAGTCAATATTTAGAATTTCAAGGCATAGATCTGCATATATATAATTGGAGCCATAGCAGTTTGATAGTTAAAGCTGCAGTAAAGTCTACTTGAGATGTAGGTGAGTTCTCTTCAACACAGAGAAATAACACTCAGGGTCTTCCCTCAGCCTTCAACATTCCCACCAGGAGTATATCAAATGTTCAGAATGAATTGCTCTTTTCTTAATAAATTGGTGACTAAAAAGAATCGTTAATGCTTAATGCTTAGATCAAAAAATGGGTCTTTCTTCTACATATGACACATGCAACTTTTCACTCTTGACTCTTGATTGAAGGTAAAAATGAAAAGTAAGTATTAAGTTTTTTAATTGAAAAGTACTTTAAGGCAATTTCCCTGGATTTGTAGCTGCTGAAATCTTGTTTCTGCATGCTGAATCAGTCTGCATCACCTGCATCACCACTCAGTGATGCTCAGCAATGCAAACAAGTTCAGAGGACTCAGTCCTGAAGTTCGAAAATACCTTTATATATGGTCAGACCACCCTTTCATCATCCTTGATGACTCCTATGCACCTGCTGTCTGCTTGCTTTCTTTAACTCTCATCTTTAAACTTTTATTTCCCCTCAGCAGAACTGCATAATCAGTACTTTACTTCTACCTCTATCTTATTTACAATAACAGTGAGTCTCAAGCATTCTGGTACCACATGGTATGCTGGGAGAAGCCGTAAAATAGCTGTCTCTGCTGGGAAGGAGACTTACCCAAACAAAGATCATACTTTCTCATGCAACTCATCTGTGAACAGGAAACCTGCTGAGTGTGCTAAGCACATACACGTAATTTTTTCTCATGTGGACTTGACCATAATATACTGTTTGGGGTTTTTTTTGTAATACAGACCACTGAGTCTGTGTGGCTCTGATAGCCATGAATGTTTGTTTGAAGTTTCATGCTGGCTGAATAAACACTAGGTTGAGAAACTGCAAAGGTAGTTTCAGTATGATGCATTACTTCAAAGGTAGCATGCCAATCTCTTTTGCAAACATGGACTAATTGTGGGATTGAGTAATCTGAGGTGATGACTGTGGTCACCAAATCTCCCATCTGTGATGCTAGGCTGCAGCTCTCCTACAAATACCAATGGTGTATCAAACTCTCTCAGGCAGTTGTAGCGCCCATCACACAATTTTTAGTCTTGAGCAACACTCTTTGCTGAGCTTAGTTATTTGTTCTGTTTGCATTCTTTATACCTCTTTCCCCTTAGATAAGTCCAAGATATAGAAGGTTGTTTTGCTAGAATAGATTGACCAATATATTTGCTTTTCCCTGCTTGTTCCTTTTTCACAGCTGTAAAAGAGCAGACAGAACATACGAAGAGCCTAGAAAATTCTACTATGAAAAGCTTTGTCCAGAGACCTTCATTCTACTAAGAGAAAGCAGTTTTAAGTGTAGAGGACAGCTGCTGCATTTCTAGGGACTTTTTGAGACCAATTGTTTAAGGTTTGGGGCAATTTTCCCAGCTATTAAGACTTTATGAATAGGACTATCTTTTCTATATATCAAATCTCTAGAATTAAGTCTAATACCTCCACATTTATAGAATGTGACCTACATTCTATAAAGGGATTTCCATGGTTCCAGGACATCTTTTAATGGGGATTATTAAAATTGTTGTTCTCAATCTTATCAGTTTCCTAACTTTTTTTTTTTCCTAAGAAATTACCTCTGGGTTTGAGCATATCAGCAGTATGGTGGAACTCAGAGGGCTATATCAGACAAAAAGGAACCCATGAAATATATGGCCCCGTTCCAAACTCACATGAATTAACCTGTGCCTGCTGTAATGTTTGCAGGAAGAAAGGTCAGATTAAGATGGAAAATAATTAAATAACAAATTTTGCTCCCCAGCTGCAGTGGTTGTAAGACTTGAGGAACATGACTGTCAGAAGTGCTGAGGAACTGCTGCTGCCATCAGCTACGTCTTGAAATTGTTGGTGCTTAGCACCAGGAAAAACTGGAATCATAATACATTGTCTTGTGAACTGTGGCAGGTGGATGCCAGCAATATTTACAAAGAGACCTCTAGCCCTAAACTGTCAGACTGCAGAAGGAAGAGTGTTAAATTCTAATCTCTGATTTACAAGTCTGGCAGCACATACTATTCACATGGTGTGTGATTTGAATACTGATGTGTCTACTCCTGATCTCATTAACCCTGATTTAATCCAGGGTCTTATTTCATGTTTTTTTGCAAGCTTTCATACAACTGGTTACACAAACAAACAAAGCCCTAAAAATCCTGTGGCTGGAACTGGAACGATCTTTCCCCCTAAATATTTTCAGTATCCCTTTTTTTGGTCTTGAAAAAAGTCTTAGCTTGTCTTTTATGGTAGGATCTTCAAGAATCTCAGTTTTAATTTTACATGCAGTGGAACTACCTGGCACTTGCCTTCCCCAGGTTTCAGCGGACTTCTCTGCATAATCTTAATAGCTGTATGCTGCAGAGGGTTGAGCAATTGTGTTGGTTCAATAGAGTATTTAGTGAGAGGTCTATCAAAGAACAATAGGAATGTCTGTAATTTGCCCTAACCTTTTTATGGCACAGTTCTTCATTCTATAATGCAGAATTATGTGATTGAAGACCTCTGTAGGAATTTGTACAGTTTTTTATTACTTGCTAGTTGCATAGAAGAATGGCTCTTTGGACCATCATCAAGGTTTTTTAAAGTATGGTTGAAATGAAAATTTTGAAATTCTGTACAGCTGTATTTTATATATTTTTTATGCTTTTGTGAAGCACAATGACTTCCTTTCTGTTTTTGTGGTTTGTTTTTTGTTGTTGTTGTTTCTTTTTCACTGTACAACATCATTTAGAAAAGGTAAATCCTTTCTTAAAAAACCTTCCATATAATTTTAATCAGAGAATGCAAGACACTGGGTGAATCATTTAATGTTCTTATTAGAAAATCCTGCTGTTAAGGATCATATGGTTTGTGATGGGATTTTGCATAAAGGATTTATGTTACTTTGTCTCTCTCTAAACCTGTGTCATAGAGATAGCTTATCTGCTTATCTAACACATTACAATTTGTGATAATGTCTCCCAGCACTTTTTTCCCTAAGAGTATATGTTGTTGCTTTTTTCTGTATTGGTCATCTCTTCAAATTGGTATGGTTNTTTTAATACTGACAGCAGAAAACTTTTTACTACATGAAATATCCATTTTTAACCATCTAAAACTGTAGTCTATTACATTTTTTAGTAAGGCCAGGTGCCTATAGGGAGAAACTCCTAGCATGCCTAATTCTGGCATATCCCACTCTCTCCTCAAGGAAATGAGGGATGACGTTGCTCTTTCAAGCAAAGTTAACAATGTTTCTAATAGTTGGCTGAAAATGGAACCTTTGTGAGAAGAAACTTATTTTTATTTGAAACTGCGTGAGTGATTTAAATCTGCTGGAGCTGGACTGGGGGGGAGGATGCCTGAGAAGCACCTTCTGTACCTCCCTGCAGTACTCAGGGATGCAGGGAGGAGCACACGTGTGTTTCTGAGCACCTGTGCAGATGCGTGTGTGTGTGTACACGTGCTGAGAACACTGAGGAGCTGAAATGCACACAGATGTACGGTGCTATTGCCGGACACAGGTGAAAGGCAGGAGTTCCAGCTGATAAAAGCCTGGCTGGCCATCCATTGTCATGAAGGCTGTAGAGGTGAGGGAAGAAAATGCCAGTTAGAGAGTCTGGTTGCCGAGCATCTTCCCCATGGCAATCCCTGCTGCTGCAATGCCTTTTGTCCTCAATCCCTCTGCTCACCTATGTTGCTAAATATGTAAAGCAAAGCAATTTCTCAGCCCCAGATGAGAACTGGGAAGGAGTGTGTACTGCCGGGGTTCATGGGCAGGTGTTAGCAGACAAGTAGAGCAGTATGAAATCAGGAAGTTGCTTCTTGTTCATATGCAGGCTGAGAGACCTGCTGCAGTTGTACAGTGTGATTCTTTGGGAGGTTTCTGAAATGCAAAGTCTGTGTCAACTCTGCGACTTACCCACTCGAAATCTTGGAGTCTTTGGGTCACCATCTCTCAAGGGTCTCATACATGGATGGTGAGTCCCTCTTTCCTGGTGACAAGGTGACAGGTTTGGTTTTCCTCACCTTCTTAATAACTTTATAACAAGCTTCTGCTTTTATACTTCTCACCTACTCTGGGTAACCTGCACATAAAGATCAACAAATGTACTTGCTCTTTTTCAAAGTCTTCCTTAGAGGTGTCTTGTCACAGTGTGTACAAAATGCTAAAGTGCTTATGCACCCGGCCTGTGCCAATCACTTCTGCTTCTTCGTGCTTCCTGCCATCTGCTGTGTCTGTTCATCAGTTATGCTTTGCTTACACCTAGATTGTGAGGCCTCAGAGAGAGGTACTGTCATTTGGAAAAAATGGGTTAGGATGAATCGAGTGGCTTGGAGTGGCATCCAGCACACCATGATTTTCCTATTTCCCTTTTTTTATTGCTCTGATTATAATTTTCAGTCTTGGTCTCTTAAGTGCATTAACATGCAATGAATGATATGTAGAAGAGGAATGAAGGATTTAGGTGTGGCAGAATGTGGCCTCCTGTGTTATGGAGGGCATTGTAGCTTGGACGTCTCAGGCAGGGATAAACAGGAGAGTTCAGACACAGATATCACAGAGAAGTATCAGCAGTTTAAGCAGGAGCAGGTTGCACTGTGCCTTCAGTGCACAGTACTTTTGTGGTTAATGTAGAATACAGTGGAAGTAGGAGTTAATTTTTTTTTCATAACAACTGCTGGTTTGTCACGTCATAGTAAATTTGTTTGTTGCCAGTTGTTTGCATTAAATTTGACCTAGTAAGTCTTTTACATTGGTGTTTTCAATTGCCCTACTATTGTCTCAAATGTCTGAGGGACAACCTTTGCTGTAAGTAAAGTTTATAAATAAAATTAGTACCAAAATGAGTATTTAAATGTTCTAAGAACAATGTGCATGACAGATGGGCTGCAGAAGCCTTTACTTATGGCTTTGCAATGAATTTATGATTGTGCAGGCTGATTCTGGGTGTACAATAGTGGAGCAGTGTCCTGACACGAAGCTTTGCAGTGTTCATAAGACCCTTCCATCTGAGAAGCAAGGGTGCTTACCCAATGGACTTACCTGAGCAGCCACGAAAGCAGGACTTCTGGCTCTGTTCAAGGCTTTATTTGTGCTAGGAGACACCATTCAGTGCATCTGTTTGATGTAACACAGCAAGAAAAACAAAGGAAGGTTAAGCAGGTCAGAGTCCTCGTCTTTAAGGTACCTGTTCTGCTGGAGTAAACATGCTGTAAACATGTAAAACTTGGTGTACAAATAACACTTTTCTCTACCAAGCTGTAAATCAGGTTGGAGTCATGTGAGTCACAAAAACAGACATGATTTTAAAGGCTACCAACAGAAACCAAAGAGAAGTTAAGTTTAGGAGGCTGTGGTTAGAAATAACCCCAGAACTAGGAAGTACTGGCACAAAACATGAGGCTCATGAACTGTGACCCTGTCCTTTTTTTTTTTTTTTTTTGGGTCACATGCCTGACAGACAGCTGGGAACATGTTTTCTATAAACTTAGGATAAGCTGATAGTGAAAAAAGGGGAGGGGATGTGGAATCCTGCAGCAGTGACACGAGAGCATAGCTTATGTCAGTGAGCTCCGAGGATGTGTGCAGTAGCAGTTTGGGATCTGTGCCTCCATGAGGAGCTGGGGGTCACTGCTACAGTAGCACAATCTCCAAACCATCCTTACAATCTCCAAACCATCCTTCCCCCTCTGCTTGGTCACACAGCCACTGGTGAGTGTCTCCTGTCATGACCAGCTGATGAGATCTCAGTCTTGATCACGGTGCTTGAAGGTCCCATGTCCTCCCTCTTGTCTTGGACCCGCTATTGCCCTAGAAAGGAGAAATTAAAAACTAGTGATGCAGAAGCTAGGAAAATAAAAGCTAGGTGATTTCTTATTTCTCCCTGAAATGTTGTCATTTTGCTTTTTACAGAATGTAAAGCTCATGCTATGGAAGTGTACTGGATTTTAGTGCATGCAACGTCTTTCTGATTGAAAATATTTTTTGTCTTGATTCTATTTCAGTTGCTGGGAAAGTTTGTTCCAGCCTTGCTTCAGGATACATTGTTTATTTATATTAGAACTACAAGATTCTTGAAAATCAGAGTTACGTTTCTAACTAAGCACGTTTATAATTACTCAGTGACCTTTAACTAGTTTTAGTGAAAATGTCGAAGGAAATTACTTGGGACTAAATATTGAATTGATGTGCTGTGCAACAGACTTTCATTTTGAGGCATTTAATATAAATGGATAATTGAACTCATATATTGTCTGAAGTTATAGACATTGTTTGCAGGAAATCATGGTGGCATTGTCTCTTGATATATAAAGTATGGTTTTTATGGGTTTTGAGAAAAGGGATTGATGGAAAAGCATTCTGTATTTCAGAGGGGTCAAAGTGCTCCTGACATTTCCATTGTCTTCTTTGGATAATTCAAATGTATTGTGTTGTTTCCTCTTTGCTGTGCATGATTCCAGGCTCTTGTTCCTGCTCCCAAATTTGGCTTCAAGCAGGGCACATGCTACATATTCTTGAATTGTGAAAGACTCATTATTTCTCAGCTTTCAACTCTTCTATTGTGCATGTGTTTTGTTTTCAAAAGCTTTGATTTTGATTAAACCTCTTGCTTCCAGGATGCAAGAGCTGTTGTTCCCTTCATATGGAAGCCACAGGTAAATCACCTTATAGTCTGATAATGAATCTTCTCATAATTTTTCACGGCTCTCAACAATTTTGAGGAATAAGTGTTGGATTTTTTACCTGCATCAGTATGAAAAAGGATTTTGTTGCATTCAGAGGATGGAAAAGGTTGCAGCAGTTTCCTCAGATGTTTTCAGCTGAGTTTCCTGTAAAGGGCAGAACTGCTATTGTAAAAAAAAACACCTTGAAACTTCGGTGTAGTGAAAATGGCAGAAGTTCTTGTACTTTCCTAACTGTAACTTTTGTGGCTGACCTAATTCAAGCATTTGCTCTAATTTCAAGTAAGTTTTTTGATAGAGGTGCAGAAACTTCAGCATGTGAAGACGCATAAAGAGAAGAAACTTTTTTCTTGAAATGTAATAAATGATTCAGTTCTGAGGAAAAAAGCTAGGTCTTGCAAACAGCAGCAGAAAGACTGTTTTCGCTTTGAAAGCTGTTAACTGTTCTTTTTGTCTCTCTTCAGATTGACAAAGTATGTGTCATTTCAATGAGTAACAAGTTTTTTTACTTACAAAAGATAAGGTGCTTAATTTACACATTTGATATGTCGAAATAGACATTTTATAGGGCACAGGTATACTTGGATATATTGTATTTTCCTATGTGATGGACTTTCATCACACTATGTAATTTGTTGTTATTTGAAGTTTTGTCACATTGTAAAGCTGATGAGCTTAGGGATAACATCTTTCAAATTTCCTGTGGTTTATACTGATGTAGAATAGGATTAGAGAAGATCCAAATAAAAACAGCTCAGGTATTGTTTAGGACTTTGTATTTCTTTGGAGAAACTATATTTCAAAGTTTGCTAGAAGAAAAGAATCTTTTCCCAGTGATTTGGCTCTTGGTAGCTATGCAGTATGATTGAATCCTAGTTACAAAAAAGTAGTATTTTTTAATGTATTAAAAAGGTGTGCAAATTGTAAGGGCCTTTATGCCCCCATAATATCTTTGAAATGGTAGTATTGAATGGAATGAAACTTGGTTTATTTTTAAAGTTCACAATTACTTTTTTTCAGTATTTCTCAGCTTGAGGATGCTTCTTCCGAGCAAGTACTACTTATCATATTGGAATCACACTGAAACCCACATAGACAGGAGGTGGAAGCTATCTTAGAATTGCTGGCATCAAGAGAGCATCTTTTCGGTTTAGTAGTTGAAATGCAAGGTTACTTACCTAAGCATTGGGTTCCTGAGGCATAGCCTCTTGAAAATGATCTGCTATTAAACTGAACATGCAGTTACCTCTGTGTGGCTAGGAAAGAAGTGCATCGTTTAGATCCATGAAATTTATACTGGGCAGTGCTCCAAAATCCAGAACCAAATAGTCCCAAAGATTAGGTTTAGAGATATTTTTGAAGATGTCAGCACTGTGAAGGCCTACCTCTTTGCAAGTGGGTTGTGTGAGTGAGACAGCTGCTCATTCTGCAGAAGCATCTCCCAGGAGCCGAGAGGTAAAGAGCCAAGCACTGCACTCAGGATCCCTCTGAGCTCCTTCTCCTGAGGCTCTGTGTGGGGTTTCCATTGACATCTGTCTTGGGAACTTGGTTGTGGGAGAAGCTTTCAAGGTTGTTGAACCTGTTCCAGATAATGTCAGCACAGGGACTCCTGGTGAGGGTTCTCACACTGCGTCCCTTTGAGGAGGCTCAGCATGGCTCAGACGTGCGGCTGTACCAGTCCCCCCACCCTGTTCTCCTCAAGGGCAGATTGGCCCGCAGTGAGTGGTGGTTGTATCTGATTAGGGTGTGAATATATCTGCTGTAGCCAAAATAAAGCCAGAAACCAGTACAAAAGTCTTGGTCAGGAGGTGCACCGAGGTCCTTGCTGGGCAGGCAGCAGGTTGATCTGTTCCTAGTATTTTAGAGCAATGTAATGTAGTCAAATATCTTGCCTGTCTAGTGTCTCATCTCTTTTATTACACAGGGCTCTTTTCTGAAACACAGCAGTCTCTGAATTTGAAACTGGACTATCAGTTTCTGTTCATCCTCCTTTAGCATTTAAATTCAGCTGTTCTTGAACTATTTATGGCAGATTGAAGGCTTCTATTCTAACTGAAAGTTTGCTTTCTACTTATATGTGCACATGGAATTTCTTCTTTAAAGAAAAATAATATTTGCAAATTTCAACTTGAAATCAGAACTAGAAATAGATTTTGTCATACACCAGAGAAAGTTCCCACAAACCACCTTTGATATGCATGGTTTGCAAGCTCATTTGCCTACTCTTTCCTCATGTGGTAGGCTATGACTCCTTGCAGATCTGGAGTGACTGGGTTACATAAAGAGATTTCTATAGCCATTACTGATGCAGCATGAAGGTTTTAGGGCCATCATAGTTCATTTACCAAATATGCAAGGTATTCATGTTCAGTATATTTTTTTTTAGCAAAAGAAAGTGAGCTGACTTGGTATATTTATTTGGCCAGTTGTTTGTGTTTGTTTTCATTTCATTTTTCAAGAAGAAATGCAGTTTTGGTGTTTTAGACTAATAATCTATTTTTTACAGCAGGTTAGCGTGGGGATAGCTGTAAAGGGCTATGTCAACCTTTATGAATGTAATAGTAGGGTCCCTGTGGCCTGAGGATAAGGGTGCCTGGCTTTGTTTGAGCCACAGCTGAAAAAAAGTTCTAAAATCCTAATTTTCCCAAGGGTGAGCACTACAGAAGAGAAGACAGCCAGGAGGCAGAAGCAACATACTAGAGGGAGGAGGGAGGCTGGAATGTCGGCACCAGTGTTTGCTGCAGGCTACAGTGGTGGGGCTGCTGAAGGCTGGAGCATTTGTTTGGTTTTGTTTGTAAGTTTTTAGTCTAATTCTGTAGACTAAGACCAGGATTTAAAAAGATGTGCCAAGATCTTAAAGCTGACATTGCTTACTGCAGAATGCGTCGTAAGCCACTTAGATATGGGCTTCCCATAGGGTATTGCTGAGTGTGAATATGTTTCTGATAAGATTTTAGCTTAGTGGGGTTGGATTGACCTTTACTTGATTTCTGTTTCATATTTAGGCAATTCTCCACTTTTCCTTTCAATTCCCTCCAGGACCTGTAATTTGAAGCTGCTGGGGTTGACATGTTACTCTGGGCAGTAGTTGTGAAAGACTATGGCCCTTCTCATGAGCGTCAAAGGGAACAGTAATGAAAAGTAGCTCAAAGAAGTGTTAGAAAGGCACATATGAAAAGAAGTCCTGAGATAATTTTGGTGACTGCAAGGTGCCGAACCTTCTGTATGAATTCTGGTTTAGTGGACTGTGAGCACATTCTTTCCACAAATAGTGGACGAGAAAGAAGTGCAAGACTCCCCACTCTACAAACAAATGCCAGTGTTTGGGAATTGGACTGTGTCCCTTTGCTTTTTTTTTGGGAGCCAAACAAGGCTCCCGAAGCATTGTTTTCTGTTATAGCAGACAATTTTCTCTGTCAGATTTGAAGTTGCAGAAGGATTTTTACAATTAAAAAATATTGTACTGCTGTTTCAAAATTTGTGAATTCAGGATTTAATTACATTCTGACATAAAGAATGAAAAATGACACACAGGAAGTAAGTTCTGGCAAGATGGGGTCTTCTGTAGGATTGTGTTGTTTTCTTGTGGTCTTGTTCACATGAGAATGCTGTTTGACTCACAAATTCTGTTTAAACGGCAGATAATTTTCTAATACACAGTGAGTTTGTCACCTAGCTGCAAAATAAAAAGCACTGGGTGAATAAAATTACACATTTTATTTTTAAGGCTGTGAAAAAGAAGCTTGTGGAATAATGTATGTGTTAAGTCTAGTCCACTTCTTTTAGAAAGTGATATATTCTTCTAAATACACAGTGTTCTTAAATTCTTACATGATTCACTTTTTTACCAGAACTGTGCAATAATTCTAACAACAGCATCTATCACACAGGTGTCACACCACTTTCATACACATATTCACATTTGTTATTTCAGTTATTGTTGCTCTGAGGAGTTGTGTTTTAGATACTATTTTACCTGTGTGATGGCAGTAGATAAAGGTTTTACTGTTGTTTCCACAGGCTGTAATTTATAAAACTTTTACCTCTGCTAATGTACTGATACACAGAAAATGCTTTGGGGAGATGTTAATGTTGTATATTAATGTTGTATAGCTAATAGGTCAGCTTTGAAATAAGAATTGGTTTGGTGAAATAAAAGGTTAAAAAAATTGGTGAGATTCAGATTTAAGGTGCATCTTACAGAGAATAACTTAAAAATTATTTCTTTGCTCGATTCTGTCCACAGATGACAACTTCAGAAACTTCAAATAGAAATGTGCTTTCTATGCTTTAGTGCTTACATCTGATATGCTGAAAATCTAAATAAGATCTGCCTACTTCCTGTGTATGGTACAATGCTGCGGGGTGGTGGAAGTTGATCCTGTACTGGGGTGTAGAAGAGGGCAGTGAATGTAAGAGAGGTGAGAGAAGAGGAGAGGTAGAAGTTTTTGTAATGGGAAGAGTTTGTCCAAAGCCATCACCTGTCTCTGATGCCTGTTTATTGTTGATCTCATCAGATTTGCAGATGACATCAAACTGGGGGAGCAACTGACATGCTTGAAGGCATGGCTGCTCTTCAGAGGGCCCCAGACAGGAATATTATGGAATCCAGCAAGGACAAATACCAGTTCTTGCCCTGGGAAGGAGGAATGCTGGCAGATCTGCAGAGTGGGACCTGATAACTTTGGGAGCAACTCTGCTGAAAAGGACCTGTGGGTCCTGGTGGGCAGCAACATAAACATGTGCCAGTCTTGTACCCTGGCATCAACACAGCAAACAGCATCCTGGGCTGCATTAATAGCCTGCAGATTGAGGGAAGTGGTAATCCTCCTTTACCTGGCACTCACAAGTCCACATCCAGAATACAGCCTCCCATTTTGTGAATGGGATGAGAATTTTGCGTAAAGGGAAGATATTGATGAGCTGAAGCAAGTTCTGTTCCTGTGGAAGCCAGAGCATGTACTCCCTAAGGAGACGCTAAGGGAGGTGTGGGCTTGTTCAGCCTGAAAATGAGGTTTGGGGGAACCTTCTGCTACATGATAGATTGTTATCCAAGAGATAGAGACACACCCTTCACAGTGATGCCTGGTGGGCAGGACAGCAGAGAGCAGACAGGACTTGAGAAGAAAGTTTCAGGCAAGGTGTAAGGAAAACTTCGTTGCTGTAAAGTCAGAAAAGCAGTGAGCTTCTGCAGCTTCTGTCCTTGGAGCTTTTCAAGACCCAGCTGGTCAAACTTGAACAGCCTGGTCTAACCCCAGAGGTGACCCTGCTTTGAACTGAATTGGAGTAGGGACCTTCTGAGTTCTCTCTCAGCCTGAGTGGCTCTGTGGCTCTAGGACAAAGCTTGGAGCAAAACCTCTTTTTTTTCTTTATGTTTTGGGGCATGGTTGTAAGCAAATGGTTCAGCTTCTGTAGTGTGTCACCTACCTGTCTAGAAAGTGGAGGTAATGCTGTTTGTCTGCTGCAGTGCTGTTTCAAGATAAGATATATGAAAGGTGATGATATTTTGGATGCTTTGTCAAAGTGGGTATAGACAGCAACACGGTTGGGCTTTTAAAGTCTGCTTAAGAAGCTGATAGAGAGGGTACTATGCATCTCTAGCAGTAACTGTGAAGCTGTTTTCTGTGGATTTACTTTTGTGAAACCTTACCATATATATTTTCGATATATACTGTCAATCACCTTAAAAGGTAGTGAGCAGCAAAACGTTGTCAGTGTTAGCAACAGCTCTGACAGGAGTCTCTGTATATGCTTCTGCCAATTATGGTAACATTTGTCATATTTTCCTAGCTAATAGTTTTTTTTCCTGCTGTGGTGGTTGTTTTTGTGGGCTTCTCATCGGAGGGGAAGCAGACTTAGCTGCCTTTACTTCAGGAGCACTGTCCTGGTTCTGCCCTGTGTATCAAATGTACAGCGCACTGCTTGATAAACTGAGATGGCTATTTTTTCCCCCCTCACACCTTTCAGCTTTGTTGATCTTTACTAAGAGTTTTTTAAAGCTGTCCTACAATTTCACACACAATTAAGGAGTTATTTAAAAAAGAAAAACAATAGTGCCCATTGGAAAAGGTTACTGAAAATTGCTTTCTTTTTGTGGCATTTCTACTTCATAAGAGTCTTAGAGGTAACACTAGAGCAGGCAGAGGTACGTACATAGAAGTTTTAAGAAATTTTGGGAGCTTGAGATTTAGAATATTCTGTAATGCCTTTTTTTAAACTGTTTTATTTTTTTCTTTTTCCTCTCTACCTGTCTTTTGCAGGAGATAAGGAAAGACATGAAGAAAGAAAATACTGCCAACAAACTACCAGAGAAGCCTATAAATGAAGTTTCCAATGGAAGCCCTTTACTGTTGTCTGAGACAATTATTAGAACCAACAAAAAAGGTATAGTGTATGGACATTAAATGCAGAATAAATTCAGGCCTTCCAAAGAAATGTAAACCTTTATTGTTTCTAGAAATAATGCTACAGGCTATTTAACTGAAAAGGCATAGCAGGAACAATAATAGTAAAAGAACCTTTTTCCTCTTGAACTGGCATACATGGATGCACATCTAATATTTCCACATTAATTTGCACAGACATCCCTTTCTTTTTAAGGAAATCCCTCCTCCATACATTTAATTGAAGAGAGCTATATGATGAGACTGCTAAAGCTTATTACAATAAGGAACTGGCCGCTTGCATATATGGAGGTTTTTGCACAGGGATGTCAGTCTACATTCACATATTCATGCTTTATCTGGGACAGAGAGTTCTAAAAAAAGGGAGGAAAAAAGTGGAAAATATACAACTTAATGCATTAGTTTATTGGGAAGTGTCTTTCACTGTCTTTCATTTGAGACTGGAATGTGTGCTTTTTGTGTTTGGCTTGACTCCCAGTGCAGATTCTTATGTAGTCGGGTTTTGTGAGATGGCTATGAAAGTCTCCAAATCTTCTGTCTCATTCCCTAGCTCCCAGCCCTGCTTTCAGAAATATCAGAACAAAATAAAAATTTGCCTTATAAAGGCAGGATTTTTCTTTAGGTTATGTTTATGCTCCTGTTTGTTTGTAGGAGGACAATTGGCTCCATGCAAGAGATGAGCAGTAATTTTTTCTGCAGAATTCACTGGACAGCTTCTTGCTTGCTGTCTTATACAGAATAATCTGCTGTCATTAATCATTGCCATAATGTAATTTCCATTTTGGCATGTCTTCTATACTGTTAGGACTATTACGGACATTTCCTCTTATGTATTATCAGCTAACATTTTATTTGAGCCACAGTTTCAGTAAAGGTCTTATACTCAAGGTTTACAACTGCAAGTGAAGAAGAATTAATAATTTTTTCAAAATGTATGACTTCCTTTAAAATGTGAAGCAGACTAATCTCTACCTCTTTTGCAAGGATTGATACCCTCTGAAAGAAAAGATTGGAAATAAATCTCAGAAAACTTTGTCTTTTGAGCTTGCAATGTCGTTTTGAATCAGGAGACACGTCCAGCATTTCTGCTTTGGGTCATAGGTTTTTCAGGCAACAGCAGAATTAAATTACTAAGAATTATTATTTTTCATGGCTGCTATACAGAGCCATATGAGTAGTTGGGAAATTATCTAGGGACCAAGTTTGTTCCATATTGCTTCAGATGCTATTTGGAGAAGGCTAATAGCTGTGGCAGATGCAAAGATTTGGTTCAGTCACAAGGGGATAGCACTCCAAATATGATTCTTACAGCACTTTCTCCTCCTCTTTCTTCCCTCTGGCTAGAAGCTTTAAAGAATCCAAGATAGAAAGATTTTTCTGTCTCTAGCTGAAGAATACAAACCCTCGTATTTACTGAAAGGAGAAAAGCAAAGTCTGACATGAAGATCTGTAAGATGAGGTAGGGGTGAGGTTTGAAAGTAGCAGATTTCATAATAGGAAGTTATTTCATTGGACCTCGTTGGTGGGGATTGCACTTCGCATGGCCACCTGTACATCATGTCAGGGTTGGTGCTCTGTTCATCTTGGCTACTTCTCCACAGCCAATTCCATTGCTGCAGAAAATGCAGGAGGCCATGATCTGGCAGCACAGCCAAGGATGCATGGAGCACAAGGCCAAGAGAGCTTCCCCTCAGTTTTCCTGGGATGAGTTTGAGCATGGTGCCACAGTAGCCTTGTTTACGTGTGGACAGCTGAGCAAACAGTTACTGCTGTGTTCAGAAAGAATTTTCTAAGATCGGTGTGACAAATCTTGTGGAAAGTGTTGCCATATCGTACTGAAGAGGGAGCCCTAAATGCCATGGGTGTTATTTTATTCAAGTGTTCTTGCCCTGGGATTTTTGTTAAATCCTAACTCAGTCTGTTTATTGATCACACAATGTGACCTGAAAGACATGAAGGAGGGTATACGGTGCTTGTGTTTGGTTTGTTGGTTGGTTTGTTTCCATTTTTCCTCTTTGTTGATAGGAAGTGAGGAGAACAGGGATGCATCTAAAGGTCTTTAGCCACTGTTCAGCAGTGAAAATGGTAGGCAGTATTATTTATTTGCTCGGGCATTGTAATCCTGCTGCTTGCAACTTCAGAGCAGATCCAGTGATGTGGGAGTAAAGCTTTCTGTGCAGCTGCATTGTTTTTATTACCAAGATGATGATAAGTGCTGTTCTACTGCTGTGGTTTATATTGTGTAGTTTTACTACTTAACTTGGTTGGCCTAATTTAAGTGTCAGCACTTTAGTAAGCATTTACATTTTGAGGAGAAGAATCTTGGCCTCTTGGGCTTCTGGCTTGTATGGAGTTTTTCCTTGAGAAATATTGACAAGTGTCCAACAGTGGTATTAAAGGAAAATAGCTAAGTTATTTGTAAGAAACGTCTAAGTAACTAAGAGAAAAAGAATGAATTTCTGAATGGAAAAAGGTATTTAGGATCCAACTTTATATCCTGCTTTTTTGTGCTAATTATTTCTAAGTACTGTATTGAAATTAGAGGTTCTAATAATAAAATCAGTGTAAATTGAAATAACTGGCTGCATAATATTTATTTGCTGGCTGGGGTTAAACCACAACAGTAATGGGTGTTACTACTTTGGATTACATGTGTAACGTAGAAACAAAAGTTGGTGTTATCTCACCAGCAGGAGCCTAGCTGGGTTATTACTTCCATTATATTGTGAGGGTTACAACTGGTTGTATGTCACCATTTGTGAATCATTCAGGTTTTTGTTACAAAGGCTAAGAGGAGATGGAAGGATTTAACTTTTTCTGCTTTTCACTGTGGGCAGTAAAACCAGAACATGTCTCATCATTTAATGTTTCTTGTTGACCACAGATATTAGTGACCTACCTAATGGAAAAAACCAGTAGTGACCACTGCGGTGGTGGACATAATTTAGGAAATGCTGTTACACCTGGCCTTGATATATTTGTGTGGGTATTTCTTCTCTTTACAGGGTTGTAAATATGATATAGAAGTCAGGGCTGCATGTAAGAAATAATGGGGTTATTTTCTAGATCTGCCACAGAGTTTTTATGGAACTTTTGCTAAAGCACTTAAACTGCTGGCCAAATTATCACACTTATCTTCCTAGGCCAGGTATTTTAATATGTATTGATTTTTCAGATAGGCAGGGCTTTATTTTTTCTGATTTTTCGCGGTGACATACCCAGATTTATGAGTAACTTCCCTGTATTTCAGGTGTCTCTGCCTTAGGCTGCCTATTGGCAAAACCTAGTTTATACCTGCCTCATTAAGAGGCTGAGATCTGTTCCAGCAGGGTGGTGATGGCACTTGACATCCAGGAATCCGAGAATTTGAATGTAGCACTGCAGTTGGGTCCACGCTTCCCCTCTGAAAGGCTCAGGAAAGGACCTTTTGCTGGAGCGTAGGGATGGGGCTGGGGAAGCACCATGGCCTTGTGCTCTCCCTGGCTGCTCCCAGGGCTGCAGCAGCTCTAGGCTGCTTTGATGGGAGCTTCAGGTGCTGCAGTGTCAGCGCTGTCCAGGGAAAAAGGCTGTGGCACTGAGGCACCTGGCTGAAGCTGTAGGAATGGCAGATGCTGGTTGTCTTGCATATTGATTGCCAGAAACTGCGAGGGATTGTTCTTTTGCTTCTTCCTATAGTTCATGAGCCAAGAAAACCCTTTCCTCATCACGAGTGGGTCTTTGAGTATAACTTTTCCCTGCTTCAGATTTTTTTGTTGGCATATAGAATTATTGTTCTAAAACTTTTCTGAAGCTGACATTTAAAAAAAAATTAAAAATAGATCTTTTCTACTTAGAATTGGCATTGTTGCACTTTGGTAATAGCAGGGCTGGAAAGCCTTTTCTTCCCTTAGAACTTTTTCAGATTGTTTGAAAAAAGCAAAATTATTGCTATTGTTGCAATTATTTAATAACATAAGAAAATTACAACCAGGTCTTGGAACAGAGAAACACTGAAAGATATCTTTTTTTCCTTAAATGCTTTTCCAACATGGCGAAATTCTATCTCTTCTAAGTTGACTTTTAAAATCTAAAAACAGAGCCAAAGTTGCGCATTTGTTGTCTGATCTGTCATAAATGCAATATGATCTTCATTCAGGTATAAAGGGACATAATGGAAACTTGCCTTCAATAAGCTTTAAGTGTTAAATGGCCACAGCTTATTTTAGACTAGTTGTGTTCTGATTTTTGAGTATCCTATTTTTAAGTATATTATTCATTGTGCTGTTTTGGTTGTCTGGGAACAAGAGCCCACTTGCTTAGGGCTCCAAGTTGCAAAATTGGAACTGATAGACTGTATTTTGTAAGTAAACTAACAACAATTGTTATATGAGTAAACATATTTGAGGCAAAGATATATTGCCTTGTCAGATATATTTGTTTTCTATAAACTGTAATTGCAGGCTGCATTGAGCCAGCAAATCTGGAACAGTTTATCACGTTACATGTTCTTAATCAAAGCCAAATACTGAAAGCAAGGAAAGTCTTTTCTAATTCTCTTGAGAATTCTTTAATTTACCTTCCAGCCTACATAAGTAACAGGGAGCATTTGCATGCAATGCTAAAAAGGAAGTTCTGTGTAAATAGGTTTGATGATATAATAGGTTTAATTTGGGAATAAATAACAAGCCTGTTGTACGCAAAACTGAGGTTTAAGTCCATTTTTGTAAATTGGAGAAATGGGAAAAGTATTTTGCAAGATAAATGCTTCATCATTTTGTTCAATAGTTTTTTGATTGTTTGGATATAAAAAGGCACCCCATTTATTAGAAACACAAGCTGTTGGCTTCTCAGCATACGAATGTGTTGACTCTGGATCCTATATTAAATAATCTGTGTAAGCTATGATTCTGGTCATGTTTTTCAACAGAAAGGCAAACTTCAAAACCTTTTTCAAAAAGTATTTTTTTACCAAGAAGTGCAAGTGACCGCCTTCTTAGTGCTTGATGAGGTGTCTGACTCTCGGTACTCTCAGCTTTGGTTTTCCTTTCCAACACAGCAAGTTTGAAGGAATTGATCTTTCTTTTGTTGGATTATTCTTCTGCTGTTTACACATTCAGGCCCTCTCCACAGACAGGCTTTGGTGTTCCCTTGCAAATACTGCCAACTTCAGAGAAATTATTGCTAGCAGGGAAAAAAAAAATCCCTTTCATTTTTAAGATCAGCTAATTGGTGTATAATCAGTATACAGTTTACACAAATACGCACAAGAACATACTGCTCAGCCTATTAAGGTTAAAATATGCAGGCAACATATGACACCAACCCAAAACGAGACATAAAAAATTAATGGCACAGGAAACTTCAATGTGCAAAATATTTATTCTTTGAGTTTAAATACCATGTCTGCATATGCATATGTAGTGTCTCAGAAAATACATATTTCCTTTAAAAGTACTGGGTTTTGAAAATAAGGGTGAAAATTATCCCAGTTTTTAGGTAAGCTACATTGCCCTGGAAGTCACTGCTTTCAGTTCAAAAAGGCAGGAAAAGACACCAGTCTGTGCTGGACATGTGGTTGTGTCATTGACATGATTTTTTTTTTTCTTTTTTGGCTGGAAGAAGCATCTCAGTGGTCTCTTCTTGGCAAGAGTGGAATAGGAGCTCACTCATTCTTTTCAAGCATATCTTGTTTATGAGTTCAATTTAAGTAATGACTTGAGATATATAAAATCTAAATTTCTTTTCCTGTGTTATGGTCATTTGCTGCCCTGATATTCAGTTAAGGTTCCATAATGTATCCAGATTCCAGTATTTTCTTCCAGGAGGTCATTTCTTATTTTTTATTTACTGTGCAGTGGCCCCCATCTTTTTTTTTTAATCCTAATTGCTTACCCTTTCTTTTCAATTACTCCTTTCTTGTAGTCCTCAAAATGCATGAATGCTGAGCCCTGACGTAATTTCTGCAATTCTGCATAGTTGGATCCATCCACTGGTGTGGCCTGTTAGTATCATGAGGCGCTGTGCAGGAACAGCCTATAGAAACAAGAAGTAGAAATCAGTCTGGGTTTGAAGTGAAATTCCAGATTAATTCTGTCCTCTGCACGTCTGTTTGCCTCAGTGGCTGTCTTGTGTGTCCTAGATTTAGCTCTAGGAATCCCATTTAGGGACCATGCTGGGAAACGCTGAACAAAAACACAGCCATTGCATCAGGGAGCTGACTATATAAACACCTGTGTGTGTATATATTATGTATGAAACAAGGTAACAGATAACTGAAAAAAGAAAGAGTAATGCAAAAGAGAATGCAATATTTTGGCGATTGCTAGCAGGCTGTTTTCAGGTTTCTTGCAGACAGAGCACACTTGTTTTACTAAAACATTTAGATGTGGATCTGCATTTGGAGACTGGGAGGTTGGTATGAAAAAAATTGGGAGAATGGTTTAGAATTTAATTTTATCCTGTTGGATGCTGGACAGGACAGAGAAGAGGCAGAAGATTACCTTTTCTTATGGAGCCTAAAGAGATGTGGGAGGGGAGTCACTGCTGGGCATTCTCAGCGGCTTCCAGATGAAACAGAGGGAGGTAGTTATGGAAGCAGATGTGGGCCTCAGTTAGTTTGTTGGTTATTTTTATTTAAGCTAGACCCAGAATTGTATTTGTATCAATGATAAAGCAGAGGCAAGTGAATTTTTAAGGAAGAGAGTGAGAGGGGACAAGTGAAGTGGTGGAACAGGGCTACACGGAGCATTGAAAGAATAAGGAAAATAAAGTATTTTTGAAAGTAATCTATGTTTATGCACATACCCAAAAGTGTTGTAAAAAGGCTGTTGAGGAACAGTTTAGAGAGTGAGAGCTTTTCTTTCATGAGCACTGAAAAATTTTTGCCTAATCAGTTAAAGTATATTTTTCATTTCTAAAAGCTTTGCAATACATTTTACATGCCTGAAGCGTGAAATTGTCAGGTGTATCATCTATCATTTGTATGAGCCATTTGCAAGCTCACTTCTATCACAGTGTACGATAACTGTCCACAAGGTACTAGTCAAGAGCAAACTCAGGTGCAAAATGTTTTTCTATTCAAATTTATATTGAAATCTCCTTTAAAGAATGCAAAAACCAGTAAAATATGCTGGTTGTTGAAGTAACAGCAGCAATGAAACCTCTTCTTGTCTCAAAACTACGTTTCCCCATCATAGAAGTAACTGGTGATTTTTCCACAAGGTTCTGCAGAGAAATGTCTCCCTGCTGCCAGCAGTTCTCTCCTCCTCAGTGCTGTTGGATAAGTTGGCACCCAGCAAGGCCTTGCTGCCTTTGAGGTCTGTCCCTGACCTTTCCCCTCTAGACTGAGCTGTCTGTGTCTGTCTCCTTTAGCCTTTCATCTGGGTGGTGTGGGATTTTTGACAAAAACATGGCTAACTTGATTTGAAAATTAGCAGACCAACCTTTCTCCCCTGTCCCTTCTCACCCATAATTAAGGACTAACAGCAGATGAACGGGGTGGTTTACCTGGTGCCAAGCCTTGGAGCAAGACTTTGGGATCTCTGCATACTTCCCAGTGCCAAGACACGTCTGGCAGCTGTGATAGGAGAGAGTTTGACTTCTTATTCTGTGGTAGAGACAATGCAAGCAGAGGAGAAATGCAGGGGTACTGTGTTGGAATATAGAACACAATTCTATCTGTACTGAATATTTGGGGTCAAGAGAATATACTTTGACTGTGCAAGTTAGTATATTTTCCACAAGCTCTGAAACTTCCCAGGTGTACTTTAAACTGGGTCAGTAACACTTCTCTTGTTGTTTCCTCAGTTAATCTTGATGGCTTTGTAACTGCTAAGTTAAATATGCCCCCGTAAATATGTAAGCACGCTGACAGGTAGATCCTTAGTTCAGAGCTCCTTTACCTTTGCATGATTGGGTGGTAGCTGGGATGGAGCTGCATTGCTTTTGAGGAGGTGGGGAACTGGTGTTAGCCTTTCCTGTGGCCTGGAATTGGGGCTGTGCAGCTGTTTACATCCTTCCCCCATGGCCTGTAGATAAGAGTAAGTTGTGATATGCAAGTCACAGCACTAATCAGCATCCTCTGATAGTTGAAGATTTCTGACTCCTGGACAACCATAAAACCCTTTGAATGATTTCTGGTGTTGTAGGTGAGAAGGAGGGCCTGTCAACAGCTCCCTTGGGTCTCCTTCAAGTTGCAGTGTCATGCAACATGAATTGAGGGCCTAAATAATTTGCATAAATGATTGATATGAGATTTTCTCCTTTAATCCATTCAGCCTTCCTCTATAAAAAAGATTTTTGGATGTAGGTGGCAGTTTAATGTAAATATATGCCTTTGTACCTTTTTTTCATTTTCCACACTCTATGTGAAATACTTCAGTTAATCATGTTAAAAGCCCCTGAAATTAGGGAAATTTGCTTTGCTGTAACTAGATTAGAAAAACACTTGGAGGTATCAGATAGTGTTGACAATGCATGACCTGGATTATCCTGAGTAAGATGGCATTTTTAGCTATTTAGGCTTTCAGTTTTCAAATTTCTGTATCATGTAGGTGTAGTAACTTGCATAACAAGATAGTTTGCCTGCAAAGGTGTATTTCTTGTTTCCACTGCTAAGAAGTTTCCCAGATTTTATTCATTGAGTACTTCATACGTGTTTTGTCTTATTTCAGAGTTTTCTTTTTTACAGTCTACTACCCTACCATTATCAAGGTGCACGCAGCATGGGACATGGTGCTGTTATTAGTCCTGTGTTGTGATGTATAGTACCATTTACTCTATTTTTTAGGATTATGTCACTGTTTTCTAGTGTTGTTTCACAGTTGAGATGCACCAGTCATTTGCATTAGTTCCTATTATATCTTTTTGCATTCCCTTTTCAGTTATAAATACATGTTTGTGCCTGTTCCTTTCTTGCTGTTAATTTGTAGAATCATCCTCTCTAAAAATTCAAAGCATGTTGCTGATGATGGTTAGTTTCCAAGCTCATTGGTAGGGTGGTTGTACTTGACAAGGGAGTGAAATGTGGAAGTGCTGACAAGTGGCTGATGGCTGATTCTTGGCCCCAAGCATAGGATTGCGATATGAAGGATTATTATTTTCTGTCACACAGCAAGAGCCGTTATTTCCTAACTTCGGCGCCGACTTTATTTAGAAACAGAAGTGGAGGCTGGGCAGAGTTCCTCGTGGTGAGAAGCAGCCCCCTGCAGATGCCCAGATTAGTTGGGAATGATGGTTGAAGTCAGCAGGGGTGTAGTGCCACCGCCTTGGTCCTCTGTCTGGGCTGCATTGCCCTGGTGAAGGCCCTCATGACTTAGCTGCTACTGCAGCATCTCCTGTGGCTGCATATTTGTAAATCTGCCACTCTGTTCCACAGACTTCCAGAGAGCACTGGCACCACTGTGACAGCCCAGGATATATCTGCTTTCCCCCAAGAAATACTTTGCTGCTCCAGAATCTGTTCCTGATACTGTTTTGCCGAGGGACCAGATTTTACCAGCTTTCTACCCAGAGTGCTCAGCCTAGCATTGAAAATATGCTACTATGGCAATTCAAAGATTTCTACCACTCTATTTTGACTTTCCATGAACTCTATTCATCATAATACTGTTACTTAAAACACAATTTGTTAATATCTTTTTTCATTTTATTATGATAATATTTTTATTAATGATGTATCCAAGCCTGATGCCATTGTTAAGACCTCTTTAAGGATTTCAGGCATTTACTTTGTATTTCCAAGCTAGTTGTCTTGTCCTGTACTAACATGTTTCATAACTATACATTTAGTACCAGATGTGCATTGTGCTGGCTTCTGTTAGACTCCTGCTAGATTCCAGATGTCCTTGATCTATAGAGTCTGCTATCTAGCTCTGTAAAAGCTGCAAGATGCACTGTCAGCCATTTTTGCTTCATTTTGCAACTGCAATCATAAGACTTGGTGTTTTTCAGACCTAGAATTCTCTGTTAGACTACTGACTCAGCATAGTGTTATCCTAAATTACGAGGGTCCTGGTTACTTCTGGGAATTCATAAGAAGTCAGGAAGTCTCCAGGAAATTATTTTAATGAGAAAGGGACAGTGACCTTAGGAAAACCAAAAGATGCAGTCACATGCGTGGCAGTTATGGAGCAAATAAAGTAGTGGAAAACAAAAGTAACAAACATTGAAATGTTAGCCTGAGGCTGTAGTTTCGTGAAGATGCTAAGTGTGCATTGCCACCAAAAAAAGAGCCATTTTTCCTTTCTTTTTCACCCTGTGTTCTGGTATAAATATTTGGTGACATGGTCGGCCAGATGAGGGGAATGATCAGGGTTAGCATTAAATTAGCAAGAGAAAAGCTTGTTTTTAATGGCAGGTTTGTTCCTTGCCTACCTCCTCATAGCACTTCACAAGCACTTGATCTGACAAGATGGCAAGGAAAGTTGCAGGACCTGCAGGAACAGAGGGATCAGCAGGACTGCCTTTTATTTGGTTGCAGGTGAAAGCAGGTCCAAAAGTTCTATGAGAGAGTGATGGTTTGTCAGGCTTTTTAAAAGCTGGTTCACAGTCATTCAGTAAAATCAACCGTTAAAGAAAATTGCTGTCAGTCTCCATTGTGAATGCTGCTCTTCACTTTTCTCTTGTGTTGGGAAGGTACAAGCATTGGTCAGTGTCCAGAAAAACCATCATTGCAGTTGCATACAGAATTCTTCTTATGCAGATGCCTTCTTGCCTGCCAAATCTACATCTTGTAACCACAGAGCTGTTTTGGAGATGGATTTCATTACTGACACAGCTGACTTGAGTCAGAGGCCCATTTATTCACAATTTCTAAGTTTGAGGAAGTAACTTCTTATTCATGTAGCAGGAGGAATAGAAAAATACAAGAGGAACTTAATAGCTATTTTTAGGAAAAGATAGTGTTTATCCCAGCAAAACTAAAAATGTTGTTGAGACATTACAAACTAAAACCTAGACAGTTGTGGTTTTGTTCTTTCGTAATTATTTTAATGTGAAGAAATTTCTCTTAATGCATACTCTATAACCCTGTCAGCTTCAGTAGTCCTGCACATACATTTTGATATCTATGCAAACTAATGTTTTCCTATGTGGCGTATGAAAAAAACACTAAAAAGCTGGAAATCAATAATGCCAGAAAAATAGTAAACCTGATAATGTGCTTTCAAGTGCACAAAGAACATTTTGAGCACTTTCAGAAAGAAAAGTAATATTATTGAACAAATGCATCAGCATAAGAGCTGACAATAGTTTTGTAGCAGACGGTATGATTTAGAAGGAGAAAGTGTACAGATGCTATTAAAAAGGCTACTAAGTTGGTAAGGTATGAAAGCAGCCTGCCTGCCTTGCTTGGCATCTAGAAAGTGTGGAAATCTCCTAAGGAAAACAGAACAAAAAATGAAAGGGACAGTAAACCGCAAGGAATTGCTCGATTCAACATGGAGAGCTCTAGCACTTTGGTTAACATGATGCTAAGGAACCTTAGGCAGAGTTCTGGTGCAAGTTTTGGGTGGTGGCCAAGTGCTTTGACCTGGGGATAGAAGTAATTAGTGTAATGCTGCTGTGGAGGGAGAAAAGACGAAGATTAAGGGAAGTTTTGGTGGCAGGGTCAGTAGGGGATCTTGCGTGCAGTTGCATCCTTGGATAGAGTTAGGAGAGCTGTGCAGCTGGATTCCAGGAGTTCGTTAATTTGGCAGGAAGTTGCATCCCTGCACTGATCAGAACTGACATGAAGTCATCCCTACTCACAGCGCGTTGTCAGAAGTGGAGATGGTTGTGGCCCTAGAGGCAGAGCCAAAGGGTATTGAGGTGAAGAGTCATGCAAGTATGACATGCCCAGATGGATCATGGAGTGGGGAAATCTGGGTTAGCTACTGCATGAGGGACTTGCAGCAAACAAAGCGGCAGGGGTTTCTGACATGAAGTTCTGTACACCTTAGGAGCTGGCATTTTGTACAGTGTATTAAGACTGGGTTACTTCTGTACAGAAGCCTTTCAGTGTCTAATTTAAAATCTGTGAAAACTATCAAAAAACTGAAAACACAAGGTAAGTAAACATCACTAGAAAGGTGGTTGGCAATAGATCGCTTGAATAGAAGACAGAATGTTTCGTTTGTTCATCGCTTGCTATTTAGAGCATTATGGGAATTAAAAGGCAGACAAGCTTTCATTATAAAGACTGCATACCCGACCAGCACATGTTCTGCACTCAGGTTGTCGGAAATTCTGTGCCAAAAACTGGGTAAACAAGTGTGAACTGACCATTTCCAGAAGCGGGCAGAGTGGTTAAAATCCAGTATGAGTTTGCTTGAACTATGCCTTTGCTGTGTTTTGGGGCTTCCCCACCATGTGTTGTGAAATTCAATGCTTGACGCAAGAGTGGCACACTGCTCAAGTGGTTATTAGAAGTTAATGTTTAGAAACATAATGCAAGCTACATTATCTTTGGGACCAAAAAATTATTATTGTGGGACTGGACCACTTTCTGGCAGTCTGCAGTGTAAAGGAGACCTCTTCAGTAGCTATTTCATTATGTAAGGTATTAAAGATAATATTAGATTTTGAGCTTTGCAGTGTAAACACTGGACCTAACACGGAGAAACTACCACTGCACTGAAGGGTTTTGTTTTCAGTAAGTAGACAACTGATTAGTATACGATATAGAAAACTGTGAGAATTTTATTTTTTCCTTACTCTTCTTGTTTTTCAAATGTAAAAAATGTAGTGTGGGAGACAGAAATGCTTTTGAAATAAAAATTTAGCTAAGTCCATGAAGAGGAAATAACAAATTTATCATAAAGAGAGTCTTCATAAAAGCCATATGAAAGCCTTCATGAAAACTTAGTTGTTAAGGTCCTGTAGGAAACTTACTATAAACCTCATTTCATGATATGAAGACTCTGATGTTGTTTTCTGAATACATGAATACTCGTTTGCATATGAGAGAAGAGTCCTTGAAATCATAACAGCAAAGATGCTGTTGGCCTGTGACGTTCTGGAGGCCTTTGCTACTAGGGGTTTTATTCTAATTTCCTAATGGAACAATTTTTTTTTTTTTTAAGAGCATCTGTTTATTTGCCCTATTCCCCTTGATTTTTTCTGAACCCTTTGCATGACACCAGCTAGAGTTGACAAAAGAATAGAGGACTTTAATACATTTATAGGAACATAATGGTTCTTTTAAATTGAAAGCTGAAAATAGAGGAATTAGTGCTTCTAACTGAATGAAAACCTCAATTCTGAGAGGCAACAGGCAGTGGCCAAGCCACGTAGGTGTGCTGGCCAGTCAGTCAGTACCTGTGCTGCTCTGAAGCAGTTCCAGCATCTCCTGTCACTGTCCCAGCTGTGCAGGTGTGGGATACAAGTGGAAACTGGGGCAGGGTGTGGTAGGAGCAGGTTGAGGTGATTGGAAGGCACAGGGTGCAAATTCATGGTTCTCCAAGCTTCATTAATTCTGCTGCTCATGAAAGGATTATTAGATGCTTTTGGATGCCATGTTCTTCATACCAAGATTAAATAATTTAATAACATGGAGGTGTACATAGAAGTTTCACATATTTCTAGGCAGACAAAACAATTCTTTTTTTCACTCACCTTATGTCATCTTTGTCAAAATAAAATGAGGAGCAAAAATGAGGAAGTTTATCTTCCTGGTCTCTCTTCGAGGATAAAAATAAACATTCATTCTGGAGTATTTTTGTTACAATTATGAAGGTTTCATTTCTCCTTGTATTTCAGCTACCTAAATGGAAGTCTTACCAGTGAAGAAGAAAGAGACAAATGAAAAGTGCTAAAGGAAGGCTGTCTGCAGCTCCCTAGTGAAATGCCAATCCTCATAGTTACAGTTCTAGTATTTACTTTCTTATCCCAAGTGGCATTTGCTGCAGATAAGATCCTAAAGAGAGTTTGGCTCAGCCTGGCAAGCTGAAGGATGGGTTATACTGGCACGTAGTTTGTAAAGAAGGAAAGGCATCAAATATATGAAATTGGATTTCTGTGGGTTTGCCGACAGCTCACACCTGGTTGCAGTAATAAACTCTGCTCTTGGCATCTTTACCTGTCACAGGCTGACTCAGAGGAAGGAGAATGCCTTGGAGAAGCTTGGGAAGCTCGGTTGGATTTTAGCAATCAAGCTGTAGCTAGGGAAGATTAGTAACAGACAAATAATACAGAGTCATAGGGCATAAGGATTTTAAGGAATAGCCTTAAAATAGGGTGACAGCATAGCTCAGGTTGGAAGGCACCTCTGGAAATGGTGTGGGTCAGCTCAAGCGGGGACGGCTAGAGCCAGTTGTCCAGAATCATGTTCAGTTGGGTTTTGAGTATCTCCGAGGACAGAGACTCCACAACCTCTCTGGGCAACCTGCGCCAGTGTTTGGTCACCCACACAGTAAGAAAACTTAAACAAATCAACAACAACAACAACAAATTTAAGAAAAATGTTAGTTATATTCCATTAACCAGAGATCCTGGTCCAGTTCTAGTCCATCAAAATCACTGCTTTCCTACTTTTCTGGCTGCTGACCAAATAGAAAGGTGCTGTACAGACAGGAGTTTGTAGTCGTCGATGCTGAGGGCACAAGTTGTAAGCTATTGCAGATGGAAGCCATACTGTGTCCCGGGCTAATATCTTGAAATGTAAACTTACTTCTCTATGTTTACTAAAAATATTGTGCCTGGAAAAAACAGGTCGGGTTAAGAGGATATCAGGAAAGGCTGAGAGTAAGTTGTGGGTGGGGTGACAGCACAAATGAAAAGGTTGCCAGGAGAAAATGTTGCCCATAGAGTCCATTAGCCCATGCCAGACTCGGAAACTGAGTTATTATATTGCAGTGTCAAGCACTGCTGCAGTGTGTCTTCCTCTCTTGCCACTGCTCTCCTGTTAGAGGAACATCTCAAGCACAGATGGCTCAGGCAACTGTCCTGGGCTGGCCTCAGGAATGCATTGCATCCTTTAAGTGGTAACTTCAAACACAGAAGCTTTTAGAGCTTTATGTGTATTTCTTTTAACACCACAAAGCTCCATGCTGGAAAGTACTGGAACAATCTAATTTTCAGTTGCCTGTCTTGAAAAATTTACTAGGGTGACTGTGCTATCAGTCCTTTATTTCTCATTTTCAAAGCACAGTAGTCATTTAAAACAAAGGATACATATATGTAGACCAAAGAATAAGGTGATGAGAAATCTGAATATGTGCAGGGTAACTAAGAGGTAAATCCAGCCCTGGAAATAAGGGCAGGTGGCATGAGTAGAAGAAAAGAAACTAACATGTATTCGAAATTGGAAGATAACAGTGATGCCTTTTATAAAGAAGCTGTTCCTGTATCGTTTGAAATCAGCAGAGAGTCAGTCAGAGGAGAGAAGGCAGATGATCAATGATTCATTTGCATGCCTCCTCCTTGAGATTCCTTTCTTTGCCAGCTTGCGTTAACAGATGTCTTAAAGATTATGAATTCACAGGAAAATAACACAAGACAATGGGCAGCCAAGACAGTATTCTGATAGTCTAAGTATTTTGTTCTTCATATTTTATCAGCTATTGAATCTGAAAATCTAAAAAAGCTCTTGTATTAAGGAAGGACTTTGCTCACAAACATTTTGGTTCAGTGAGGCTTTTGATGAGAAGTGCCATTTCTGTATTTGAACTAAAATCTCTTTTGTTCATTGTGATCCAGCCTTTGGTCACAGGCAAGTCATCTGGGCCTGGTGAAACACGAAGACTGATTTTCAGTTGTGCCATACATAAAATAAAGTCTTTTTGCAGAACTTTGTGATCATTGGTGAGAATGAATTTCAAAGGACACTTGTCTTCTTTAATGGTGTGAAATCTTTCAAGGTTAATTCAGTGCAGTCTGTTTTCAGCTTCAGTAGGGGACCATTTCTCCGCAGTCACCATTCACTAGGCAGGATTCTTGCCTTAATATGCGAATCCCTTTAGGGATTGGGAAGTTCCACCACCCAGGTCTGTAGCAAAGATGCCAAAGAATACTTTTAAGAATACTGAGACTTGTTACAACAAAACTTTTGCAACCCAAAACAAACATGACAGTGTATTCTTTGTGGGTTTCTGCATTGAAAACACACTGCATTTGAAGTACCAGAAACAGAATAGGATGTGAAGTGGTTATTCTGACTCAAAAGAGGTTACTCATATGCTCCATCTTTAAGAAAAAGGCTAGATACATTGGTGAATATTCTATCATTCATGTGTATCTCTGTGCTAACTGAAGTGAAAACTGAAGGACTGAGGGCTCCGAAGTGGCTGCCAATGCTGTGCACTGTAAAAGTACTAAGGGGCTGTGTTTGCGGAGTCACTCCCTGCTTGTCTGCAAGCAAATGTTTCACCATGGAGCTCTAAGTTCTGTACTGCAGTGTTGGTCTGCAGTTAGATGGCCTCTGTCTCCGTCTTCCTCTGTTTCCACACACAAATTTGGCTTTGTTCACTAAGCTATGTGGAGTTCAGAGGTCTTTTACATGCATACATATCTATTGCAAATTGATTTACAAGAGCATGTTTACAGTCAGAGCGAAGGCCAAATGGTCATCAGATTTGCTGTCATTCCAGCTCCGGGTTAAACTTCACCTGCTGGAAAAGGATATGAAACAGTGCTGTGTTTGCTTTAGCCTGTTGCTACAGAGTCATCATCCTACCTTAGTGCACTCTTTTTTAAGTGTAAATGCTTTCTTTGTCTTTACAAAAGGTTGTTTAAATTGCAGTTTTAGTGCAGGCTTCATGTCTCTTAGTGGGTTGTAAGATACTGAACATTTGTGAACACCACAAAATAATAAAAGGAGGTAAGTAGTCTAAGAGCACCTTTTACTCCAAGAAGAAAAGAAAAAAAAGTTAAATAAGAACTAACTTAGAGGGTTATTTCTCTAAATAAAAAAGTATGAATCCTCTCTGATGCAACTAAGTTGCTTGCTTTATCATCTTCAAAGGCAAAAAGATAGGGAATTACGCAAAGCCTTAAAAATATTTATATCAATCTTTCCTTGCAGCATATACTAAGTATCTTTTGTGAGGTGCTTGATTTGAAATTTTGTTCTGAGATATGGATTCATAAATTTGATTTTGTTATGTGTTGCTAGATGCTTAAATAAAGTTTTCTATATTACTGAATTTCCTTACTTGCTGGATTTCAATAATGTACACAGCACACACTTTATGAGAACAGCCAGTATTTATATCAGTTCCCAGGTGTTGGCTTTTGTGGAGATATTTAGACTGATATTTCTAGATGACTTAATATTTACAGATGACTGTATCAGGATATGGTGTAGCTCATAGTAGCTCTGTAAGCAAACATGCTGCTGCTATTCACAACATCCAAAATAATTCTAGCCCTGAGGACAAATATGAACATTAGCCTGGAAGTGGAAGTTGTCTGTGGCTGCAGCTGTGCTGTGGGAATGCAGCTGAATGCATGGCATGACCAGGAGGTGGCTGGGAAAAGTCAGTTGAAATTCCTTGATCATTCAAGGGCTGCCAATGGAAGCTGCATACTTCACCTGTTCCCCTTCTCCAAACAGCACCACAGATTAACCAGAAAAAGCTGATTCATCTTTGATCTTTTTAAAGCAAGATTTTAGTGGATATTTGTACCCAAAGTAGTGATGAACAGCACATGACAAAAGAGCTGTAAGAAGTGTTGTTCCCCTAGTACTGTGGGAGTCATTGACTGCTGTCTTACCTGTTAGAATGTCATATTTCAATTGCTTTCCTGGACAGGGGCTTTCCTGTTTCCCTTTGGGTCAAGAGGCTTCCTTGAGTAAGGCTGTTTCTACTACTGTAGTTTCAGCACCTGAAGAGGGGTGTGGTGACACTGGAGTGTGTCCTTCTGCCTCTAGACAAGAGTGAGAACCATACTGAGACATGGCAGTGCTTCCAGTGACTAATGGAGCAATTATAGAGTTTGACTATTGCATTTTTTGTCATAAATATGAAAGTCTTTAAGTCATGAATGATCAGTGGGCTGAGATCACAGCAAGGTTTTTAGAAAAGCTTATGTGTGCAGAGTGCTTAAATGAAAAGCATTTTTAGATGTTCTTTCGAATTGATGGAGTGGAATTGTAGGCTGATTATGCATATCTCTGACCATATACGCAGCTGGAAAATAAGGTTAAACCTGTGACTGTTGTTATCCTACTGTCTTAATCTGCATATTGAATAATATTAATTCAGAACAGGAAATATGTTACTGGAAAGTTATGTTGTAGTTGTAAATCTTGTGGGTAATAAAGCAGTAGGAGTATATTACAAAAAAATTGTGTGCATTTATTTTTTCATACCTTAATAGTGGTTGCTTTTAGTTATGGAGAAGTTACAGAAAATATTTTCTTGTACTAATGTTTTTAAGCGCTGTGATTGATACAGGTGTTGCTCAAACTCAAACCCATAATTTTCTGCCCCCATAAATAGACTGTATCTGCAAAACACATCCAAACTTCCTTGTTGTTCCACATTGGTTTATTTCATTATTGTAAAGACAAAAATGCATCCCTGCAGGATTTAAGGGGCTTTTTTGTTCAGGCAGGAAAACAGAATAGTTAAGGAAGTGATGAGAAAAGAACTGGGCAAGTAGGGTGTTGTATAGTCGTGAAAAAGTATTTGAGTTGAGCACGTTGGGCCTGTTATTGGGCCACTTTGGACCAATATCTTTTCTTGAGGTTGTAAGATGCTCCATGGCTTCGGTTTTCCATTTATGCTGGATTCATGTTGTTGGTTTAGCATTAATGATTGCAGTCAAGGAAATCCCTTATACTCAGGGCTATAAACCTCTGAATGTGCTTAGGAGCAGAGGATTTTGAGGTATAAAGCCTGCTTTCCATGAGAACTAAAGCTACAAGGCAGTGGTGATTGAATTGAATGTTATACCTTTTGGCATTTTTGATTAAACACCCTCTTGATAAATTACAGCTTTTTGAATGTGTTAAAATCTTTTGAAAAAGTAAAAGGAAGAAGACCAAAATAACATGATTTGTTTGTGGCATCTTGAAAATGACACTATATTAAAAAACTAAATTGCTGGCAGCCTTCTTGCCATGAGCCATCACTCTTAATATTTCGTTAGTTTAGTAAAAATGAATGCTTATAAATGCCACAAAGACTTGTTTAACTGCCGAGAACAACTAAAAATATATGGGAAAATTTCTGTGGCATTCAGAGTTTCTCATGACCAAAAAACTAAAGATGCTGCAGAGCTGGCTAGATGCAGGTATTGCAAAACTCTGCCTCCTCTTTTTCTCCAACCTTGCCTGAGGTGAATTTTTCTCCCCTTGCACCGTATATGTAGGCTGACTTGCCAAAACAGCCTTTTGTTCCTTTTTTTCCATTTGTTGCTCAGATTTGGAGGATAACGATACACATCTGATCTGCTTGATACAGAAACGTTTCTCCTCCACTTGTGGAGGGAACTATCCTGCGTGGATCCTGTGCCAATGTTTATTTTTGAAGTTGTGGGACAAAGAATGTTAATTTTCAATTTCATTACTGAGATACTTTTCAGGAAACCTACCTTCTGCCTCAGCCATCACAGCGCTAATGGTGCCTGGGGTGGTAGAGGGCCAGCAGCAGCAAGAATAATTGATTTATTTCAGTGTATCATATTTGTTTATTGCTGTTCTGAACACGTATTCCTGCATTCTTGTGCAACCCTCAATTACTAAAGTATAGCATAACATGCCCTTTAAGACAACAGGCTATTTTGGATTACAGCATTCTCATGATGGTAGCTGAGAAATAATAACAAATCTTAACACGAGGAGTGCGATTGAGGGCTCCTCCTAGGGCTTTTTGCTCTCAGCAGAGCTGAAGGACAGGTAGGTGTGTGACCCCGCCAGCAGCCCAGTGCGGGGCCCTGCCAAAGCTCTGTTCTCCACAAGGGTTTGAGAAGTCCTGGCTTAATAGCCACGGGAGACACATGGTCTGAGAGCCCCTGCCCCAGCGACTGCGCCTCGGTGCAGTGCGAATGAGACCCTTAGCCCCAGACTGGGGGAGTCATTTTCCCAGTTTACCAGCGCATCTCTTCGCTCCCTAGTGTTAGCTGTCTAGAATTTAGGATTTGTCTGGGCTTGTGTTTCAAGGCAAGTTTAATGTTGTTTCCTAGGCTTTAGGAGCACTGCTGAGCTGGAAAGTGAAGTGTCTGCTGTTTGTGGATGTGTTACTAATTTGTGTTTAATTTTGTTGCCTTTAATGGCAAAACGAACAGATTGTGCAGATAGTCTAGAGGAAAACAAAATTCTAGATTAAAAATCTGACTGATGTCCTAGATGCCAAGTATGAAAAAGAGGTTTGGTTTTTGTTGAAAGATGTTGATCTATTGCATGTGTCCATTTTTTAATAGCTCTCATGAGTGCAGCAAGCAGAAAACTCATTGCTGTATTTTTTTGCATCTTCTCAGCATTTCTTGACACATTTGTTTAATGTATTTTGTTACCTGTTGGAGTGAAAATAAAATGGTGGGTTTATTCCCCCTGCTAAGAGAGGCTTATTTGAAACTGGTCTAAGAGAGGTCAGAGTATGAACTGCAATGTAATGTCCTTCCAGAGAAACAGAAAATCTGTTGATAAGCATGGATACTCTGATATCTTAAAATGAAGTAGCACAGTTGTTAGCAGTATTTAAGGAAAAGTTAAACATTTTAAAGGTGTTTGTGAATTTTACTCTTTAGTTAAGTTGGCCAAAAGTCAGCTTCAAGACAGCAAGCTGATAGTATAAAGCTAATACTTTTGAAGATTACTGTGTAGGAATCCATGTGATTTAATCTAAGGGCCTTTATTACAGTGAAAACATAACAAAAACTGAATATGCACAATGGTTTTGCAATTTTATTTCATTTACTTTGTTTGAAGTGCTGATGTGCACAGGCAGTTTAAGCTATGTGAATTATGTAATGGAACATAAGAGTAAGTGGCAAAGATGCAACCGTAACTCATGTTTCTTTTGGTTTATTCAAATGTTTTCTCTAGAGATCAATACAAAAAACCAGCAAAGACCCAAGTAGTTGGCCACTATCTAAAAATTTAGCTAAGGGTATAAAATTTCTGGGATTGTCCCATGGTAACATGATATATATGCAATAAGAATGGAAAGAGAAAAGGCCTGTTTGGGCCATTTGCAAATCTTGTTGTTTCTGTTCTTGCATTTTTAAACTTGGTCTGTCATCCAAGAAAGAATATTTCAGGTTTGTATATTGCTTCTTGTTCTTAGAAAAGCTAATTTATTGCTACAGCTATCTATTGACTGCAGTATTTCTTAAAGCTCCTTATACAGTCATTTCATAAGAACTTTATGGTAACCAGTGTAACAAACATATTCTGTAATGTATCCTTGCAACTCTTGTGACTATGAGAAAAGAAACTAAACGGAGAGATAAGTGCAAGCCCTTGTGTTGGATAGTGGGTCCCCTCATGTCCAGAGGTGCTAATTACATAAGGAACAGTGGGGAACGCCAGTGCCAGTCAGTGGGACCTAGAGCGTGTGTGGCAGTAAAAAATAGTCCCAAAGTTCCAGGAGACCGGGACAAGCACCAAGCTGAAATATGCCTTGGCTTGCTGAGCAATACAGTGAGGACAGAAGCATTTACTGCTCCTTGGAATGCACTGCTTGTGAAAGGCAGTGGAGGAGAGCAACTAATTGTTATTGTTGAGAATGGGCAAGGGAATATGTGATTTGGGGGAAGCTGTTGGGTGCTGTAAAAGCACCCCTTGCTGCTGCGAAGTATTTTTGCATCTCTGGAAAGAGGTGTGAAGCTGCGTGTGCTTGTGCAGTATTTACCAGGACTGTGTAACTGCTCTTAAAGCACAGTTAAAAAGGCTGTTTGAAATCCGGTCACTAAGTTCCAATTTTTATCTTGTGATGGATTGTTTCACCAGTAATGCTAATCCAAAGTAATAATTTAAATGATGACATTTAAGAGCTACAGGTACTAGAATTAGTAGATTTGATAACCAATCCCTTTTTCAGTTCTGCAGGTGGTTGAGTTTAATATGTAGTTCAATACTGTATTTTACACTTTCTTTCTAAAAGATAAATTACAAAGTATATAGCCTGTATGCAAAGTCCTAGGGTTCCTGTTAGAGTTTGGGGTTGCTTTGTCTAATTTGCTGGTGATGATTTAACTGCATTCTTGAATAGAATAGAAACTTCCATTTATGTGCATTTTAAAACTTTTAGATTAAGAAAGAAAAGTTTTTGGCAGTGTATGGTTAAACTGTGGAAGTGCCTTTTGAGTTTATTTACTGTTATTTATCTAATGTTTCCTTCTGCTTTGGGTTAGGCTTAAGTGATGATCTCAGCCTCACTAGAATTGCAATTCTGTCTGCCACACGCACAAGCCTGGCTCCAGCTGTGGCGCATGGAATTAACTTCTTAGTTAATTTATGATTTTCTCCTAAAAGCTTTTGACCACTGGTACTACGTTTTTGCTGTAAGTTGCTTCAGTTAATTACTGCTGTTATGCAAAAGAATTACACCCATTAAAAGGCCTGATTACTCCTGCATGTTTTTAACAAAAGAATAAATTAATTGAACAATGAGTTTTGCTGTTACGCTGACAGTGCATATGTGTTAAAATCCGACGGTGTTAAAAGAAAGGTGTCTTCCAGGCTTTCAGGTTCCTCACAGACAAATCTTGGCCATAAAATCCAGAGCAGCAGCCAGATGGCTGAAACTTGGGAGTGTTGCTGTGGAGTCTAGCAAGAGAAAACACTCCTGGGTAGCAGTGGAACATAACACACTCAAAGTAATGCATTACTAACAGTGATGCCATACTGCATTGTGGTTAATTGTGCTTAATGGAGTCCTGCAGTCTCTGTGATTTAGCTGCACATGTCAAAGCAGGGCAATTCCCAGTTCATCTGCCTGTAGAAAAACACAGCAGCTTTACATAACCCGTTTGAGAGTGTACTGGAAGCACCTCAGATATTCTGTCTCCTCCCACCTCCTTCAGTTTATCTTTCTCTTCTCTGGTACATTAATGCAACAAATTTAAACCAGACCAAAAAATCCAAACTAAACAACCCCTTCCCACAAACACATCTTTAGCCCCATTATGTATTTCCCTACCCGATATTCTCTCCCATCTTAGTTGTGTTTTCTGCTAGATGGGGAAGAGACCTCATCAGGTGTTTTTTGTCTTCCATCCAAAGCTGTTCAGCTTTTAACAGCATGTGAGTGATGAAAGAGTTGGAATTGACATGTCAAATCCCAGGTCAGAATTACCCTGCCAAAGCCCTCCAGGAAAAGAAGGAAATTGAAACTTGACCATTGGGGTGCCTTCTAAAATCAGAATTGTATTTTTACTAGTGCGTGGGTATAAGAGGATGGAGTCCTTGTGTTGTGGAAGATAGTGGCAGAATCCACATTAGAATTTAGTATGACTAAGACTATCTGAAGTCTTATAACACTTCCTTCAATACACTTAAAGCAATTTTAAAAGCTGACATTTTTAATGCTGTTTGCTCTTAATTAGGTAGTTTTCTCAAAAACATCTACCTTTTGGAAGGAAGTTAGCAGTTCTACCTTTTTTCTTAACATGGGTATTTTGATACTCAAAATTGTCATGAATAACTCATATTTTATTTCTGCTTATTGGTGAAAAGGAATTGGTTAGAACAAAGGGGGAGAACTCATTTTAGAGTGTTCCCCTTTAAATTGTCTTAAGCTAAGTCAACAATTCAGTGATTTATAAAAACAAAAAGGTGATACAGTAACCATCTAGGCTGGCTGTCCAAAACAGCTGTACCATTAAAATCATTACCACCCGCCCGATATGTGTATAAGTCATCTTTAGGTATGGAATAGTTGCCTTCTATCTTTTTGCACATTAAATTTAGAACTGGTTTCTAGCTGGATCATATCACAGCTCAGCTTGTCTAGCCAGGAGACACTGCACAGAACCAGTTCCCCCCAGTTACAGATACAGCTTTGAAAACAGGAAGAATCGAAAGTCAAACTGAGACTAATGGGCAGATGATGTCATGTGCAGGAAAACCTGAAGTAGAAGACAGGAAATTTCTTCAATTTGTCTTTTTTGTCCTAACAGAGTGACAAGATAGGTTACAAAGACATTGGCATTAATGAAAATTAGACTCTGCAGAAACCACCATATAAGCCACTCACACATGCACACATTTATATAGACATCTGTTTCATGACAGAGGTTTTAGGGTTTAAAAAAGAAGGGTGCTTGGATTTCAGAATTCCAGTTAACTTTGAAATAGTTTATTTCCTGTCTGTGTTGCTGCTGCAGCTCCTGCTGCTGCTGTGCTTTTCAGCTAATCATGAGCTGCCAGTTTGTGACCTTTCCTAGGTCTGATGGCTGAAGTGCCAGTGTGACTGTGTAGCATTGCCTCAGCTTTTGATGTCCCTTACAAAGGTAAGCACTGAACGCCAGTGTCTTGTCATTGCCTCTTTCTTTTGTCTTTGTTGCTAATGCCAGAGGAGCGTTTCAATGTATGGAAAATGATGCTCTCTCTTGCATGTTTACAGCCAGAGGAGACCCCTTCATGGTCTCCTGCTGTCAGAGACAGCAACAGCATTTTAAGGGTCCAGTCAAGCGCCACTTTGAAGCAAATTGGATTTGTGCCCTCAAAGATTTGTTTGTTTGCTTATTCGTTTCAAACTTCTAAATACAAGTTAATTCATTTTTCCATTTGACCTAACTTTAGACCTTTTAAAGTCTGTTCTAGACACACCAGTAGAAAAAGGGCTGAAGAGCTCTTCACACAACTCATGTTCTTCTCAAGTGCACCAAGCATTAGCATGCACATAGGGACCATCAGCACCTTCTCCTTAAAACCAAAAGTATTCAGTGTTGGATCTGTTGTCTTGCGTTAGATCAGAGAGAACAACTAAGTGGCACAGAGAATCTGTCTCTTGCTGGCTAGCTACCCCTCACTTAGGTCTTTCTTTAGAGAAAGATTTGGAAGGAGAGGGCACAGCAGTGAGGCAACCATGAGACTAATGGTGATAAATGCAGACTTTCGCTGTATATTTTTTATACAGTAATAAAATAACTTTATGGTTTGGGAGGGGGAAGGATTCATACAGTTGTATTATTAACATCCAGAACTGTGTTTATTTCTTACTCTCAAAAATACTCTCATAAGAGTCACATGCTATTTATTATTAAATAGGATGAAAAGTGCCATCTGTCACATCAGGCAACATCAGCAACATCAGTTGCTACTTGACGTTAAAAATCATAGTGGGAATGATATTTTTAGGGGAAATAGCCAGGCTCTCTTGCACAATGAAAGAATCCCTCAATATAGAAGGTATTTATTACATTTAAGTTATTTGGAATGCAGCTGTGTAAAGTTGTCAGTTTAGGACCATTTTAGTTTAGAGGGTGAAGAATGAGCAGGCATCTGTAGGTGGAAAAAAGAGGCAATTTGAGTGAGTTTGGTTACACTGCATTAAGGTATTAACTTTAACATTCAAAAAGCTGCCACTCATGCGGGATTGCAGTTGCTGTGAAAAATATTGTCAGAAAGCTAAAATCAGTGGATTCCTTTCTACCTTCTTTCTTTACTTTCAATTAATAGATTAGAAAAGTTACTGTAATTTATTTTGTCACTGTTAACTCTAGAGCAGGATTATCAAGAGGTGTTGCAGAACAAAAAATAGACTCACCATAAAATCTACTTCTGTAATTTAATTCCAGATTAAGACCATGCTTGGAAAGTGTTTATACTTTCAACTTTGGTGTATATTGAGCATGTTTAACAGCTAAGAGAAATAGCATAAGAGAAAGTAAATTTACTTGTGTAGAGTGCTTGCATATATTTGTGTGGATACACGTATATAAATTATATGAAATAACATAGTTTATACAATACACACCTTCTAGAGAAGAGAGAATAGTCAGGGAATTCTGTGTTTTGAATAAATTCTCTCTTCCTGCCTTCTGCTCCTCCACCCCATTCCAACACGGTCATGATTCATGAGTAAGTTGTACTTTAGCTAACGGAGGCTAAAGCAGCCAGCTTAGCAACTTAATTTAGGGAAGTTCTCTCATCTCCTACAACGATAATTGCATGTAAGCCAGCAGACCTGGCAAACAAACCTCTGGAACAGAGTATTTTCACTTAGCTCTCTTAAAGCTCTGATGGCAGAAGTGTCAAATAAGGGGTCTTAGTCAAAGCTGTGGATTCACAGTCTGGACATCCAAGCTAGAAGAGAAAGATTGCTGTTAACATCATTTCCAGTGTCTGATTGATTATCAGAATTAGCCTGTCTTAACCTTACTAACCCAATGGGAAAAGTTTTCCTTCTATTTTCTTTAACCTAATATCAGTGCACCTTACAAATACGTGTGTGTGCACACATACACACACACACATATATATTTTATGCATGGGTATATAAATGTGAGTTCCTGCCTGGTGCAGCAGGAGTATCTCTGTGACTGCCCCCGCTCCCTGGTGCCTCGGCAGAATGGGTGTGTGGCTCTGCAAGTGGAACTGAACAATGGTGGTGATGGTTCATCTGCCATGGAAATGTCACCAAGGCGATGTCAGCTTGTGCCCTGTGTCCAGACTGCTACCGTAAAGAAAAAAAAGTTAGGTCACTGTTGTGGAACACTGTTGTGTTCTGAAGGGAACAGAAGGCCTGATATGCCAACAGGACCCACTTCTTTGGGAACCCCGCAGTTTCCCTGGGGCCAGGGTTCAAGGTGTGGATGGAAAAATTCCTACCCTGGTACAGCCCTCAGATTATTTTCCATTACTGATTTCTCAGGTAGGCAGTGATAGAGTGGCAGCTTGCAGACTAAGGGCAGTCAGGAGGTTGATTCTTTAGGGCCTTGGGACAGCTGCTTAAGAGATCAGGAGCACAAGCAATACTCTTTTCTGTCCTTCCAGTCACAAGGAATGAGGATGGAAGAAGACACATGAGCCATCAGATCAATGCCTTGCTCCGAGCCCTTCCCTACAGGAAAGACATCGGGGTGCTAGAGCATGCATGTCCAGAGAAGGGAACAGAGCTGGTGAAGGGTCCGGAGCACAAGTTCAGTGAGGAGCAGCTGAGGCGCCTGGGATTGATTACCCTGGAGAAAAGGAGTCTGAGGAGGGACTTCAACATTCTCTCTAATCACCTGAAAGGTGTTTCTAGTGAGGTAGGAGTTGGGCTCTTCTCCCAGGTGACAAGTGACAGGATGAGAGAAAATGGCCTCAAGTTGTGCCAAGAGACATCTAAATTGGATGTTAGGAAAAATTTCTTCACAGAAAGTGTGGTCAAGCATTGGAGCAGGTTGCCCAGGTGTAGTCACCATTCCTGGAGGCATTTAGAAGACATGCAGATGTGGAGTTTAGGGATATGGTTTAGTGGTGGACTTGGGAGAGCTGCATTAACAGTTGAACTAAACAGTCTTGAAGGTCTTTCCCAACCTAAGCAATTCTATGATTCTGTGAATAAAATATAAAGAATGGTTAATGAGTTATTTGTACACCTTTGAAAGAATTGTGGACAAAAAGATACAGCTGCGAGCTTACTTCCTTGTAAGCTTTGGATCCCTTCCCTATCCCTCCAGTTTCTGGATTTGCCTACACCATGTGTATAGAGCATTAGCCTAGAAGAGAAATGCTAGTGAATATACCTGGAAAGATCCTTTGGGTGAAATTTGTCCATCCTGTCATTAGGAAGCCCAGTTAGTAAATTTTGGCTCTTTTTATAAGTTAAATCTAGGCAGACTAAGTATCACAGACATTCAGATTCTGATTACAATGCTCAAAGAATAATTTTTCATCTTTAATAATTTCCCCTGGCTTGTGTTTGGCATGAATTTGCGTTTTCATTTCATGATTTCCCTATTTCCTTCATTTCCCTTAGGAGAGAGAAACAGAAGAAGGAGATGTCAGGTGGCTTTCAGTTATATGCCTCAAAATGAAGATGAATTGGAATTAAAAGTTGGCGACATCATTGAAGTTGTGGGAGAGGTGAGCACATCTTTATACATACATGCATTTCTGACATGTCTTGTGCATGCTAAGCTCTTCAGTACATAATTTAAACCAGACATTTTTCTTCTTTGCTATACTGACCTGTCTGGTTTGGGTTACTGTTGGGGATTAGGGGATGTTTTTTATCTTATGGATTTTCTGACTTTTTTTTCCATGTAGCATTCTTGCTGGTTTTACATGAGTTGATGTTTCAGAGTTCTGTTCAGGGAAAGAGCTCTAAGTTTGTGTTACGGACCTCTTGCTTTATATCTCTTAAGAACCAAAGATTATAGCAGAAGAAACTTTTTACAGTTTTAGTAAGCCAGCCACAGGGAAAAACTACCTTTGCAAAGTTAAACACATTTAAGAAATTTACTTGAATATCTACTAGAGTTCACCTTTTGTCATCTTTGGCAGTAAATTTTAAGAATTTCATTTTGGTCTTAATCAGTTTAAAAAAAACCAACCTAAAACCAAATAAAACCCCCCAACAAAATATTTAGACTCAAGATGCAGTTATTTTGGTTAGAACTGGATATGCAAAATTAATTACATGAACTAGGAACAAATTATACAAGCTTGGACAGAGAGACAGAGATTTTCTTTGCATGGGTGACTCTGGCTGCAGGATCAATAAATGGTGTTTGCTCCCAATACCTTCAGTGTTCCATCAGAGATTTTACAAATATCTTCTTGAGCTTAACAGCATGAGGACCAAATTCAGAATAATAACATGCATCCTTTAAGTAGAATGCATTTAACCTCATTTATTCTTATTTACTTAGCTTTAAAAAGAAGACCTTAGTCTGCTCAGGCAGCCAATATAATGTCTGTTGCAGTTTGTATAATTTATTTGTATTATTTTTTTTCTCTGCCATGACTCAGCAGTTAGTAATTCAACATTCATTTTCTTGTCAAGGATATATAGTAAATTTATTTTTTCCTGCATCTGTCACTTAAGCAATCAGTTTTAAAAGAATATAAATTCTACTGTGATCTACATGGCATCCAGCATTTTCTTCTATGAGATTAAATTCTCGCATCTGAATGTAAGAAGCTTAGTGATAACTGGTTTTGCTCTAACCTAGCTGCACACACCAGCTCTACACATAATTCTTCCCCTGGAATCAGACATGATGTGTCACTTAACCAACCTTATTCTGTCTGTGAGCTGTTTTGTAATGGGGGAATTCAAGGTTATTGAATATATTGAATATAAATATTTTTAATATATTGTAAAATCCATATTACAATGAATGTCATGAATCACATGAACTGTTTTCATTGGGCTATTTGAGGTATATTTGACCTCACATGGCCAGGCAAATACTGCTTAAAAGTTTTAAGTCTGTGTCTTTTAAGAGTAAATTGATGGAATAAAACCTTTTCCTAGTATCCATCCAACAAATTAACTCTACTGAATGAATTATATTATTAAATAATTTAAATGACACACTAGGCATCTCTTACAGAATGTATCCCTTCTCTTTTTTTAAATTTGAAAAACTTAATTATACATACCTGATTATTTATATCCAAAAGAGACTGAAAATGTCTGCATTAAAATTGAAAAACGTAGAACTATAAAAGTGAAACATTGCATGTACTTGCATGTGTGTGCTTATAGTTAAGGGCATGTTTTTTGAAATCCACTTGGATTGTTCTTTTGGGTGAAAATAGATAAGCTGGTGGAACATGGAAAATATGAAATAAAAAAAAAAATTCTCAGTGCTTCAGGAAGTATTGCTGTGGGACCTTTATTTTCCATTATGGTTGATATCAAGCAGTTGATGTTGAACACTTTTAACTTCCTCTTCTGCTCTTATCATAATAGTGTTAATTCCTCGAAAAAGTGGAGCGGAATATTTCTAATGAAACAGGAACTTTATTTGATGCAGAAAGTTGCACCAACAAATGTGCTGATTTAATTGTTAATCCTTCGGCTTTTAGGTAATGCCACATAAAGAGTCATTGCATTGAAATAGAATTCATAGCGGTTTTGTCATTATACAATGCTTTTCATTTCAAGTGATAAATATTTGATGTGACCAACTTACTGTTTAAAAAATACGTCTTCCTCAGTTGTGAAAGTTGAGAGGGTTTTTTTGCGAGGGCCAAAATCATGCTGTGTTATTGTACAAAAGTCCCCAAAGAGCCAGGAAAAGCCTTTCCACATAGCCAGTGATTTGAGATAATTCTTGTAAAATACAGGTTTTGTTTATCATTACTCAGGATTAAAAACTGGATGATATTTTCCACATTATTTAGAGCAGTTCAGTGTCATTGGAACATTAATGCTCATTCACTTTCCACTTCCAGTTCCACTTTTCTCTTATCCCATCCTTTTACTCATGAATAGGTCTCAGATTCCCACAGATAGTATTTTACTGTATCTTCCTAAGGAAGTTATATCAGTTGAATTCATTGGTTTAATTGACTTGGATTAATATTTTAAAGTCTCCATGGATTTCTGTTTAGTTGAAAATTAATCAATTCCTAACTGAGTTACCGCAAACTAAAACTGATATTATTTAGGTCAAAATACTGTCTATATATCTTCATGTAGTTATTGAGCAGAAAAAAAAGTGTTAAAATGTTCCTTCTGGTTGAACAACCCATTAAACTTTTCCTGTTGCAAAGAAAAGCTAATTGGACTGCATTCTTAAAGAAATGTGTTCTGCTTCGCCTCAAGCCTGTTCAAGATCACTGCCTCCGGCACAGGGCTGACAGAAGGGAACACAAGTCTCAGCTACCTCCAAACACTGTCCAAGCGTTTTTCCCCAGATTTCCAGTGAAAATAGATTGCACTGACACCACATGGGGATGTGCTGAGGATGAGGGTGTCTTCCCTTCTCCCACCTCTGCATATGTAATAGCATCCAAAGCTATACATCCTTCTTCCTGGGGCCAATAGGTGGGATAAGATACTTTGAAAGGGTTTTTATGCCTGTAGTAGTGGTAGGTTAAATGGGAAATTCCTGTTGTGGCAGAAGCGATCTGGGGCTGTAGAACTGAAACAACAGCAATTGTGAGCTTTGAACTTGTCACCAGATGGATATCCTTAGAGGTTATATGTGTTCAGAATTCACAGTTCCTTCCTATTTGTCCTAAATAGTTAGAAATTAATGATAATGTGATCAAACATTCCACACAATAGATAAAATGCTTGTCATTAAAATGTTTCCATAGCTACAGAGACACTGATACCCATGCGATTTTAATTAATAGACTTAAATTAAAAGTACATTTAAAACTAACAAGAGAAGCATTTTCATCGTTTATGTTCACGTTTGTTGTGTGATTGATAGCTTTTTGCTTGTCATTGTCCTACCTCATTAGCTCTAACTCTAATTACAGTTGTTCCAAAATACAACTGTAACTAATTGTCTTATTAAATGGAGATATCTGAATTCCAATTATGTTTCACCCTTACACTTTATGGGATGCTAGCTAATTAACCTGTAGCATGAGAGTAAGGACATTTGGCACGTCATTCAAGAGTTCTGAGGCTGCTTGCATTTGGGATTACTCTATCACTGTGCTGCCATACACCTTTTGGGCTCCTCCTGCTGAGAAGTCAGCTTTTTGGCAATGTGTAGTGCATGGAGTTAAGCTCACAAGTCTTCGACTGAGACTTTCTATAATACCACAGAGCTTATTCTTTGACTTTTATGTAACATTGCCATATATTACATGATCAAATCCTATCAGTAACTCTTTTGAAATTATAAAAATGCAAACTGAATTTTGACAAACCTGTTGCCTCTTATTTGCAAGATTAGTGGATGGGGTTTTATTGTTCTTGTTGTCAAATAAAGCGATGCAACTCATGTCCAAGAACAGGATTAAGGGATTGAGCTGGACTTTTCTTACAGTGACTGATTTTAGCCTCCATGAGTTGAAAGGGGGATGAATATTTAACTGTAGTGAGGGGATGATCTATGCCACAAATACAGAGCTGTATAAATTGCAGGAAAACAGCAGGGAATGAATGTTGGGGTTTCACATCCCTCAGTATTACTTTTCTGTGGAATGCTGTTGCAGCTTTTCCAGGTTCTCTTCTAACAGGTTGTTCATGAGGATTTCTGTGACTACTTCTTATTTGGTTAGTTCATGTGGTAGGGGACTTTTTTGGGGAAATGAGGGTGCAAGTACTACTAAGTCCATAGAAGATCATCCAAGTTCTATATGATTGCTTTCACAGCCCCTCAGGTTCTTGTTTAGAAGATAATGTTAAAAAAACCCAAACAAAACCCCAAACCACAAAATCAAACAAACAAGAATTCCCAAAACACATTTTGACACTTTAAAATAAAGAACCCTGAAGCTGAAAAGATTCCCTAGTACAAAGTACTTGTGCAGTTTTTAATTTTTACCTTCTGCACCCGAGTTATCAAACAGTTTCCAGATATATTCTGCTCTACCAGAAACCCAAGGGATGGATGGCTGACCCCTTTGGGGCATGGCTGTCTCTGAATGCACTCCCAGAATAAGCCATCAAGTGGCACTGTAGGCACCATCTTCTCTTGAGGTCTTGTTTCCAAATTTATTTTCCCATTGGCAGTGGATGTGATTTGTTTATTTTGGCTCTTGGGAATCTGTGTTTTTAATTTCCTTTCAACATGTGATTGCTTTTGTCCTTTGAGCTCAATGTTTTCCATTAGAATTTATAAACTATGGGAGATTTTTTTTCCTTTACTTTCTGTACTCTAGTTCTCTTAAAGCAAAAGAAAATCTGTTGACCTTGAGCTTCTCTCTCTCCTGTTGTCTGCCTCTGGCATTGCTTTTATTCATGGGACTGTGTTTTAGTTTCAACAGCCCTGAAAGACTCTGTTGTGATCCAGGGAGACTTTCTTCCATTTGAAACCTTTCCTGACTCAGAGCTTCCCTCATTTGCCTTAGCTAAACTGTAAGTCATGTTTCAGCCCGATAGACAAAGCTGCAGGTTGTAGAACATCTTGTGGGACAGGAATAGGAATTTATTGGAAATACACTTTAGGTCAGTGACTCCAAAGAGCTGGACATTTTGATCATTTAGCAACTTTATATAGCAAGGTGTAAGCAAGCAGCTGTGGCAGTCCTAGATTTTTTGGCAAGCAGCTGCTGGTAGAGCTTCTTTTCCAGCACAGGACATGGAATGCCAAATGAAACCCTCCTCTTTTCAGGTTGTTTGGTCCAGCACATGAATGCTGGGCATAAATCAGGACGTAAATGTATAAATTCTGAAAGCACTTTGTTTTAATAGCACGGTAACAAATTTTGTTGAGCTTGTGCCTCCAGATGGATTACCTCCCATGAATAATGGATTTTCATTTGTAAGGTTATGTTGGCTGTGAATTATTGCAACTTTTCAAACCATATGGTAGTGGAATGCCCCAGTTTGGGATAACTAAATCCTGGAGGTGTTTGAGTTATATTGTATGGATTCATCTCTAATTGGTGTCTTTTGAGGCTTAAGGATATTCAGCAGGTGGCTTTAATGTTCAAAATACTTAAAGCTTTTGATACTTTTGATGAAAATTTCCTAATAAATCTTTGGGACGCCCAGTTTGACCTCAATCTTTGATGTCTTGCTAACATGATTCTGCATTTTCCTTGTGGAAAAAAACCCCTAGGTTTTTCTTTAGATTTTTTTTCTGAATTTGTAAAATTATTGAATACTGCATGGTATTTTTAGACAATATTTCAGCCAGCTGAAAAACTTAAAATCAGCTAATGAATGATCTGAGTATATTCATGTGCAGTTTAGATTTAGCTAAAGATCTTTGTATATATACATTTCTATACATATGGATAGAAATCTGTAGATCAACACATCACATAAAGAGTGCTAATGTTAACTGTAAGAAAACTCCGAAGTGTTACTCTGGAAGAAGAAAACAAGCAAAAATTACTTGAGGAAAAGATGGATCTGAATGATATTGGTCACATTATTTGTCAAGTAATCTCAGCATCTTGCCAAGCAGGGATATTGGGAACTGTGTAAATTCTCTGATTAATCTTCTGGTCAATCAACTAATGCAGTTATGGTTTAATGTTTAGTTCTAATCAATATAGCCACCTAGGAATACTGCATTAGAAAAACTGAAATATTTTATAGCTCAAGGAGTCTTGGCCATTTTGTGTATTTTCTATATAGCAATATATTTTTATATGGAATATAACATTTATATCTAATCATCTTCAGAGATGTAATTTGTAGAGTCTGAGTGCTGTGTGTCATGCAGTTTCAGTTTTCCATATTGCTTTTTATTAGTCTGGAGAGAAGAAAGCAAATGCTATCTTTTAGAGACTGTGGTACTCTGATGTGAAAAAACCTTCACCTCACTGAAGTGATTGAGTGATACGTATGTATTCTATCTTCGGAAGTAGCAGCAAGATAGTAAGAAGAGCAAGATGACTCCCAGAGATGTGCTGGAGCTCACCAATACTGCGGAGGCATTAGAGGGGAGAAGTTTTGTCAGGGACAGATACTGAGATTAAATGAAAGTCTGGTCTTTCAAATTAAAACAAAAATTCAGCTCATGAGATCCAGAAATGTGGGTTTTTTACTAAAATGTCTCATGTAGCTAGGTGGAAAAAAAATGTATACATTCCTCTATATTTTGAGGAAATAATTTGGTTGTATTATTATTAGATTTCTTTTCTAAGGACTCGAGTTTTTCACAGATAAGTGAAAAGACTTTTCACAGAGTTTTTTCTATAATAATTAGCTAGCTTCATTTAAAGCGTGGGGTTGTTTTTTTAACAGTAAAATTAGCTTTCTGTTTTTAGAGGGGGGGAGGGTAGGCAGGAAAGAGATGAGTCAAACATTGTTGGAGACTGATGTGTCACAGATCTACACTGTCCTCCCCTGTCATATTTTTAGTGAAGGGACAGTGTCTGACAGATGAAAAACATTTATCTATCAAGGGTGTGTTTAGCTGATGCATATAATCAGTCGTTCCTTGCTGTGCCTTAATAACCTAAAGGCATTTCTAAGGGCTGTCTTTTCGCTGCCTGACATCACCATTCAATCCTGAATGGGTTATAGAGGAGGGAGCTTGCAATTTTAAAGTGATATTTTCTCTTGGGTTTTGCCTAGGTAGTGTCCCTTCTCCTCCTGACAGTATCATTATTATGTATTTCAGTACCTCTTTGTAAATCTCGAGCCAAATATGCATAAGTACTGTTCTTTGTTCTCCACAGGTTTCTTATATTTATGCATGAATGATGTAGCAGCATTCTTAGTTTTTAAAATAAAAAATTTCTGATTTTGCGGGGGAAGGCAAGAATGTTTACATTATATTAAGATACCTAAAAGACTCTCCGAGTAGCCCTTTGTAGGTGTTTCTCTTTCACCATTGATTACTTAGGGAATTCAAACAGAATCTGCAAATCACATCCATTAAGATGGTCTTGGATAGCCATACAGTGTGCACTGAAAATTTACAGATTGAATGGATAGCAATAAAAATTGAAATGTAGAGACACCGTGTGCTCTGTAGTTGTTCTTTTATTCTTTTATTTAATGCTCATCCATGCTTCTGACTGCTGTCAGCGCTGCTGACATTTACAGATGGGTTCATGCATCTCTCTTGTTTTCACTTATTAAGAAAAAAAAAGAGGTGTTCTGGCTTGGAGCCTATGCCATGTGCTCCTTATACCTGAAATTAATTAATATAAAGTATTCAGAGCCATTACTGTCATTTATTGAATGTATATAATGGTACTCAGTAGAGCGTTGCTTATGTAAAAACCCCTTTTTTTGTCTCGGTGCAGGTGGAAGAGGGCTGGTGGGAAGGTATACTTAATGGAAAGACTGGCATGTTTCCTTCCAACTTCATAAAGGAACTCTCTGATTCTGATGATGTTGGAATAGCACAGGAGGAGCAAGTCAAGTCAAGTAAGGAAAAACTCATTATTGGTGTTCTGTATGTGTGTCTGTGTCTTTAGCTCATAACACATTGATAGGATAGCACATTCTTATCTCTCTTGCTTGGAAGTGTTTTTGAGTGCCCTGTTCTTAATTTATACTGAAAGGGTCAGATGATGATGATTTACATATGCCTGCAGTGCTGCCTGAGTTGCAACATTGTCAGTGCTCTCTGAGCTGTGTGAGACTTGCTGAGCCATAACAGACTAAGAGGAGAGAAGGCAACAATGATGACTGCATTTGTATTGCAAAATTAATAACAAGGAATTTTTTGTCTTTAGACATGCAAAGTAACCAAACATCTACAAAGTGGCTTATTTAAAGTGGAGGGATTAAAGTGCCATGCTTTCTATAACAACTCCAGTAGATTTAAGGATTCATAATTACTGGTGTGGGACGTGCAGCACTTTTTCCCTCCAGGTGCTGAGCATGTTTCTATCACCTCCGACACCCATTGCCCCAGCAGCCAGAGGGAAAAAGGCCAGAACTGGGACATGGATTTTGTTCTCTCATTTACAGTGGGCCAGTACTGCTGCAGGTGAAGAGCATGTTTGGTAACTAAGTTTGCAATATATAAGCATGGGAGTGGATTGCCCTATTTATAACTTCTCGTGGAGAATAACCTGGACCAAAAGTGTGCTGTTACATGAAATGGAAAGCTGTTGGTCTTCGTGTTTGCTATGTTCTTCATGCAGATATTACTTTTTTTTTCCTAATTCAGTGATCAAATCTGAATCTTCCAAGAAAAAAAAAAAGAAGTCAATTCTATCTGCATATTTCAGGCTAATTGCACAATACTTGCCAAGGTATTTTTAGCACTACAGATGTTCATTGCTATGTAGTGTTCTGAGATCTCAGAGTAAGCAGAAGTCAAAGGACTACCAAGATCTTTGTAACCAAAGCTGATTTCAGCTGAAATTTACCAAAACCTTTTAAGTTTACTCTGTCAATAAGAGGTAGAAAATTATAATGATTTATTCTTTTTCCTCGTTTTTCCAATTAAGGTAAATTCGTCACCTTTATTCCATACCACAGAAGTAAGATCGTGAAAACCCCAACTTTTGCAATGATGAAAATCTTTTATATTTTTTTGTAATGGAGTACATTTTCACGTGTGAATATGTACTGGTGATCTTGTCTGGTGGTCAGTGCTGTTCAAGGTATTTAAATGTAACATTCCTTTAGACTGCAATGAACATATTTTAAATTTTAAAATTTTAATGTGAGGGAGAGGGAGAAAGGGCAGTAAGTGAAGATGCACGTTTCAGTGAGATTGCAAACTGCTTTTTATAACCTGTATATGCTATCATGAATTATGTTCATTATGAACACAGTGAGTCTTGGAAGAACTAATTTGTGTAGAGCTCTGACATCTGTAGTGTTTGGTACTATATAAGTGAACAAGGTAGGTGGTATTGTTCAGGATGGAATATCCCAATTTTTTCTGTATGAATGAATGAATGAATATTCTTTCCCCAGGTAATTTGGTAATACATGCTTCATAATAAGCATCCTAAAAATGGCTTTTTACAAAAACATACATTGGATTGTGTCAAAGCAGCCACAAAGCATTAACTCTTGATGAGTATTATGGCCTATGCTTTGTTCAGTCTTGGATTTGTGTGCTGGTTCTGAGTGTCAGCAGAACCCAAACCTGTGATACTTGTATGGAGAAGACAGCAGTAACACAAATACTGGTTTTGTGTCTTTAAATAAATTGAAGGTAGCTGTAGGTGGGAGATGGGTTTCTACTTTCTTGTATTTAATTTAATTATTTGAGGGTGCTTTGTGGCTATCTAAGATGAGGAGCTATTAGATATACCTATAAAACAAAAGAGCACTGTAAACCTCTTGAGAGAGACAGTGACTCAAGGAATGCTGAGATTGTTATGGGGAATTTAATTGTTTTTTATTTATTTTTTCTTCAAGTAAAACTATCAACTAAAGAATTGCATTCTCTTAGGAGAATTATGGGAAAATACATCAAGTCAATTTTTTCTATATATGGTTTATGTGATTGATACAGCTGTTGCTGTCTAACACATGGTGCTTCGTGAGGTTCTGTTCAGGCACATTGAATATCTGAGTTTGAAAATCTCCACAATGAGACTGCAAAAATTTCAACAGGTTTACACAAGTGACTAGGAATGATAATCTCATTCCATGTTTAGTCTGAAAACATAGTAAAATAAAAAATGAACAAGTAAGCCCTGGAAGATTTGGCCATCAGGTTAGTAGTACTACTGTTGAAATGCTCTAGGTTACATCTCAAAAAGGTGTGTATTCATGCTTCTAGATCAGCTCCTTCCTTCATGGATGACAGGATGTGACAGCACCTTAAATCTGCAGTAACTCCTTTTTGTTTCTCTGGGAACTTTGAATGCGTCTATATCACAGGACTTTGCAAGGTGGAAACCTTGAATATGAATTCTAGATTATGAAGTTGGCGCTTGGGTGAGGGGTTGTACCCAGACATTGTACTCAGACCTTGGGCAGCCACTGAGGTTCTGCTCAGCATTTAGGGGACCCTAGAAAGGGTTGGGGTCTGGCTTTGCAGTCTTGAGCAGCAGCCTTGAACTGTTCAGCCCACCTTGTAAAATGGATAAGGTAATACTTGGCAGATTTATTCTGAGAAAATAGCACGGGATATGTGGAGAATGGGCACTGTGCAAACACACAAGCATTTTAAGTTAATAATTAAATTTAATGTCTTGGTTAAATTTAGTTAAACTTGATTTTTAAATCACATTTTACTGACCAGCTAGAAAGACAATTTTTGAAGGGGAAATGTAATTCTAGTGAACACAAAGTAGAGAAAAATTACATAACTTGACTTTTTAGGAATAAAGTTAATAAAAAACCAAGTTTCTCTGTCCTTCTGTTACAATCTACACCAGCCCCAATGGAGAGAAAAATGTCTGATTTTATTGGCTTTGTTGTGTCCATGTAAATTTTATGGCAGATCAGAGTAAAGAGCCAGAAGAAATTATCTTGGTTTCTTTTCATGCTCTGCCATAGACTAACCTCAGAAGCTTGTTCAGAGCAAAAATTTCCTTTTTTGAAGATGCCTGGGGCTAGTTTTGGAAGTGCCAAATATTTCTGAATCCTGACTGTGAGACTTAGCTTGCCCCTTATTTGGAAAGGGTTGGGAACATGTGCCTCCCCTCAAGGGTTGGGAACCTGTGCCTCGGTGAGTGCTCAGCAGGCTGGAAGTGAGACTGTTGCAAAATCAAAATATTTGGTGGGTTGTTTGTTTTATTTTAAAGTATGTGTCCCAGCTGTAAGGTGATTGCCAAATTTCTTGTCTTCAAAGGCTCGTTTTGGAATGTAAGTACAGTCAGGATCAGGTACTCTTAGAGTAAACAGCAGCTCCTTGTTCTTTAAGGCATGCTCTTAAATGAAAATATTGCTTCTCTTGGGCCAGCTGTTACAGCATGAACAGGTAATGTGCATTACCAATTACTATATTAGATACATGGGTTATAAGATTATTTTCCATGTTTCTCAGAGATACAGTATTAATATTAAGACTGTTTAATTAAGACTGTTGACTTCTTGTCAATACAGCCTGTTGAGAAGCAAAAAGTTGACCTGTAGTCAAAAAAATCCTATTTGAGATAATCACAATTCAACATTGGGAAGGTTATTTCAAAAAGCATTTAATATGTCATGACAGCATTGAGAGGTGGCCTTTTGTACCTTACTGTCTCTGACGTGCATTCTCTAAGGTACAGCTGAGCCTCACGGTATCTATCAACTATTTTTAGAAGCTGTTAGTGATGGCCTCTGAAAAGTCCTGGCTGCTGGAGTTAGAACTGATGATAGACTCATCAGTTGATGCTTCATTCAGGCAACCTCCTCTGTTTTGAGTTCTTAAAACTTTAGATTTCCATTACTGTCTCTCTGGCTCTCCACAGTGTCATGAAGCTTAAGGTACTTTTTTCTTAGCAGTGGGTTGATGTTTGACTGTTATAATAGCACTCTTTTCGTGGTATCTTGTAAAAAGAAAGCGTAAAGATGGATTTTGTAGCATTTTTACTTCATCATTACATAAAACTAAGGCAATGAAAATATTGTGTTATTAATTAAACTGCAAAACAAAATAAAGAATCTGCTTTTTATAATATATAAATAAGTATAGCTTTTTATTGTCTGAAAGTCCAACAGAATGATATACAGGAGAAAAAAATCCCCCACATTTTTGGTACCAAACTGAATATGATTATGTGTTGGGACAATTCACATATACTGGCTATTTTGCTATAAAATTTTACCGAAGACATCAATTTTTGTGATGGTATACCTATTGGAGATTGGGAACAAGCCGATACTGGTATATTCTTAGGCTTGCCTGGGTTTTTAAACCTGACACACAAAACACTTCAGCTGCTCACGCCTTTACCTTCACTTGAATCTCGTGTCCTAAATATCAGAGCATGAGCTATCTCACTAGCAACAAAAAAAAAAAATCAATGGATTTTGTAATAAAAATGGTATCTTAAATCTATGATGAGAAGTGGGATTTTGTTGTTTTGCTGTTTTCCCTCTTAATTTTAGAATTTTTCTTTTGTTAATGTCAATGCCAAGTCACACCTGATTAAGCTTTTAGCTGAAAAACTGATTTATTCAGGCTTTAGTGTCCTATCCTTTCTACTAAGCACTGTTTAAGACCAATTCCCATGTCCAAAATATTTCCAATAAGTCATCTTGGAAAGATGCAATATTTCTGATGCTCATAGGATCCTGGTACCTTAAAGAGATGTGGGTGTTTCATTGCCCTCTTTGGATGTCAGCTGTGCTTGTTCAAGTGCACTACATCTGCATCAGGAATGTTGAGCCACTGTGAGTACATCATTGCAGTAATAACATTTTTTTCAGGATTCCCCTGTGCAAGCCTGCGTAAAACAGACAAATAATTTTATGTCAAGTCTCACAACTTGATGGACAACAGACCAAATGTAAGAAGAATGCATTCTGTTGGACACTGTAAATAACAGCTTTAGCAAAATCATGAGATTCTGTTATCTGGCATACATGCAGAAAGAATATTTTAACTTCATGTACAATCAGATATGTTTGTTAATGTTCTCGTAATTTTGCTAATGAGGCTTTTAAAAGTCAGTGACTGAAAATACAGATTAAAACCTCTTCCTTTCCCTTCTTTTTACCATCATTCGATCTCTTTACCCCCACCCTGCCCCTTCTCTCTTTTTTTGTCTTTCCTTCTCTTGCCGGCTGTCAGGAAAATCTGCCTTTGAAGGGACAATTCTGTACAGAGTGGCACCTGCAAAGATTGACAGCTACAGACGTTACAACAGTGAGTGTGTTTCAGAATCATCAAGCAATAGCTTCAGTCCTCTGAACTCGTTTGATTTATCTACACTTGTAAATTGTGCCACTGCTACCCACTTATGGCTACTCTACGTGCATATATATCTGTCTGTAAGCTGAAGTCAGTTTGCTGCTGCTGAACTGCCCAGCCTTAATGCAATGAGAATGCACCTGTTCCTCCTGTGCATGTGTGTGTCCTGTGTCCATACAGTGTATGTGTATGAGCCCACTGTAAACTGTGAATTACATTGGATGTTTTGGTCTCAGCTATGGATTGAATCTAAGACCATTTCATCCCATAACTTTTGCCCCCTGAAACAAGAAGACTGTTAATAATCACCGCTAATCTTTGAATTAAAATCCATCTGCTGTAAAAGTAAAGTTCCCATTGTGATTGTTGAACTCATGAAGTATGCTTTGCTTTTCTTAAAGGATATTTTAGGGTTTGGTTTGTTTGAAGTTTTCTTTTTTTGGTGATTTTTTAACATTTCTTTTTACTTTACTGCATGCTCTTCATTTGGCGTTCTGTCTTTGACAGTTATTACTCACAGCATTCTGGCTGATAGATTTTTTTCTGCCAAGGAAAGTAAAAGATATAAAGCTATTTTCATTTCATGTTCAGGTTTTTGACTTCTGCTTTTTAAATAAGGGCACATCCTGCTTTTCATGTTCTTTTACTGCCCTGGTAATACAGAAAAAGAGAGAATGGTTAAATCAGATGCAAGGCAGAGGAAGCAAGGAAGACAGAAATCTGTCCTTCCACCTGTTTCCTCATGGAGAAATCTAGCTAGAAGATTCACATTTGGTGTGACTAAGTGCAGTGTTCAGTCCTCTCTTCCGGTGAAGAGGATGCTGTGCTAGCTTTGGCGTCTGCTTTTGCCCCAGAGAGCTTTCTCTTGAGAGGATCCATGCTGTGCTGCCCTTCTTCCTCCTTTGTAGGTGGGAGTGTTTGGTCTTCTGCCTCTGAGGACTTCTGTTTTATGCATGTTGACAGCAAAGGATGAAGCAGTTGACGTGGCATTATTCTGTTCTGATATTTTCCCTTACACCTTTTTTTTTTTCCTTAACAAATCGGATCCTTTTTTTGAACAAAAGTCTTTGTGCATGTGTGCATGTGTGCAGGTCTGAGTATTTCCTTTTAGAAAATGATCTCCCTGTCTACCAGAATTCATTTTGCAGGTCTTCGCAAGCTCCAACCAAGCCCTTGCTCTGGCTGGAGCAGACCATGTGGCTGGTGATCTTCAAATTTTTGTCCTGCTTCTCACCCTGTATCTCCATGACTGCTTACCAATCACTCAAATTTCATGCTTCTTGCAGAGTTCTTAGACCATCATGTCCTCTAATCCACCCATCTGATGAGCAATAATAAGGATTTACAAAGTTAGTTTCCAGTATGCTTGACTTCAGACTTTAAGATGAAGCTTCAAATCAGATGCAAGGTCTGCCTTTGGAGCCTTTAATTTCACAATCTTACTGGGTAGTGCTGCCCTAACATTACCTTTCAAAGTTTTCCAAAAGCCTGCTCTCCATGCCCAGCCTGTTTTTCATTAAGGGTCAAATCATCCTTCCCCTCTTCTCAAAGAGTCATCTAAAGTAAGCATAACTCAAGCCAGGAAGAATTCAGTCACCTTTTTAGTTGTGCTTGAGCTCTGCATTTAGTTCTTCTTGTTAATCATACTGGCCCATGGTTGTGCCACGTCACAGAAAAGGAATTGCATCAAACTGATTTCAGAGTGCAGGATTGGATGAGTATTTAGAGGAAACCTTGATAACCAGCTGCAAGAAGACAGCTTGACCCACAGTAGATTGTCTCACATTGCTCTGGGCTAACACCATTAAAACTTTGTTTTTAAAGCTGTTAAAAGATATCTGTTTATACCACCTGGAGTTGGTTTACTTGGAGGTTTAATTCTACCTCCCTTGGCATTTGGTTGAGACTTGCATGTTTTTTCATGCTGCACAGGTGTGTTATTTTCTCCATAAAGCTGCATCTCAGAAGACCAGCTATCCAGCTACACTTACGGCCTGCTGCTTTTTGGGTTGGAACTGGAACTGAGGAATGAGTAGTACACAAAATCAGGTCATCTGGGGAAGTCTTAAACAAAACAAGGGTTTGCACTGTTGTTACTATCAGAGATGCTCTGATATATTTCTGTGCCTAAACACACAGAAAGGAGGGTCCCTTACTATCCCTGCTCCATCTATTTACAGCTCACCTCCTGCAAACTTACTCATCATGCTCTTCCTGAGCAAGCTGTCTGATGGTGCAGGCAGCTCCTTCCATTTCATATCTCCTCTGTGGTCCATATTTTAAGGAAAATATCTATAAGCTTATGTCTCCAGTGAAAACCATTTGGAGACATTCTACAGAATTGTTTTCATTTAGGGATGTCTGGGTAAAACAACTCATAGCTGCTCTAATTTCAGCTTGCTGGCTTCTCTGTAAGTTAAGCTGGAGTCAATTCATAACTTTAGATTAGTTATACCTAGGCAATGCTTGGATTCACCTGTATCACATTGCATGGAGTGTTGCTCAACTTTATAATCAAGCTTGGAGCTTTTACTTCACGAACACATGCTCGATGCTAAATACTTTTATTTTGAAAGCCATTTTCCAACTGTTATGTTTTAAAGAAATATTCTTACTTAACCAAGGCCTGTAAAAGCTGTTGAATTAGTCACTGCTTCTAGAGATACCTTCCACTGAAATATGCAAGATTATCTCCTGCAGAAACACCTAGCCTTACCTTTATTTGCTGACATGGCTTTCTTGGTCATGAGGTATGCCAGGCTCTGCTCAGCAACAATTCCAGCTCCTTTGGCATTCTGCTCATCAACCTGCTATCAGAAAATCTTTGCTACTGCATATGCTGGGTGAAGAGAGACCCACAGCAACAAAAAACTTGTCATTTTGTTGATCACAGCCCTCTTTTCTCTCATCCTGCAACTTTCTTGCACCTCCAAGAACAGTGCTTCTTGGATTTCTAATTTTTTTATTTTTACTGATTTAGTTTCTCTTTCTTGCTTCGCTTTCTTTTTCTTGAAAGATACAATAACTGAGGAACAGTGCAGAATAAATGCTCGATTTGACAAATATTTGCCTCTCTTTCCTTATATGTGGATCCACAATGCTGTCAGTAATAGCTATTAGATATAATGGAAGAAGATCAGGATCGTTGAAACAGAAACATTCGTGAGTAACCTCAATTGTGTTTTGTGTTTTCTATTGCTCAACCACTTGTTTTTACCCCTTTTTTTTTTNTTTTTTTTTTTTTTTGGTCCCCCTTTGCTTAATTCTTGAGGAATTATGGCTGGTCAGAGTTCTGAGAAATCAGTATGGCTGATGTATTTATGATGCTGTAAACCCCATCTAGGAGTGTCAGAATATGAACAAAGTTAAATGAGAAACCCAAATGTGGATTTTAACAGTTCTGAAGAGAGGACAGTTACAGCTTTGTATTTCACCTCACTTTGTTGCAACTTGCTTGCAAAAAAGAGCTTATATCAAATACAAGGCGGCTACAGGTGCTGTAATGAAAAATAACGTCTGAGAAAGAGAAATTATAAAATTGAGGGAGGGAAATTTTCACAATTAAAAGTAAGCATCCTGCTTGCTGGAGAACAAATGTACCGATAGCATGGGACTGGGGGCCGTGTGTGAAAAAATTATGTTGACTGGGGTGAAATGTTAAATCCTTCTGTTAACTGGGATTCCCACTACCAAGTGGTTTTCCATGAGTTTCACAAAAGACCTGTGCTTGGTGAGTGGCAGGTAAAGAATCCTATTGGCTGTGTCTGCTTACATCTCCTTCCACGTGTAATAACATGTGCCTGTACTTGGTGAGAGTGATGAAAATAGTGAATGAAGAAGACAATGGTTGTTTACAGTTGTAGAGCTCCTGAACGAATAATTATTCCTGTTTGCTCTTACAGTACTTGGCGAAGTGGCTGGGGGGGGTGGGGAAGCCACCAAGTTCTGTACTGAAGGCTCTGTGCTCGTGCTGCAGAAGATGCTTGTGCTGCATCGCCCTCAATGCATGCTGCTACGTGGGGCCGGGCACCGCTCCTCTTCCCCTTGCATGACCACTTGTGCAAGCATAGGAATCTTGGGGCATTTCTTATGTGGCAAGAGCTGTTATGCAAAGGAAAATGAACGTGTTGAAAGCAAATGACAAAATGTTTAGCTGACACAGTTACATTTTTTCAAGGAATGACTGAGAATAACAAATAATTACTAATATTGAGATAGTCTGCCTCAGCTATTTGTACATGTATAATCACTCTTGGTAAAGAAGAATAAATTTGTGTTTTGAAAGCATGAATTTATTAGTCTTTAAGAAGAATCAACATGTCTTTCTTCTACAGTAATATTTAGAATCCAATTTCATTTTCTGGTTTTGATTTTTTTATGACACTGGAATGTTGTTGCGGATGGCTTCAACAAAATACAGGATTTTGACAGAAAGCAAGCTCAAGACCTTATAGGATGTGGGTATTTTTTCTGTGTTCACCAGTATGTGAGGAAAAGGAAGGACAGTTCCTGTCTCATCTACTGCAATTACCATGTATAACTTCACCACCTTTGTCATTCAGATCGGTCACCCGGGCGTTCCATGCTGTCATTCTCTAAATAGAAGGAAAGGATATATTTCCCCTTGCTTTCTGTCCCTCCCATAAAAGTAAAAAAACTCAATAAGCTGCATTTACAAATATCTATGTTCTATTAAACACAGCTGACAATGTTTCTCTCTGGCTGCTATACCAAATGGGGAGATCCTTTGCATCCTCTCAGGTGTGTGCCTCTGAAGAGCTGTCCTTTCCATTGCTTAACAGAGCTGAGAAGTGCTTAGAGGGCCAGAACACCGCTGGCCTTTACTGTGTCACAGTGGTCTGTCTTTTGCCCAGGGCCATAAACTGTCAGCAGAAAGAACAATCCAAAATAAAGAACAAAAATTAAATTCCCAAATAATAGCTCAAAATAGAAAGCTCTGTAAACATAGAATGTATTTCCTTTTCTCCCCTGCCATTTTAAGCTATTTAGAAACAATTTGTTTCCTGCTTTGAATGGAGTTAATTTTACCATAGCTGTTTATTTTTGTTTTAACAGCTTTAGTTACACAGCCCTTTATCATCCCTAACTATCTTTCTGATTTTTAATCCTGGTTTGATGCCAGCACAGCTCTGAGAGGCCGTTGCTGAATTAAGTCTGATGTTGTGGTTTCTTTTTAATCTGTGATTGAGCTGATCTGCTTTGGTACATTTCAGAATATTGCTCTCAAAAGACCTGTAACTGCTATAGCAGGAGTGTGGTGTGTTTGAAATGTCTTGAGGAAACTAATCTCTCTTATATACCCATAGAGGAAAAAATGTGTGAAGTGCGAAATTCCTCCAGACAGTTTTGAGAAAATTTATTCTTCATGAATACTAAATGAGCTTGCATTTGTAAGGAGCATGAATCAATAAAGAATCAAAATTCTGAGTGTTTTTAAAAAGCTGTAGACCCATATCTTATTCCAGCCAAAAGCTGGGAACAGTTGGCCCCTGGGAATTTTAACTTCTTGCTGGTGATGGTGCTCTTGCTCAGACTTCAGGGAACTTACTAGAAAAATGCCACCAGTGCTTGGATTTGAGCTCTACCTTGGTGTAGTGGTTATCACATTCGCCTAATTTTCATTTTAGTGGAATAGGATTAAAAGAAAAGCAAAACAGGTTCAATTCAAAATAGAAACAGTTAGATTTATTAACATACAGTAAAGGTAAACAAACAAAAAAAACCAACTACGAAACCCTCTCAAAAACAACCCCTCTTCCTCCCTAGCAACAATCTACTTTTCCACGAAAAAACAATGCAAAGGGACAAAACATCAGAACTCTTAAGTCAGCATCACTTAATAAAATAGTCTTTCATTCAGTCTTTTGAGAGAGACAAGTCCCTCCTGATTCTTCTGGTAACTTTCCACAAGAGACACAGTCTGTTTGTGACTTCCAGCTCCACTAATGCAGCCCGCCCGACACTGCATCATGTGAGCCTCCCAAAATGTAGCTTTTTATATGACTACAT
>WBMY01002460.1:279628-381480 GCA_013397315.1 Donacobius atricapilla | reverse complement strand
TGGGAGTCCGGGCCCCCTCCCGGCCCGGCCGCGGCTCCCGGGGACTCCCGGGGCCTCCCGGGGCCAGCCGGCCCCTGGGCCCGGGGCCCTCCCGGCCCGGCCGCGATGTTACCTCATGGCAGAAGTCAGTGGAAAGAGGGCGGGTCTCCCAAGATTCCTGTTTTTAAGCGGTGTCCCAGAGGGTGTACGTACACCTTTTACCTGATTGGCCAGCTTAGCTGTTAGTTCCAAAATGGATTAACAATTGGTTTTTCCTACCATTTATGCTAAACCAATACACTTGGGGTGCTACAGATGATTCAGCAACAATAAATCTAGGTAAAAGAATAGCAGTTTTGCTTATAGAGCCAGAAATTTGATGTGACACTTGCAAAAGACTTGAGAAATATGTCCTGAGAAATATTAAAGTTCTGAAAAACTTTCCTGCTATTAAGACTGATGTGATAGTAGGCATGTTAGTGAGCACCTCTATTGATGTTATGTTCTTAGCTTGTCAGCACTCCAAATGCTGACAGAGAGCTGACAGATTCAAGAGAAGTTGCTGTTAAAAAAAAAAAAAAAAAAAAAGGCAAAAAATAGTGAGAGGCCTGACTACTGTAGCTTTTGTCCTATACTGGCTTTATTTGAAGTACTTAATAGCTTATAAGAAGAGCAAGATGTTCTCAGTGTTTCTGAGGACAGCGGTTTGCTGAGCTGCTGGCCTCACCCTTGTGCTCAGGTCCATCGCTGTGGTAGACCGCAGCTGTTTCAGGCTGAGTGGGTGTGCAGGTCAGCAGAGAGGGGGACTGTGACCAGTGAAATTCTCTCCAGTTTTTAATGTTCACTGAGCAGCCTGACCTCCCTGATAGCTGTAGCTCCTCATGAAGAAAATTTCATACTTAAAATTCATAATCTGGTAGTCTGTGTCACTCGGGTTCCTGCTAGATCCCAGCTGTGTCCATCAGCTACATGTATCTTTTGGAGAAACTATCCAGCCAGCTCTGTTCTGCCACTTAGCTATTTGCAGTAGTGGAAAAAAACTCCATGAAAAGCTGGAGAAAAATAAATAAATAAATAAATAAATAAAAGTGTGACCAGAAGAATATTTTTCTGGTTTTAAGAGGAAAGATCACCTGAGCCAGGTTGCAGGTGCGCCAAGAGAATTGCTGATGGAGGTATGTTGATACATATATATACACACACACATATCGCATACACACACATGTATTTATTTATTTATACACACATGTATCAGGGAACGACCCAATGAAAAAATAAATGAGGAGAGAATTTATCAGGCAGGGGTGGGCATAGTGTTGCAAATCCTTGCTGCCAAGTTCTTTATCTGTCCGAATCAGAAGAGTGTATGTCATGTACCTGAACAGGAAGGTAAAAGAGAGTCTCCTTAGCATGTCTTTAATAGTAAGAGCATGTTAGAATATTTTCTGCAGCAACGTTTTGTACTCAAGCAATGCATTATTCTTTCTTGATTCTCACTTTATCTGATTTGTTCTACAGTTTCCACTGCATACAGTTCTTCTCTTTTGTCCCCTTTGTCTCTAGACCCCAGTCATGTTGTGATACGAGCACAAGCAGGGCTTTTATTCTTACTGATTTATTTAGTTGAGGTACGCTGAACTCCTCATTTTGGGTCAGTCAAAAATAATTAAATTAGGTCATTTTTGCAGTTGATCTGGAAGAACTCTTTTTAGCTTTGCAAGAGCTTTGTATCTGAACACTCAAATGCAATTTAGTTTGGACAGGCCACACTTCAGTCCATTCTGACCTCATTAAAAAAAAAAAAAACAAACAGAGAAAAAGAAAAAGAAGTAATGCTGTTATTTCATATGTTGTTTTCATTTTGAGGACTGTATACTGAGACAGCTCTGTGGCAGTATAGAGAACGAGCAACACTCGGATTATCATCAAGCACAGATGGGTGATGCTTGGGAAATCTGTTGTGAGCCTGAGGTGAGGCTTCTGATGCAAAGTGTGGTGCCTCATCACAGAAGAATGGTCATAAAAGCTGAAAATGCTGTAATGAGAAAAAAGTGATGACCCAGAAAGAAACAAAGCTTTATTCTTATTGGATCCCCTTGAGGTCTCTGGTCTTTCTTTCATGTAAACTTCAAAGATCTGAAGTCCATGTGAGACCTGTTGAGTAATTCTCACAAATACTTTCATATTTTAATTCCATCCACTGACCAAAGTCCAGATCTTCTTCTTCCACAATTAGGGATGCAGAAAACCTGTTTTGATATCGTGTTTTAAAGGTAGCTTTTGTTCATTTCAGGGAGTGGCTAAGAGCAGTCATGGATTCTTACCAGTTACTTCTGGAGGGAGGTGTCTTCACTGCTTCTTCCCTCCATCGCAGAATAGTTTGAGATTTTGGCAAGGATGACAGTAGAAACCTTTGCCAGAGGGTAATTTTCCATATTAAGATATTTTGTTCAGCTAAAAGATGACAATCCCTACAATTTGTTTGAGTTTTTTGAGTTGTGGATGTTTTATACTCAGTATAGTCAATTGCTGACCATTGTCTTTGTACTTAGAAGTGATAAATAAAGTTGGTTCTAGCTTCTATCTCAGCCAGTGCCCAGTGATTGATAATTTGCAAACCTGGAGAAGGTCCAGTTGGTGGAACTTACAGCATCTTCAGGTACTGTCCAGAGCAAGGGGAGGGAACAAGAAAGGGGCAGCAACTTTGCCACACTTTGCCCAAGGAGATTTATACCTGTCTGGCTTAATTTACCCTTCCATCTCCAAGTGCCTCTGCTAGAAACACTGCACAATGGCTCTGCTATGGATAACCATCCTCTCCTGCCCTCCAGGGCACCAAGCAGCCTCACAGTTTATGCCTAAGTTCCCTGGTTACTGATTTCCTGAGGTCTGGAAGAGAAGTAATGCACAGGATTTACTTCACTGATGGTAGGCATGCTACCATTCTACCTACCATAATAAATATGATAATTAACCAGATTTGAGGTTTTCTCCCAGGCCCTTATTAGAAAAATTAAATGTAAAGAAATCAAAACTTTTGCGTATTTAAGAAAAGTATTGTAATGTAATTATTTAATATTCATTTAAATTGCAATCCTACACAATTTATGGAACAAATTCAGTGTTATTTGAATTGAATATCTGAAGAAATAGAAATGTTGCTGATGTTCAACAATAGATGTGGCAGCCACTCTGGAGGCTAGAGGGCCGAAGTATTTTGCTTAGTCTGTAGTCTTTATTTCTAGTTGGGAACTTTCTATAATTCTGCTTTTTATATTCCTTTCATGTTAAAGATACAGAAAATCTCAGGGCAGCATATCGTGGCTTTTCTGTTTGTGGCTAAAAGTCCTGATCTGACACGTAATTCCTGATTTCATTTCCTAGCAGCACTCCGGTGTTGAAATCCATTTACCAGGTGAGCCTCCCATGTCCTGGATCGTGAAGCTGTACCTGGAGACCTTAGGACTTGCGCTGGTTTCTGTGGTTCATTTGTCAGCATTTTATGATGAAAATCTGTTGCAATCACTTTGTTGACCTTGATATAAAAGTAATGAAGAAGAAAAACTTATTTGAAATTCTTACTTCTTTGACTTGTAAGAGCCACATCTGTGACATCATGAGTGCTTGTTAGGGAAATGTGAAGATTTGAGCTTATTGTTAGGTAGAATTAGTACTGTGGTAGCAGCAATTGCTGTGGTTTTCCTGGAAACAGTTAATGTAGGGAGGCAGATTTAAGTGATCTAGGGAAGGAAACTTCAGTGGGTCACTTTTGCTGCCAGTGGCTGTTTGACCTGATGCTGCTCTCTTCTGTAAAGTGGCTGAAACATCACCTTCTTGCATCTGTGGCCTCTGCTATTCGAGCAGCAGATATTTTCAGGTAAATGCAGATAAATTTTCCTATTCACTGGAAGAAGTAATGCAAATCAGAACATCAGTTTTGATTTGTTACATTTCTAGAGGAGAGTGTGCATGGGTGCTTTTCTTAGGAGGCTGTTTGTGCTGCAGAGAGGTTTAATTTTCAGCAGGGAACATATTATGCAGCTTATTTGATTGCAAATTTGTTTGAACAGCTTTCGGCTTTATGTTTCCCAGTTAGGTAATGTAGCTTTAGATACTAATTGCATAATTGGCTTGAGTCACACAGATTTAAGGTACAGTGTGCCTGATCTGAATGCTTGTTAGCTTTACGTGGCTTTATACAATAGATGCCTTACAGCTGAATTTAACTCTTTCTTTTATTGAAGCCTCTTCCAAAGAGGTTTTGCCTGAGGAATGAGGATTTTCTTGGTACTCAAGGAATCACCATCCTCATTTGTGAAGTTTTGATGCTGGAGTATGCATGTTCTGTGGATTTGTGGATTGGTGTAATTTCTAATTAATACACCAATGTGATGAAATGAAGTCATTTTTCAAAGTCTAAAATGAGTGCATGGCACAGAGAGCATCTTCTTTACCTATTTCTTGTGGTTTCATTTTCCTTGAGAGGATGGTGGGAGGGATCATTTCCCAGTCACAGTCTAATCTGAAAATAGTAAGCTTCACACCTTCTTTAATCCCTCCTTTTTACAGGCCTAAAAGATGCTACAGGCTCTGAGAGTGATGGTGGTGACTCCTGCAGTACAAAATCAGAAGGAGCCAATGGAGGCACGACAATCCAACCCAAAAAGGTGAAAGGTGTTGGCTTTGGAGATATCTTTAAAGACAAACCCATAAAGCTAAGACCAAGGTCAATAGAAGTTGACAATGACTTCCTCCCAGTGGATAAGGTATGTGTCATTCATTCCTTGATTATCTGTTGGTGTTGGCTTAAAGAGGTTTTCATTCTAAAGCTTTCAGTTCTGTTGCTGGCCAAAACTTGAAGCTTTATGGTCATTATTTCCTAATCTTTTTGTAGACATGGTTCTGCTTTTTTTAAATTTTGCCTCAGACCAGAGAATGGATTCCAGTGAGATTAGCTTCATGCAAAAATTTAAAAAAAAAAAAAATTAAAAATTGATGGCTTTCAAGTATGTTCTTTAGGGAAACAAACAAAAAAGTATATGGTTTCCAATAAAGTCACAACAACAACAACAAAAAATCTGTGAAATCCTTCCTTTAAGTGAACTGTCAGATTTGCATAGAGTTACTGATGTGCTGAGAAGTGTTAGGAGGTTGCCACAACCTCAAGTTCTGCTGTGGTCATAGCTACATGATGCATTTTCTTTGTCCCTAATGGTGATTTTAGGAAGCTCCTGGGCTTCCTACGCAGGAAGCCTGGTGTGGCAACTTCTCACCTTTTGATTCATGCTTGTCCACTTGTCGGTAGAAACAGGCACTACAGCAATTACCTTTTTTTGGCCCGCAAGATCCTTTTTTTTTCAACCTAGATCATTTCAGTGCACACCACCTACTCCCACATCCACCCTGAGTTACAGTAGTACAGGAGAAGAGGAGGTCCTGCAGAGAGAGATGGAAGCTTCTGAACTAAATTATGCTGAGGGATATTTGGTTAATATTTTGCGGGTGACCATTTTTCATGTAGTATAAAGAGGGTAGGTAAGAGCTGGAATAATCTAAATAAAGGAAAAGCCTAGACTGTATTACTGCTTGACCATTGCTGATTTCTTCAAAGCTTGCGTGGTACCCTGCTTGCCTTCTGTTTCTGGGTGGACTTTCTAACTCAGATGTGGAGCTTTGCAGAAGCATTTCTTTTCATTTGAAGTCTTTGAAAAGTCCTTATGAAGTGGCCTTCATTACTTGGAAGAAAATCTTACTCCACTTTATAATAATATAATGTGAAGTCTTACCATTGTTTTGCACAAACTAACAAGTTTTTTACCCAGCCAAAAATGGAATATACCGTTTTCATGAAACTTGTAACACAGACCTTCATGCCTATGTCTTCAAGTTCTCCTAAAACTGGTGTGATTAATTGAAAATAATGGCTTGATTTCATAAACACAATCCATAATTTGTGTTTGAAATGTGTACATAACTAAAGGCAACACTTTGCTGTTGATGCTTTTTTCTTTTCTAGGATTAGGTTAACCTTTGAGAGGTGTCATTCAGAGGCTTCAGCACTGCAGTCTTTGCCTACTACCAGCACCAAAACAAGAGTCAGTGTCACAACGTGTTAGGACTGCCGACCATTAACCTCCCTAAACATTTGTTTCCTAGCTGCAAGAAATTCCTCCCTTGTCATTGCCATGTTCTTTACCATTTAATGCTAAAGAGTGTAAGAGAATCCTGCATTAAGTTGGCCATCCCAAGCAAGGTCCAGTTTAGCCCAAAAGCTCTTTGTACTGGTTCAAAGTGCAGCAATGCATGAAGAGTCCCAAATCGATCCATATTTTTCTCAAGCAATGTAGTTTTTAAAGGGATCTTTATCCCGTTATGTGTATTTCTCATTTACAAGCAGCCTTAGTTTTTGAATAACTTGTAAAATATTGAAGAAGGAGAAAAAATGCTTTCCTCTATTCTCCCTTTTTAAAAACTTTTTTATGCTTTCTGAAGTTTGGAGACCCTAAAACTCTTTCTGTTGCTTCTTCTTGATACAATTATTGATGAAATATTACTGTTATGACAATTTTAACTTTTTTTATTTAAAATATTTCCTAGCAACAGTTGTTTTTTTAAAAAGCATAAGTAAGCTACTGTGAAGACTTTATAATGTGGAGTTATTTATAACATGATAGCTCCCATGTAAAACGTCAGTCCCATTTACAGAAGAATCAGCAGGGTCTTATTTTGTTGGTGTTATCACTTTGTGTTCTAATATGTTTTCAATTTTATGAATCATAAGCTTAGATCATATTTCACACAGAATTACTGGGGTGTTAAAAAGGCTTTTACACAAGTATTGGCAGGAACATGAAGGCAGAAAGGTTTGCTGCCAGCTGAGCAGAAGCAGATGCCATTAGGCTCTCCTGTAAATCACCAGGCAGTTTAATGTGCTTCAAATGTTTGCTCAGTGGCAACAATGTGGGATATAATCGCCCTTGTCTTTTAAGGTGATCAATAAACTCTCAATAAAAGGCAAAACTGAGGAATTGCACGAAACTCCATTGGTTTTATTGGTGTGCAGAATTCATTGCTTAGCTGTTATTTGCTCTAAAAATCACACAGGCAGCTAATCCTAGGGAAGTTAATGATGCAGTCGTGGGAGTTTAGTTTGAGCAGCACTATCAGAGCTCTGCTCTTTTAGAAAAATAGAAGAATCAAATACTTATGCCTTGTAGTCCATTTCATTGCCTGTTGGTGCTGACGAGTCATCCCCTGGCCGTGTATAAGCAGACTCAGGTTCCTGAGGCTTGACTGACAAATTTCCATTACTGATAAATGTCAGTGAAGTGTTTTGCAGTGCTGCACATGGCTGAAACCATAGTCAGGTGCATTCATAATCAAGACTCACCAACAGATTTTAGAAGTTTTTAGAAGAAATACAGTATGCATCCGGACAGGTTGTGTCTCCTGAGAAAATTTAGGGTAATGCCCTTGAAGCAGCACAATGTTTATGGTCAAATAGAAGTGCCTGTCTCACATGCCTCTCTTCTGCTCAGCTTCAACACACTTAAACAGGTGCTTATGCTTATTTCTTTTTTTTTCTATTTCATTTTGTAGTAGCTTATCTAAAGGTTCTGTTGCTAGGTTGGACTTCTTTTCAATATGATCTGTATGTGTTTCTGTGGTTCTAACAAGCTATCATTTTTTCATCTTCTGTATCTAAGAATAAACCTCTACAAGTACAGGAAAATTAATTCAACCATTATATTCCTTAGTCTGAGTTAACTGTATCACGTTGATTTGTGAGTTGAGGCTTCAGCTTGCAAATGCTAAAGACCATGATAGATGAACATAAAACAAAAGGTCTTAAAAAGATGTTTTTATCTTTCTGAAAACTGTCCTTACTTCAGAATAGACTATTGGGAGTATTTTTTTACATTTTCCACTTGAGATGTATTTGTAACTCTCTTTCATAGCTGGCTAGTAGTGGTGGATTTGAGCAGAGCAAGATTTCAAGAACATCCTTTGATGAGATCACAGTACTGTTTGCCAAAATTAATGTAAATTATATACTCAGCCATCAACCCAGGGAATATTGCAGACGCTGTAATGATTTAATATAAAGGGGGAGGCTGTCATGCCTCTAGAGTCAGCAACTTGTAAGCTCTAGTTAACTGGTGTTTAGGGATCCTTACTGCAAAACACTGAATTCATACAGAAATTTTTATTTTTTTAATATATGCAGTATGTTTTGGAGAGGAGAAATGGAGAAGAACTAATGGAAGTAGACGCAAGGGCTAGAAGGGCTAGAAGCTCTTGTCAATTATTAAGTCTACCTGTCCTTTGTAATAAGATAAAAATTTGTAAACTCTGAGACTGAATGCCTGCAAGGTCTGAGTTTCTATTTCGAGCTGGCAAGCTGGGAACCCAGAAACTGTGGTGAGAGTCTGTCTTTGCACACCTGTTATGTCAGTTCCTGCCTGCTTGCTTGCAGAAAACATTTTTACCCCTTCATTTTCAGCTGTCATTAAAGAGAAGTCTGAGAGACACAAGTTGGAGGCTCCTCCTGGTGTTTCTAAGCCAGCTGCCGACGTGCCTGAGCTCTGCCAGCCCTGCCCAGTGGCACCCTTGGTGCACGGCCACGTGTGTCTGCATCTCATGGCTCGCTGCCGCTTGCTTTGCCTCTCCAATGCCTTCAGAGGTGCCTGCTCCCCCAATAGAAATGTTGGAGTCAGTGCTCAAAATCCTGAGATTAAAAATGGATGCAAGCAAAACCACCTGGTACTGACTGGAAACACTATTAAAAACACCTGCTGAGGCGGAGAGCACTCAGTGGGAGCACCCTGTGCGTGTGCAGCACTTTGCACTTGAAAGCACAGGTTTCTGGCATTCCTTTCTTCAGAGACAGCCATCGGCGATGGCAGCAGCAGACGTGGCAAGCATCAGCAGTTTGTCAAATTCTGTGTAAGAACAGAGGAAGCACTCATCTGTTCTAGCTACATTCATGTTCTGCTTTGAAGTTGCTGTCTGCTCTAGTCTGGCATCCCTGTCCTAACCATTTATTCTAGTGCCATCTTGTGAGGAAACCTGCAGGGGAAGAAGGACCCTGACCCCTTCTGCAGCTGTCGTGGGAGCAGGGCTGCCTGCAGCAGGGTCTTGCTCCTTTGTTGGTGTAACTTCCCATTCCTTGAATTCACTGTGGAAACAGGATTTGTGTGTTTCTTTCATTATGTGAAAATATAGTACAGGTTTGCAAATGGTGGCTGATGTTCAGAGGCAGTGTGGACATTATAAAGAAATACTTCAGAAAATCTACTACCTTATTCTGGAGGAATAAGAAGAAAGGGTAGGGGAATTAAGATTGACAGGGGAGAGTTGAAAAGCAGCTTGCCCCATTTTGGGGAGGCAGACTCAAAGCACTAAGGCAATAGAATGGGAAATGCAAAATTAAGTTTAAAAAGAGGTATAAATTTGATAACTTCAGCTGGAAGTGACTCCCTGCTGAGTCACTGAACTGTACAATGTGAGTGAAGAGTGACTCCTGGTCTCCTGTATGCTTCCTTCCCTTCCATGCTATCCCATCTGTGCTTTCATGTTCTCTCACTTCGGTTTCTAAAATGTTCAAGCTGTCTGAACAGAGTTGTCTAGGTATTGATGACATGGTTCAGCTTGCACATCAGCCTGCACTACTGGTTTTTGGCAGAGGATGGTACCCACACACTGGTTTGTGCTGCCTGTGATGTTTTATTAGGCTTTTTTTTTTTTTTTAATTAAAGCAGATATTTGACTCTAAATAATCAGAAGTTTGTTGCTGTCCATGCCACAAGACTTTACATGTATACAGTTGGACTTTATTCAGAAAAAAATTGTCAGTGTGAAAGAAACACACCAAACATATGCATGAAAGTATTTTCAGCTTATGTTTCTGACTCGGTCTGCTTGCAGAACATCTTAAAATAGAAGCAGAGTAGTGTAAGAAGTATTGATAGTACTACAAGTCATTCCTAAAAGCAATGTGGCAGGTCTGATCTGTCCTCCTGGGGCACAGCACTGAGTTTCTGCCAGATGGAGTTCTCCTGGAGGAGTGCTCTGTGGGAAGGAAAACTCCTGTTATTTCAGTCATGGTTTTGATTAGGAAATCTTAGGATGCTCCAGTCAGAAAAACAGGATGTGTAGGTTTAAGCTAATGCAATTTTATTTCATAATAGGATGGCAATAAAAGTCTTTATGTTTTAAGTTGCTCTGGATCCAGCTGTTGATCATTAGCTTGCAAGTCATTGTAAATCTCAGAATTCCAGTTGAATCTGTACCATTACTAGGCCTTTTACTCCAACAGGCATTCTAAAAGAATAATTCTTAAAAACACCAAAAAGCTTTGCTTACATAGCTTAAAGTAAAACTGATTTCCTGAGTTCCAGAGATACTTGATGGAGACATAAACTGAACTTCTAGGAGCGTTTGTCTCATGTTTCAACAGTACAGAGAAAATGTTTCAGAAAGTAACAGTACTACCATGCAAGCTCGCTTAGTTACTGTCATATGAGCTTCAAGAGGACTGGTTCCCAAATCAATATGATATATTTATTAATAGCAATAAAATCTACCTAAGCAAAATTAATTTATATGCATTGATGTGAAAGATTTAAATTAGTGTAATCAAGACTTTAGGGATAAACAGTTTTATAAACCATCCTAGTGTTTCTCAGTAAAATGTATTTTTCTTTCTTGCTCCATTTTGATTTTGTGAGATAGTATAACTGATTTTTAATAACTACATCTGAGTTGTTAAGTTTTATAACTTTGACTAGATTATAAAGAAATTCTAGTGAAATAACTTCTGATATTCTTAGCATACATTAACTTTGAAAACTGAAGAAATAGTTATGCAAAAAAATTACCTGCCTTGAAATTTACTTACGTGACTTTGAAAATAATGTAAATAAAAAGGCTGATGAATGTAAACCAAACTGAATATAACCTTAAAAGTGAAACCTGTGCCCTTATCTTTTGTTGTCTCTTTAGCTTTATTAGCTTGTGGAATTTTTCTGAAATGTTTTCTTTCTTTATATTTTTCCTAGTTAAATATTATTTTTTAATAGGAAATGAGAATGTATAGTATCTTGTGGCTTGCTTAAATATGAATCTTTAATTTCTTTCCAAATCACCTGTGTCTTTCCCTACCCTGCCCTTACTCAGACATTTTAAATATGAATGTTTGTAGGGAGGCAGCATTAAAAATTTATAGGATTTTAATGGAACAGAGCATCATGTTATTGATATTTCAGTTTCTTGAACATTTTTCTCTCAAAACAAAAGCCGAAACAAAGACATAAGTTACACGAAATTTCAACCTTTTTTTCTTCCCACCAGAAAGACCAATACATTTGGAATTTGTCATAAGCTCATTTGCCAATAGAGTTATTTGCAAAATTTACTGCCTGGGCTATTCACGAAAGTTCTGTAAATCGTCACTCAAATCCTTGCCTTTCTTAGCTGGTGGTCTCAAGAAGCCAGGAAGGTCTAAGCAGGAAAGGAGAGGAAATTTCTTGCTGTGAGCGAGCAGAGGTAGGAAAAGGTCCAGATTTCCTGTGGAATAAACAAGTGGAGCTTTTGTTTCCTGGGGATGGCCCGGCCTGTGAGTCAGTGTCAGGGCTGGGCTCTGCTCTCGCTGAGCTGAGCTCATGCAAGGAAGGGGCAGGACTCCAGGATCTTCTTGGACACTTCAAGCTGCTGAAAGGCAGCTTGGCTTCACAATGGCAGAGGAGGTATTTATTTTACAATTAGTTGGGGTTCTCTTTCTGCGGCTGTTTCAAACTGTATGGGAATATATACTCTGCATAGCAGGTTTCAACTGTAGGGTTCTCTGGCTCTTCTGCACACTTTGGAAATGCTGGGTAGGTAAAAAGGAAAGAAGGAAAAAGAGTGCTGAGGATCCTGAAGTCCATTCCTGCTATGGAGGTCCATATTAGAATAGGGGGTTACTTTTGTGTGAAAAACATATTCTCTCCAGGCTCTATTTAGCTTGAATTTTTTCCTTTCTGCTTGTTTGGCCATTAAACTTGCACACATGTTTTCTATTTCTATATGATGTGATTTCAATTTTCTTACTCTAAAGAATAATACAAGTTTAGAGTTAAGCAAGACAAGTTTTAAACTCTTTAGGATGTGTTGCTCTTTTAAATGTTTGCTTAATAAGTGAAAATTCACCACCCCCATCCTGTGTTTTTTTTGTCCCAAATACACTAACAAAACTGTAGTTCTTCTTGGCAGAGAAAAGAGGAAGAGCTTTACTAATTCCTCTTCTGTGTGAGGTGCCATTTGTCCAAGTGAGGAAAATTTGATATGAATGAATGTTTTAGAAAATTATATTGCAATAATATAACATCTTTTTTTTTTTCCCCGAACAAAAAGGCAACTAGAATCAACTGTTGCTTGTAAAATTTTATAGAAAGCTGAATGGAGAGATACCAAGTAAACTGTTTAATTATATGCTGATACTTTGGGAACTCTTAATACAAAAATGTACATTTCCCTCAGCCTTGGCTTTTCACAGCTAAAGTCAGTAAGCTGTATGCAGAAATGAAGCAACAAGTTTTTTGAGTTGCTTTTTCTCCTAAAATGTGCCACGTGTCTTCTTTTCTGCCTTAAATAAAGAAAAGAGGAAGGAGGAGGAGGAGTGTGGAAGGATCATAGATCAGCCAGGTACTTGGAAAGATAAAAAAAATCTGTAGGCCAGTTTCTAAGAAGCCTTTTTAAAGCTTTGTGTGTTTCTGTAGAAGGTTCTTGGCATTGTGTTTCTAAAATAGTCCTGAAATACTAGAGATGTGGGCTGATATCATTACAGTCAGTTGATTGAGTGCTTTGTAAAAGCTTCCCAGCGAAGCCAAGGAGAGGGGAGAGAGGGCAGCTCCTGGGGAGGAGGTGCTGATGCAGCAGTGAGTAGTGGCCACGCAAGGGCTGTTGGTGGCTGCTCTCTGCTGGGTGCTGGGCTCTTGGCCATGCACTGCCCACACAAAGAGTAGAGAGTCCTCCACCTGGACAGCTGATACTTTCTTCTGCAGCACTCTCAGCACCTAAAGCACTTGCTGGAAAGAAAAGCTGAAACACATGGTGAAAGTCATTTTCCATTTCTGTTTTGAGTCACTTGTTGCTATGCAGTCTTCCCTGTAAGTGTTTAAAATAATATTATTTCCCTGTTCTTCCTCAGTAACTTCTGATTTCAATGATATAAGGTGAGGGGAAAAACCCCAAATCTAAAAAAATTAAAGTTAATCTGAGGAGAAAAGAAGTATAATTCCAAAATGGAAGAAATATTTGTTGTCAGCACTAAGTCTGGGATGATCTGCATGACAGTATGGGTTTGTTCTTTTATTTATAATAATTGAATTTGAAAAATATCATTGAACAGCTACTTGTCAGTTTGTTGACAAGTAAAAAATCATAAAAGAGCGAAGAAATATTTTTGCCACTTTCAAGAGGAAGACATTAAAGAAGTGACATTCCCTGCTTACTGTTTTCATAGATTTTTTTATTCTCCTCAGAGACGGAAGTAGCTGCACTGCTTTCCTTACTGCTGCAAAAAGAAGTGGAGATTCAAGTAGCAGTTGTAAGGTTCAATAATTGTTGTATCAAGAGGGAGGTTTTATAAATGTGGTTTCTAAGCTGGATGGTGCAATCTGGATCATGCAAGTTACCAGCTGCAATCTAGACAGGCATGGTTCTCCTGGGAGAGTAGGAAGGAATTTCATTCACTCAGTGTAGACTGACTAAAGTATTTTTCATAGAAGAGGTAGAAATTAATTGTGAAAGGCAACCTGCAAATGGTAAAAGTCATGACAAAGAGAGCAAGGGGACATGTTTCTTTTACATTTATGTGAAGTAAAGTAAAAAAGGAGAATGAAAAATAATACAGGGAAGAAAGAAGACTTTCTGCTTAAAAAAAATACTTTTGATACAAAAGCACCTTCTAGCATTACAAATCTGCAGCTTGAGGAAAAAAGAAAATGAGCTTGTTCATCATGCTCATTTGGATGTATATGCTTCCAGAGCTTTGAGATCAGGCAGCTGGGAGCGTGCTGTGTGGGTTTCATTCTGTGTTTGCCTTTTTTTTCATTTACTAAAGTGTGTTTACTCATCAGTGGTTCTAATATGTCTCGCTCCATTTGTTTCAGCAGCATCTATCTAATCTAAACTCTTATGTTCATTTCCTCACCATTAACCTTTTAGGAAGGCAGATTTTTAGTTCATTAATGGTTTGAAATTGACAGCCTGACAGCATCAAATGTCAGGATTCCAAATTTTACAGAAATACTGATGTTTTAATGCATGCAAGTTAAGATACATAGGTTGCTCTTCTGTCCAATGCATCAAGCATGTTGGTAGGAAAAAAGCCTCTCCAGTCCCCTCCCTGCCCATAATTTCAAATTTTAAGAACTTGTCAAAATATGAAGTTACAACAGCTGTAGTCTGAACTTAGCTGCTGGTAGAACAGGTTTAACTGTGGAGAACACTGCAAAAAGCAAAATATGCACTGTTCTGCTTTCCAAACTACCCTGAGTTTTAATGGGAATGATGTTTCACTGTTCATGGTTTTTTTCTACCCCCTTTTCCATCCAAGAGGTTAAATCAAAAATTTTGCATTGCATGGTTTACCTACTTATTTCTTTGAATGTTATTTCAGATAGTACAGATTTCTCTGGGGAGTTGCATAATGCTAATGAAGATATTCTTCATCTGTGGTTTGAAGACTGATGGTGGTAGTTTGAAACCTGGTAGTTTTAGTGCTTGGGTAGCTGGATGAGACATTTGGTGCTGGCTCAGGTCACTTCTAAATGGGGTTCAACAGCTGGAAACAGGAACAGAACTAATTTTCCATTTAAGCAGTTCTGAAATTGCTGAAGAGACGTTTTGTCATTGCAAATGGGAAGTTAGGAGTCTCTGAAGCTGCCTCTCTAATTAGAAATCTTCCCCACTCTGAAGGTTTGAGACTCCTTTAAATGTAGAAATATAAATTATATGATTGTGGATGATACAAACAGTTACACTTCAATATAAACATCAATTTTATCACTGAGAGAACAGTTTGTATTAATACTCTGAAATATTTTTCATCTCAGGATGTCTTAAATCTCTAGCAGTTTCTCAGCAAAAGCTGGTAACAGTCAAAGCCCTTCCAGACAGGTTGACTGGAAATAAATTAGAGTTTATTCAGGAGGTTGGTGAGTTGTACAAAGTTGCACTTAGTAAGTGTTGTGATGGACATAATCCACCTTACTGGTCATAACACGTTTGAGCTGGCTAAACAGGAAATGTAAATATACATTTCTGTATTGTGGATTTGTCTTTTTCATTGTAATAGCTGTCTGTCAATCAAGTATTTGATATTTATAATCTTCTAGATTCATAGTGGGTTTTTCACTGTGGCAACTACAAAAGATGCCCCAGGAAAGCAGACTTATATACGTACATAAAACATTTCTTAGTTTTGAAATTTTTCCATTGAAAATTTCTGTAGTGTCCTATCAAAGGACTGTACAATTTTGAACAATTTTCTAATTATTTTCTCCATATAGCTTTGTTCTCTCTATGATTTTGCTTTCTTTTTAACTGAAGAACTTCATGTGTTTGATAATAACTGGGGGGAGGAGATAGGAGTTGGAGTAATCCTTTGAAGTTTCCCTTAAGTTATCACTTCGGTTTTATATCACTTCGCTTTATTTAAATTTACTTTCTGAAGAGTCCTGTATTCAATATTCCATTTCCATATGTTAAAGAATTATATTTCTTGGAAATTGGAAGATCCTGGGAAATCTGTAGTTCAGGTCAGGCCTGTGCCTGGCCTCACGTTGTGCCTCCACAAGAGGTCAATATTGAAAGCCTGGGGAAGACTCTTGAAATGCACAAAGAAATTCCTGCAGGGAGTCTTAAAAGCTTCTAGTAATTTTGAAATTTGTGTTAATAACCATAATGGATTTTTGTTCCTTGGCCAATCAAGTAGTCACATGTTCATTGCACATAACATTTTAGCACCTGCAGTTCCTGTGAAAGCATTCCAGTCTGCTGGGTCACACACTGTGGGAAGGAGTTACCTCCCTGTTTGTTTTGAATGTGGCACCTGCTAATTTCATCTGATAACCCTTAATTTTTATTGGTGGAAGAGATGAGTGAGTCCTTAATTTTTATTATTGGAAGAGATAATGAGTGACTCCTCCCTATCTACCTTCTCTCCTGATTTTTATAGACTTGTGTCTCCTGTGTGTAACTTTTTTTCCCAGAATGAGGGATCTGCTCCATATGTTTGATCATTCTTGGTGACTTTCTGTCTTCTTCAGCCCCTTTGGAAACTTGGGTTGTTTGTGTGTGAGGGCAAAAGGAAGTGAAAACCACACACAATGATCAAGGTGTTGGATGAATTTAGGCAGCATTTTGATAGCACTTGCATTCAAGCTCTTTATTGCTTTCCAAAGTAGCCTGTCATTTCTCTTTTAAGATAGCATTTTTCCTTCAAATGTGTCATTTTATTTCTACCTAAACTTAGTTTCTGTCTTTCTCCTTTGGTGGGTCATCTGTGAAGGTGTGGAAAACAAAAGCCTTGATCTTCAGCTCTGAACAACTCCACTGATCACCATGATGAAATCCTCCTCTTTGTTTTCTGTCTTTTAACAAGTTACTTATCCAAGTTAATATATTTTTTAAAGGATGAACAGTAAACTCTTCCTAACCTCAGCTTTAGTTTTGAGTGTGCAGTGAGGTTACAATTTCAATCTTCTTCAGGAGACAGAACCAGCAACTTTTTGAATTCATGTATTTTAATGAAAATTGCCGTGAATTCACTATACAAAATAGAAAAGATAATACAGGACTTGTATAAAGACTACACTGTGTGCTGCAACATCATTATTTAATTATTTCGTTTTTAGGTAGCTGGATTTACATTGATTGCTAATCTGTAGTTATATAGATCCAGATAGATAAGGACAGATCTTTAGATAGATTACCTGGCTGCTATCCTGGCAGGTAACATGCATGGACTACACTACAAAGATATTTTAAAATAGCAACTATCATGGGATTCTGGTGATTGAATTTAGGTGTCTGTGATGTTGCTTGTAGACAAGAAGCAGTCTTTCTTCACAGTCTGTAGACTAAAAAGCATTATTAGGACAGGAGCTTTCTTTATCCAAAAGGTGAATTACAGGCTAAAAGGACTGTTTTACCTCCAGTGACAAAAGGGAAATCTGCAGTGACTGGCATCTGGCTCACAGTTGATGTTTGAATGAAAATAACTCCACCTTGAATATTTACATCAGAACATAAATGTTTTCTTTTTAAAGCTCAGTGACAATAACAGCTGAATGTCATTGTACTAAGAGGTATAAGCAGATTACATGCCAACTGTGAGGCTTATGTAGTCACAACAGAGCAGGGGGCAGTAGGAAACAATGAATTTTAAGATTTCTTAGCTTTTCAGTGATTAAGTAAGAAATCATGCTAAATAATCACTAAAATAATAAGCAATTGTGAGTAGCATATTCAGTAGATAAAATTTGATTCATACAAGTTAAAAGTAATTAATTACGTTTAATTGTAGGACCTAGTGCCTTCTCCTAAAGAAAATACACATCTGGAAAACCTACCAAAGCACTTAGTCTGATCTTTAGTTTTGGAGTAACAGATTCTGAGCCAAGAGGGAGTGTCAACGCATACTGATGAAATCATCCTGGCCTTCCTTCCTCCCTCCCTTTTCTTCTGTATGTAATCCTTCACAGTGGTATGCCAAAGGTAGTACAGGCTTGTCATTTTGTCTTTATTTTGCCACAAACATTGAGAATCACATAAATAATTCCTTGTTGGTCCAGCAGGTGATTTTCAAGGACTTCCCTTTATGTTATTCTCAGATACTTTTTGATGTAATTAAGTAAAACACCTGTGACTTATTAAATATTTCAGAACTTACAGTTACTTTGAAAAATAAAATAGTTTTTAATTTAAAAAAATGTGATTATTCCTCAAGCAGTCAAAGAATTCGTTCTTAGGCTTGATGTAGTTTAAGCATTTTAACCAATGAGGAGAGGTTGTTTTGCTTCTTGTCAACTGTAAGAAAGAATTATATCAGAAGAATAAACATCAGTGATTAATCAGAAAAAATAAGCTCCAGAAAAATCATGTTTTGTTCTAAAATTTCCCTTGTCTGGGGACCTCAGTTCTGTTTCCTTTGTTTATTTGCTTGTTTGCTTGCTTATCTGTTTAGATTCCAGGGCCGTGGCAGTGGATGACAGATACAGTAATTGTAAGATGCTCTGACAATCAGTGCTGTATTTCTAGGGCACCAAGTGAACTAAGGGTGGTGTCATGTAATCACAACCTGTTTACCATTCTCTGCAGCGGGCATTGTAGGAGGATTTAGACTGACATGCTATTTTTATACACAGCTTGTCTTTTCTTTCTTTTTCTTTCTTTGGATTCAAGAGGTAACTCCTGACTGGAACACTAGAAAGCATTTTTCCCCAAGAAACCTTTAGTTTTTCTGTACACACTTGCTAATTCCAGAAGCCTTTAACATTCAAGCAGCATATTCTTGTTGGCTACTCAAATATTGCTTTCCTCTAAAGCACTGGTGGTGTTGTAGCCAATTCCCAGTGGACTGATGAACATAAGGATTTATAGGGCCTCCACTTCTTCACTCTTGACTTGTCTGCTTGGTCCAAACTTGTTAATTGTGGTAAGAGTCATGCTGATGGCTGAAATTGTGATCATTTCCAAGGAGCTCCAGTGGGATGAGGGCTTCAGTCTTTTGCTCTGTAACAACAGGATGTTCATTTGGAGGATCATCTTTTATTTAGAGATTGTTGATTTTGTCTAGACAGAGAGAATTAAGATGCCAGCAGTTCACAGGCCTTTCACAGCATCTAAATACAGAGGTTTGCAATCTTGCTGCAGAAGGGTAAAGCCTTTCACAGGTAAAATCTTTTTCAAAATTAAAAAAAGGAGTTACTTCTTTGCAAAGACATGCTATAAATCAGAAGGCCTATGCTCAGTCAAGTCCAAGAGTTGTCTAATACAGACATCAGTTGGAAAAAACTGCACTTTAATCTGCTGGAATATGAACGAAGTGTGAAAATGTGCCTTTTTCAGGTTGTCAGATGGTCGAGAATATAGTTTGACTATGTGAAAAGAAACTGTAATATGAAGCTTAAAATACTTTAACTGCTTTGTTGTCTGCATTCTGTGGAATATTTACCAAACATCCCACTAAAAAGCTCTCTGAGTATGTGCTACGTCTAATGCTGTGGTTAGGGGGACCATTCTTTATGGAAGCATCATCTGGTATTTAGAGCTGAGTGATCATGTTTCAACTTTTACATGAATCATGTAAAGTCAGGAACTATGAAAAAAGAGTTTGGACTCTGGGTTTAAAGCAGCGTTGGTTTATTTTTAAGCTCAAGCTGGGTGCCTCTGGAGAGGGACCCTGAACAAAGAAATCCCTGGGCCTTTACACCCTCACAGTCTGTGCACAAGATGTTCACGTGCCTCGTGTGCACCTCTCAGTCCAAGGGTGACTTATCGTCTGGGATCTTCCAATATCTCATTGGATTCTTTCTCCATGTCTACGGGAGCAGGCCATTAGCTGCTCTTATTTTCCACCTTGAGGCCCCGCAGGGTCTCAGCCTTATCTGAAGGTATCCAGTCTCTGTTTCCTCCTCTGCTGAGCCGAGGGAAGTTCACCTGCACCAGGCTTTGAGCGGGGCTCACTCGTGCTAAGCTCTCAGTAGAAATGTGTGCAGTTCCAGCAACTGAGTCTCTCTGTATTAGCTGGGAGTGCGTTGGGCAGATGTACCTAACTGGTTGGTGTTAATAAACACAAATCATTGTTCATGCACGTGCTTTCTAGCAAAGCAAAGCTGTGAAGAAAGTAGTTACAGGGGAGGGAGCTACTGTAGATGACTGAGGCAATCAAATGTATGGACAGGTGTTTAGTTCACTTTTCTTCAAGAATTTTTGTTTTTTCTTTAAATGTTTCTTAAAATTCCCATTGCCCTCTTCGAAGTCTCATGTGGTGACCCTTCAGAAAAGTGTTAACTCTGTCCTTTTGGGAAACCTCAGGATAGCAATACTTGATCATGCTGTCACAGAAAGGGCATTGTGTGGAACTGAATGTTGGTAGCATGGGAAAAAATGAAATCTTGGACATTTATTTTGTTTCTGACAGAGAGCATTTTGGCATCTGAAAGTCTTTGGGGTTTTTATATTTTAGATCTTTTTTAGATTCTAAGGCAGAACAGATAAGATGGGTAGAGGACTTGACGACATTCCTTAATCACTTGATGCATATTAGAAAAAAAAAAAAGAAATTAATTTGGCTGCTCCTTCACAACACCAGCATTATACATAGGCAGTGAGAAGATAATTTATACTCCTGTTAATCCAGATCTAGAAGACTCCATCTAATAACTATTTCTGGTTCTTTGTGAACAAATGTCCTCAGTTACAAAATGGAGTGTAAAGACACATTGAAGAATACAGCTTTTATACTCTCACTAATAGTGGCCCTGGATTTGCATATAAACCTATGTATTAGAAAATTCTCATGCATATAAGCCACATCTAAATATACTAGTTGAATGTTAAGAGGAAGTATTGTGGTCAGAGAAACATGACACTTTTTTCTTCTGACCCAGTCACTGAGGTTTTCTGAAATTCTAAAAGTTAAAAAAAAATGTAAATTTCTTTTCATCCCTTGTATAAAGCACCAGTGTGCATTGTTGTATTTTCACTGTTCAAACCGACAAACTAAGTTAAGCCTAATTTCCAGCTCATACAGCCCCTTTTTATGAATTCTTTAATGTCTGATGTATTCCTTGAATATCTTCATAGAGTTGTATTCCAAGTAGCAGTTCCAAAACATTTTATCTAGGATAAAGACATCACTACACTTTCCAAAATAAGTAATGATGCTTAGGAAATCCTCTTTTTCCTTATTCCTAAGTAAAAAAGCTATTGCTTCAAGAAGCCTATATTGTTAAAGGAGTCTCAATGGCTAAGTATGTTACTTTGGTGCAAAGTATAACAGAACCTTCTGTGTGGACCTGTCTGTGCTCGAGTGACAATTCAATTTGAATTTTCAGATGCAATGTTCTAGACACACTAGTCCTGAATAATGAAAGTAAATACACAAGTCAATTTTCAACCACAACAGAAAACCCTGAAGTACAATGCTAAAATATCCTGAAGGAAGCAACTTGGTCACAGGTCTACTTTTCTCCCTCAGGTCATAGCTCAGTAGTTGTAGGGAACAACCACAGTACCTTTAGGTGAGAAAAACTCACTTGTGTACTGTCCTTTTCATGTTCTGCTTCTCTTGTGTTGTTCCATGCTGTTAAAGGGATCGTAGTTAAGACAAAATATATACATGAAAGAAAATGAGACTGTTCAGACTGTACCGTAACCTCATTTACCTGACTTTGTGTGCTGCCCCAACCATTTTTGCAATCACTGTTAATTGAGTATCAGAGGAAACTGGTCTGCAGTGATACAGATTTGCAGTGTACCAAAATGCCATCGAGGCCCACAGAATCAGTAATTTAGTGCTGGACTGTCTATCCTTCCATTGGCTTCACTGACTTCACTTCATTGATACTGCCAGGTTGCTGCTAAATCTGTCTCATTCCTCTGAATATCTGTGCTCCAAATCATGGTGATTATTCATGCTTTTATCAGCTGTTTCTGCAGCAAGAGGGCTCTTCATCCCTTTTCCTCTTTAGGATTCTCTTGTCAGGAGATTAGTGAAATTTGTGTCTGACAGCTAAATAATCTAATTATGGTTGTCTTGCAGAAATAGTGGGATTAAGATGCTGCCTGTTTTGTATTATTATTATTTTATATTATTATTCTGTTGTGTTGGGAGTCAACAGAAAACACAAACCGTTTTTCTTGTGTGACAGGACTAAGCAAGTCAGAGTGATATCTACAGAGGAACATAAGTGGGACAAGGCTCACTGCCACCGCCTAGAAAAGAGATTTATGAGAATCAGCATGCTGGAGGAGGATAGATGGAAACTGAAACAGTAGGCTTTAGGAGTGTCTCTGTACCACCAGGCTACAGATACAAATGCACAGAATGATATGCTGCCCTTCTTGCTGGTAATGAAACTATTCTGCAGCCAAGAATCCAAGACACAGCTTTAGAGAGAAAATGCAGGACTTCACTTGTCTTTGCAGCCTGGTATTTAGGACACTGCTGGGAGATGCCATTATGTGCATTCTGGTTCATGCTGCATTTGAATTTAATTGCAAATGTTACTGACAACATGATAGATTTAGGTAAACGGAGTGAGACAGTTTATGCTGGGGAATGTCAGGGATTGCTGACAGGGTTGAAGGTCCTGTTCTTGTCTAAATTCTCAAAAAGTCCTTCAGGTTCTAAGTCTTGTTTTGTGCCTGTGCCCCAAAGGGGTAAGATGTGCTTGCGCCTTGGGAATACTGAGCCTGATAGGTAGGAATGAATCAGGTAAAAGATAACAGCAAAGCTGGGGTTGTATATCAGTATTTTGGAGCATAAATCATTGTGTCTAGAAGGGCTTGGACCATCTTCTTAGGTAAAGGAAGAACAGAGGAGGAGAAGGAATTCTATTGAAATCTTCAGTTCAACCTATTGGGTGTTCTTTGCTCCCATGTTTCCTTTTTTGAGAAGTGAAGGTTTTGATAAATTGCACTGGGCCTTCAGCTGAAGAAGACAACAAAATATCCTGTAATGGCTGTTTTTGAAAAGAAAAGTCTATGTCATGCAGATGTGTATTGGATCAGCAAGAATTTAAGTTCGGCTTCCTTTGTTCTTCTCACCATTAATAAACTTGGTAGATATTTGACCTGTACGGGAGTATGAGTGACATAGGACAGTTGGAGAGACAGTAGGAAAGTTTCTGGCTTATATGGGAGCTGTCACTGTCTCCCATTTTTGTTTTCTTGTCAGAGAACATGGTAGCTGTGATAGTAATGCTTGGTCTGGGACTCCCAGCACACAAGTCTTAGCTATACTTGAGGGTTTAGCCTGTTATAGCAGAACCATCAGACTTACCAGATCACAGAGGATTCAGTGTCTCTTAGAGTGAGGAGAGTTTATCTTGGGTGTTTCCTAATGAACAATGATGATAATTAAGTTTCATGGAAGTGTTTTCAGAAAGTGGTGACACATTTTCCATGCAAGTGTAGACCAATTGGAAACATAAAGAAATAATAATTTTTAAAACCCCACCTCTTTTAGGACCACTTTACAGAACAAGTAAAACACCTTGGCAGTTCAGATCCACCTGAAACCAGATTTGCGTGACCTAGCAATTTTTATTCCTTTTACCTGTCAGTGATTCTTGTTTCACCCCTAGAAATCCCAGAGTGCAGTCCCCTCACAGTTAAGGAATAGCAGTTCATTTGTGTTCTCCTCTCCCTGACCCACAACAAATTCAGGTATCCCCTCTCACTGGAGTGGGTCCTATGCAACCCTCATAAAAATTATTTGAATTATTCCTCCTAGCTCCTAATAAAAGAACAGCCTTGTTTGGATAGTATTCCCTTTTCTGTTCACAGGTTGGTTCCCAATACTGATTTATCACCTGCACAGGCATTTGTTCTGAATGAACAGATGAATTAATGTTTTCAAGCATTGCTTTTGCATTTGCTTCTATACACTAGGAAATTACTTTGCATAATGGATTTTCCACTAGGATACACAAATATCTTCCTTTTTGTCCATGATTCTTTTGTTGTGATCTGTAGCTTGTTAAATTTTAGCCTGTTGTGGGTTTATATGGTGTTTGGTTTCATGGCATAAAATCAATGATTCATGTATGGTAAAGCAATTAGTAAAATACTTCCTTTAACTGATTGGTCTTGCATAATAATTTAATCTTTGAAAAAAACAAAAATCTCCCCTAATTTAAAGGATTTTCATATTCCTTTAGTGAGCATGTCTTTATGAGCCAAATTACAGTGCAGTTTAGAGTATCTGCTTTCATAATTTTCCTAAACAATTTCATGAAGCGGAAATATGAATAAAGGTTTGATCATGACCGAGTGTGTGCTGTGATGTGCAGCTATCTTGAACTGCCCTGTTTGCCTCTGAACCAGAAGGTGCCTTCCCAGTCTCGCTTTCATCTTGAAGGCATTCTGTACTTTAATCTGTGTAAATGCAAATGCCTCCTAGCTTCAAATTCCTCATTATATCTCTTTTAGTACAATTTTCACTGCTTTGCAGATGGATCTCAGATTTATCCTTATCCTTCTTGACTTTAAAAGTTCTCCAGCACAATCAGGTCATGCACTCTCTTAGTTTTGCCTTCTCTCGATTGGCAGATATCTGTCATCTCCTATTTTATTGTTACCTCCCTAATCACTGGTTCAGCTGATGCTTCTTATCTTTCCTCAGAAAAGAATTTGGGAGGTTCTGTTGAGTTTTGTTGTTTCTTTCTCTTCATTAGCGGTTCACAAACTCTGGATTCTGAGTAGAGTTATAAGCTCATCAGGTCAGGTGTTTTTGCTTCCACCTGAAAATCGGTTGCAGCAGGATACTTCTGGGTGATGGAATTCATAGTCTGCATTACTGTCAACATGGATTTGATGACTGTCTTGTGTACAACTCTCAAAACTTTCTTCCCTCCCGACCTGCTGTTTTTACCAGCCGGAAATCCCTGTGTGTGTGTTTGAGTCCTTTTCATGGATACAGTTTGACACACATTATTACATATTATTAACATGCAGCTCTCCCTATTCTTTGTACACCTTGGAATTTTTCAGCTACTCAAAGAGCTCTACTCCTGTTGCTTCTTATACTGACCGGTGTTTTCTTGGTACTTCCAAGACTAGATCTTAGCACTCTGGTCTCTGAGCTTTTACTCAGGCGGTCATGAAAGCGTGGAGGAGCTTTGTGGTGTTTATGCAGACCTTGCTGAGAAAGGATGTTGAATGGCAGCTAGGGCTTTTCAAAAACGATTACGCTTATTTTCTCATCTACACATTGCTAGGATTTTAAAGATAGAAAGCTTACTTCATAGGGAGATAAGCTGAGAGAAAGAGGGAATGGCATGCATATAATAATAGGAGAGGATACACAAAGATGAATATCACTGATTTTATTCTATTTTATTTTGGTGGGGGCAAATAGGATTTGTTTACAGTTTCAGCTTACCTGTCTGAGGCAGGTTATTGCTTATTATAGTAGTCCACTGTAAATTAGTTACTTCTGATTAAAAAAAAAAAAAAAAGTCAATATAAAAATCACTCTCAATCTAGCATGACTGAAATGAATACTCCTTGTATGAACCAAAGTCAAGTGGGTTCTTCCCTGCTGCTTCTTTCAGCTTTACTTTTGGTAGTGAATGACACTTTTCCCTAATTTCATCGATTGCTTAATATTCAGTCTACCAGTGAAACTTCTGTGAGTCTTCCCTGAAACTCAGCAAAGTTTTAAGGGGTTATCATTTAAAAATGTTAGTAAACATTAGTAAAGGCAAATTGGACAATCGCATTTTTCTGAATTATCTATAATTTTTTAAAAAGTTAATCCCCAATGACAAACATATGTATAATTTATAATTTGCCTCTTTTCCTTTACTGTCCCTTTTCTACTCCTATATTTTTGTATTTCCATTACTATTTTTTATGTTGTCCAACTTTAACTGAACCTGCCAATTTTAAAGAAGAATAATTATTATTTTTCAGAGTGTTGGGAAGAAATTACCTCCAGCCACAGCAACTCAGGAGCCAACAAAAATAGAAGTGGACAGCAGAACAAAAAGTAGGTTTCATAGGTTTTTCTTTTTTTGCACTTTGTGCTATTAAAAACAAGCTGAATGCTTTTCTCTGGTTTTGGTTAAAAGAGTGTCCTGTATAGAAAAAAAGCAAGGATGCAGATAGATATATTTAGGATAAACTCTGAGTAGGTGATACCTAGACAAAATGCTTTGTTTCACAGAATCCTCTGAATTGTTTTTGCTCTCGTGACCCTACCTCAAGTTTTCTGCCACCAAAACACAAATTAAATTATGTGATCAACTTTAGCCCTGAGGATACTTTGGAATTAATGAGAGTTGAATAAAATCCAAATTCAGATTGTAACTTTTAGGTATGTCATAGAAAAAATTCTCTCATTGTGAATGCCCTTGCCTTTTCCCTCCTTTTAAGAAAAAAAAAATATTTTATTTCTATTTCTTTATGTAGCAGAAATAAACTGTATGCATGGTATAGTTTGTATGGGAAATCAGAAGAGGAGGCTCTGGGGATACCTTGCAGGAGCCTTCCAGTACCTGAAGGCGAACGACAAGAGAGTTGGAGAGTGAATTCTTAGAAGAGAATGTTATGATAAAACAAGGAGAAATGGCTTTAAACTGAGAGGGCAGGTTTAGATTGGATATTAGAAATTCGTAATTTTGAGTGTAGTGAAGCATAGAAGAGATTGCCCAGAGAGGCTGTGGGTGCCCCATCCCTGGCAGTGCTCGAGGCCAGGCTGAATGGGGCTCTGTGTCTAGTGAAAGGTGTCCTTGCCCTTGCAGGGGGCACTGGGACTAGATGGTTCAAAAGTTTCTTTCCAACCCAAACTGTTCTCTGATTCTCTGGCCTTCATTTCTTTTTTTATCATTTCAATGCTTCGCAATGAAAAAGTAATTATTAAATCTTTCAAGTATGTCTCTATGCAGTTCTAGGGAGGCATATGTAACTAGCTTATCAAATAATATACATATATATTCCTCATCTTCTGATTTTATTTATATAAATTTACAACTAAATGTTACAGATTCTGGTGGAAAAGAATAAGAGGGAAGAGAACATAGCCATACCTTAGAAAAGAAGCTGAATATGACAGAATTGATTTTCTTTAAATCTTGCACCGCTCTTCTTCCCTGATGTGCTTATTCTTTTAGATAGTTAGCGGATATCGTTTTGTCTCAGAACTGAAACACATACAGACATATGTAGGAAGGCATCTGGATCAGCAGAGCAGGGGCTGTCTGAGGGAAGTGAGTGGTTACAAACTGGTTTGTACAGGTTTTCAGCTCACAGTTGCAAAAGCAGCTCAGAAGAGCTTTTAGTGAGTTATTGTCCATTAGCTTCACCACAGTCCTTGACTTGCTACATCCTCTTATCTTGAGCCCCCGTGCCAGCAGGCTCTAATGGGAAACACTGCAAGAATTCAATTGCCCTGAGGAAGTGAAAACTTGAAGTACTGCAATACGTGTGAACTGGCAATGCAGAAGAGGGCTCCTAAGTGTGTTCTGGAATTACCTTTGCCAGCCTGCAGGCTGAGCAGTTCCAGCTGACCTGAGTGCTGGTGCCACTAGAAGGGGTGGTCCAGGGGCTTTCCCACCTGCAGCATTAACCCTTGTGTGGGAAGCCAGGCTGCTCCTTTCCACATCAGCTCATACTTCTCACAGCTGGGGCTGCTCACTAAATCCCTTCCCAGGGTAGGGGAGGTTCAAACTTCCACATTTATAAACTGAGTATGGAAACCTTCTGAGCAGTGGTTAGAAAACTATCTTCTGCTGTGATCCATTGAGCTCTGGCTGACAGAGACATTTTTCTATCAAACCTTTTGGGTTCTGGATGGTCCTTCTTTCACCTCTTTGTTATTTCCCTTGGACACACCTTTTTGGCCAGAAAAATCCTTCTTCTGTCGCTGTCTTCATTCAGCATCCATTTTGCCAGAGTTGATGAGAAGGGTGGGCTACTTATTTGCACAGTATCTTGTTGAATTTTAACTAAACTACATTATTTATTACTTTATCTTTCCTGGAATCCCTGGGGCCTCTGTAGAATTCTTGGCATCTCTGTTTGTGCTTGGGAAAGAGAAGCACATCTGTAGGAAGGTCTGATGTAATGTAATAATATATAATTTTCTTAGCCTCAAATGACATCATTGAAGACACATTTCATTCAGCTGAAGTTGTCCTTCACTTAAATTGAAAAACCTTTCAGTGCAAATGAAACATGCTTCAGTCTGGTTTGGTATTTAATATAGGCAGAGGGGGGGAATAATTTCTTCATAATAAAATTAATCTCTGATAGTCAGAAATGAGGAGTATGATCAGACTCTGGCATAGGACCCTTTCACTTTTGCCTGGGATGGTAGTATCCCAGTCTTTCCTGGGGTCTTTAATTGCTGAACAAAACAGATACTGTGCCATTCTCCTAGGAAGTAGCATGAAACAGAAGATCCGTGGACTAAGCTCAGTATGGAGAGGGAGCTTTTGGATACATGGTTTAGATTCCTTTGGGATTACTCTTGGAGATGAATGCTGCCAGCCAGGAAGCAGGTACCAGCAGCATCTTCCCTCTCTGCCCATGGGGCTTCAGCAAGGTGGGATGGGTGCTGACTTTCCTCAGACTTTGATTCCTGTCTGCTTTTTTCTATAGCTTTTCTGATGTGACAGGGCAGTGATCAGCAGTGAGGCACTTGATGTGCCGTCTGCTCTTGGAACATGCAAGATGGGGTGAGTTGGTTGAAGCAAAAAAGGCAGAGATGTGAGTTTTTTAAGGTGCATCTCCTAACAATACTCTGTTTAAATCTCCCCAAAAGCTGATTTAAGATTTTGTAGGATGAACAGATGACTCTTCTGGGCCAAAGAGGACTTTTTGCTTAAAAGAAGAGCACAGTGAAGGCACAAATCTTCGTAGGCTTTGAGTGATCCCTTGGAAAACATCACTAACCTTTTACAAATGAGGGAATGCATCTTTGAAGAGAAAAGGGGAGAGCTGTTTGGTTTAGATTTGTGGGTTCCTAGATTTAGAGGAGTATTCTGCTCTTGAAGTTCCATCTCTGTCGTGTAGGTAGGATTAATGCTCAAGTGTTTACAATCCCGTTTCTGGGGTGAGATTTATTGTTTTCTATGAAATAGCTTACTTGTAGTATGAGTGGCTTGTAGTGAAAAGGATATGTTGTAGAACATATATGTAAGTTTTGAAGTAGCTCTGTTGGATTCTAAAATTCAGCAAAAGAAAAACATCCACAACACCTGAGAGTTACTGCAGATTACTGAGACTGCACTAATGGAGTACAAATAAGCACACAAGAAAATAGCAAAGGCAATAAGTCACAGAGTACATTGACCACAGCACTTAATTTGATTACTCCACTCACTGCTTAAAATTTATGTTAAGCTATTGAATAGGCGTACTATGATCATAGCAAACAACTAATCTTTTTGCATGATGCAGAAGGTGTAAGGAAGAGTGAATATGTATTACTATTTACTTCTGTTTCTATTTTTTTTAATAAGGTGATATTATGACAGTTTACGTCTGACTAAGTTCTGTGAAAATATTTATTAGTGCAATCTATTTATGAGTCTTGAGTGTAGCAATTAATAATAAAACCAAATTCTGCTGAGTATAGTGTTTGGATTTTTTTTGTCTGGTTTGTAGTTTTGGTAATAATTATGTAATTTTTCTCTAGATTTTGTATGGTTTACTGCATTCCAGAAACATTTTATGAGTGATAGTCAAAGAGAGGAAGTTTAAACTCAAGGAATAATACTACCTTAATGCTGCTTGTTTTCTTGCTTAGTATTACTCTTTGTGTCCATATCGATTGATCTGTGATTTAGACTTTGCTGATGGGGAAATATTTAGGCCTCAAAAATTAGCAATAGAAGGAAGCAACACTAGAAGTAAGGAAGAGTTTGTGTCATCCTGCCCTAATAGGAAAAGCAAATTCCAGAGTCACTGTCCCCTTTGAGATTTAACCTTGAATGAATGTTTGTCTGTGGACTGCCTTCTTGAAGGTCTCAGCTCATCCTAAGAGTGTGTCAGGAGAACAAACAGAAGAGTCACACTTTTGAGGTGAAGCAGGGTTCACTGATACAGGAAATGGAGTTTGCTCAGATCTGGTCGGAACAATATAATATTTAACCAGTCTCTCAAAATACAAACAAATGAATTTGTCTGCTATACTACTGCAGGACCCCAGGTCGCAGAGCAGGTCTGTAGATTGACATCAGTTCATTACCCTGCAGTTGTAAATGCACATGGAGCCACTGATTCTGTCAATGCAATACTTGCAATGGCCTGGGAAATGAAGCAGCCAGGTTCTGCAGGAAGGATATCCCTTGCTATTGTTCTCCCTCTTGAGGCAATGATTTTTTGAGGGGTTGAGACTGTATCAAAAAGGCTAGATTTTCAATTTGAGGACAGACCGTGTTGCACAAGGATATATGGTAACAACTCCCGTAAAACATATTGTTCTTTTTAAGTTTATCCATTCACTCAGTTCCTTGAGCTGCGCCCATTGCTCGTGGTTGGGAGAAGCTGTGAGTGTGCAGTGAGAGACTGTGGTCTGACAGAGTACTGCTGAATTGATAAAATAGGAGTGAAAAGCTCATGAGTATCATCTTTTTTCCTCCCTCACTGTTTCCCAGATATCTGCTCTTGGGGGTTTATTAACAGATTTATTTTTATCAGGTCAGGAGGAGAAAAGGAGTCTTCTGGAAGAACTGTCTGTGAACTATCAACCCAGCTTTGGATGTCAAATGTAAAAATGAGATTTATCATCTACAGCTGAGGGATACTTAGTATTGGTATCTTAGTTTGACATTTTAATTTGGCTTAAGTTTATTTGCCAGGCATATAATAGGATACATACCGTTTTGACTTTTAGTATTTTTCTGTTCTTTTTTGTTTCTCATTTGGAAAATCCCAAATTCAGCAAATTCCATTATGGACTATACAATGCTGTGTCTGAAATTAGTTCTTTCTTTTATCTTTTCTTCCTTCCTATCTAAACATGACTGTTGACATTAAGTGCTTCTACATCCTCCTGCTGTATTGTGCCCTGCTGAGTAAGGACAATTTTAGTACTGATGTGACATAGCCTATTAGATTTTTCTCTGCTTTTATTAATCTGATTTTAAAGGTTCATATTATTTTGAGTTCTGTTGGCTTTGTTCTTGCTTGCTTAAATCATGTTGGTCTACCTATCCCTTCGGAAAAGTTTGAAAGCTGACTTTGTCCTTTTACTCACATGGCTCCCAACCCATCTGTGATGTTGAGACCTCTGTTGCAGCATGATCCAATGGGTTCAGTGATTTAGTGTATGTCTGTCTGAATTGTACTCAAGAAGTCCAGACTTCCACTGTACATAAACCATATTCTTTTTCCAAGGCTGTCCCTTCACTATCTGTTCCTGTGCCAGCATTCAGAGCACAGGGGGGCCATGAGCCTCCCCCAGCTCCCTCTTGTGCCTCTCAGAAGTTTGTGTCCTGGCTCTTTATGAACCACATCATCATTTGGTTGTTTTTTGATATTTTTCTACAGTTTAATTCCTTGTTTTGCTGCTATTTGGATTTTTTTTTTAAGAAAAGAAAAGGTTTAGAGTTGGACCAATCATGGGACAACAGAGTTCTTGACATCAAAACTAGAAGGACAAGATGTGTAGCTATCTGCTAGAGAGAACTTATTTCCTGATCATCCTGATATTTTAAATGCTGAAACCACAGTCGTCTCTCCACTCTTGTCTGTCAAGATCTTCAGCCTGCAAGACAATTCAAATACCCAGTCTCCAAATGGCACGTGAGACCTGAGGGAGGCTTATCTGTTATAGAACTCAGGATACCCAAGGCCTTTGCTATCCAAACCATTTTTTAACCTGAAACACGTGGGATTCATCCACACCTTGAGCAGAAGCTGCACTGCAGACGTCTTGTCAGAGTGATGCTGTTTGCTGTTTGCAGTTTTTTAGCTGTACTTTGTGCTTGGCTTCCCACTTAATCTTGAGCTGACGCTGTTATTGAATGGAGGATCAATGTATGTGTCTGAAAATGGATGTTCTGGAATGAACCTTCTTGGGCTCTGGTGTTGTTTACCTCTGAGAATCCAGCCAGTTCTGTATCCCAAAAAAGAAATGCTAAGCCTGTTCCCAGTAACTAGAGACTTGCCTGAGTATGCAGTCTCTTTAGTGCACTATTAAATCTACATCAACTCCAGACTAATTCACTGAATCTATTATTTAGCACAGCTGCTTTTCAGAGTGTGGATATACTCAGAATAGGAAAAAACCCCACAATGATAATTTAAGGTAGCATGCCACTGAAGTGTAAAATGTGCTGAATCTCATATTTATCTACATGCTGCTTTGCATCCACCTAAGTTATTGTGTGTCAGCTTTCTACCAGCTTTTACATAAAATATTGTTATACTGTCTCAAAGACAAGGCAGTGAGCTGGTGGAACATCCTAGGCAAGTCCACAAGGAGACATCCCAATCCTTCCTCAGAATGCAATAAGGTAACAGTTAGACACCCCTTTCATCCTTTGAATCTGAGTTGTGACCTGGGTGTTTCTCACACACCCAGTGGCTTGGAAAAGTCACCCAATGTTTATGTCATGGTGTTCTCTGCTTTCTGAACAGGGAAAAGGATTTTTATTTCCTTGCTCACTTCTTTTCCCTCAAAACTTTTCTTCATTGTCTTCGTCTGAATTTTGTTTCTTGAGGGACACCAGAGGAGGTGTGGTGAGTTGACCCCAGCCAGCAGCTATGCTCCACCCAGCCATTTGCTCCCCATAAGGGAGAGAGCAGGGCAAGCAAAAGCAAGAAAATTCATGAATAAAGACAGTTTGATAAATAAATGAAAGAGAAATAAAAAGAGGCAACACAAAGGCAAACACCATTCAGTAGATCAATTCATTCACCACCTACAGTGGATCAATGTCCAGCCAGCCTCCAAGGAATGGAAACCTCCTAGACCAACATCCCCAAAGCCCACCCATTTTTTTTGCTGAGCAGGAGGCCATATGGCACAGAATATCCCTTTACTCATCTTCGGTCAGCTACTGTGCCCCTCCAGCTTCTTACCCACCCTGGCCTCCTTGGGGGATAGAAAAGGGGAAAAAAAGAAAGCTGTGTAGGTATGCTGGGCAATAGCCCAAACACCAGTGTGTTAACAGTGCAGTTTTAGTCACAAATCCAAAATACAGCACCATGTGGACTGCTGTGAAGAAAATTAAGTCCATCTCAGCCAGACATAATACAGGGCATGGCCAGAAAACCAACTGTAATGGCCATGGGTAAACTCAAACATTTGTGTTCAGAATAAGAAATCTGTGAAGCCTAAGGAGTTCTTGTTTGCTTGGACCAATGACGCATAAAATTCATGCTGTTTCTGAGTGATGGTGTGTGAACTGAAGAAGAGCTTTCCAGTTTCCTACCAGTACTGTTTAATTTCTCGGGCTGATGGTGCTTACAGAGAGCAAACTTTCAGATGCACATTTCTGGGCTGCTTCTTTATGGTTGATGTTCCTCTCACTAAACTTTAGAAGTTTGTATGGAGCTTATGTGTCAGAGCCCTAAGTTTGGGTTATAATCATGTGAATTTGGTATCCAGACTTTGGGGGGTGGTCCCACGGGAGATCTGTCACTGCTGTTCCGGGAGTTCAAATCATGGTTCAGCTAATCAAACATAGGTGTCTGCTCTTGGAGTCAGGAGTGGCTCTCAAGGCTTTGCTCATTTTAGTGACTTGATCTCCATTGACTGTAGTGCACTGACCAGGTTGGTTTCTAACATCAGATGCCTGAATATTAATTTGACACAAGACCAAAGCTTGGCGGCTGAAGTCAGTAGCCTGCATCTGGAGCTGTTTGAGATACCCCCAGGGTATTTTGTTTTGACCTGTCTCCAGCTGTCAGACCACAGGGACCTGGCAATTCCATAGGTTCAGTCATACTATGCATGTGTCTTACATACCCATGCGTGTCTGAAAAGGCACTTAGTGTCTGGACAGCTGAATTGACCCCCTGGTGGAGCCTCAGATACCCTCAAGTGTGATAATGCAGGTTCTCTTTATAGTAAGTATAAAAGAATAAGTCCTGTTATTTCAAAATAATTTGTATTTCTATGGTCTACTAGTACTTCCTTGCATTGAATATGAAAGTTGACTAGACATAGAAGTCATCAAAACTGAGATTTTTAAAGTGAGGTGAACATTTCTACAAAATTCCAATCCTACAAAATGCCCTTCTCCAAACAGTCAAGTAGTTTACTTGGTCCTTTTAGACCTGCTGTCTTAGAGTGTCACATATTTTTATGCATAGTTCAACAGCTGTAAAACATATTCCCTTTTTATTTGTGAGGCACCTTGACATACTTATCTGTTGCGCAGCAACATGTAAGTAACTGCTTTTCATGACAACTGCTTTTTATGATTTCTGAGTAGGAGTGCTGGCTTCTGTATTTTCCAGATGAAAGACGAGATGATGCCCTTATTTATAGACAGTAAAGGAAAAACGGTCGAGGAAACTTAAGAGTAATACTCAAACCTCTTACACTGAGTGTACAGGTGGTTTAGTTATTAATGCATTAACATTTATTAATGCATTATTTATTGTTGCACCATCTTTATAGATTCATAAATATCTGCTTTCTTGCACACAAGGGGATAGATAAGCTATGTCAATCTACTGTGTCCTTTATGCTTCCAGTTCGTGCGACGTGGTGGGAGGCCATACCAGTGGAACTATGGTGTCAGATGCAGGGAAAGAGTTTGTGGCAGGTTGCTGTCCAGGAGCAATTTCATTTGAGATGATGGCTCTAGGGGCTACCGAGCTGACTCCCTGGATGACATGTGTGGGAATGCTTATCAGCATGTAGTTTTTTTAAATATTTCATATTGTTTATGAAGGTCTAAAATACAAAGAGAAAGATGGCAAGGAAATAAGGCAGCACAAAGAGACACTAATGGAATATTTTATGAAGATTATTCATCCTTGAATAAGCAGTTGTTATAAAGTGATAATTTATCACAGTGAATGTTTTTCCTTTCAGACAAGGAGTATTGCAAAGTGATATTTCCATATGAAGCACAGAATGATGATGAACTCACAATCCGGGAAGGTGATGTTGTCACACTTATCAGTAAGGTAAAAGCAATATTTTTGTCCTATAAGCAGTGATACAGTTTTTAAAACTGACATAATTTAATTGCCATGAAATTAGTGTTTGTGCCTTCCACAGTGTTGTTGCTAAACCAAAGCTGGTTTGACAGTGAAACATTATTCAGACTTCAGAGCCCTACATCTCCCTTCCTCTTGTGCTTTAGAGCCTTACCCTGATAATGAATGTTAAGCAGAGAACTTAACAGTGTGTACTCTTGAGTCTACAAATTTATACAATTAATTTTAATTTGAATCTGCTGGCAGATGATTATAAATTGTAAATTGATCCCTGTAACAAACATAATGGCTTAGAGAATAAACTGGAAGATTTAAGAAAGCAGCAGCTTTGAATATTTATCTTTGGTGCGTGAATTATTTTTCTTGTAGGAATTGTGAATTAGATTTTTGTGTTAGATTGAGGTAATGTGCCTAAATTAACTTACTGAACTAAACATTTAAAATTTAGCCATCCTTAACATTCTGGTAAAGCAGAAAAAGATGACAGAATAGAAAAGAAATAGCTTTAGATCTGTGTTTTTTCTAAAATTATGTGAAATTATTCAAGATTAGAGATGAAAAAACAGGGCCAGGATTTATACTAAGTCTTGAAAAGCCATAGAGTGAGATGGTGAGTAAACTCTTCCTTTAGAAGAGTTGTGCACCATGTTACAAAGAACAGACTGTAGTTTAGGTGCACTTTATTTCCTGCTCCTGTTTAAAGACTTTACAGTTTGTTTAAAAGTTTTTGATTGCTGGACATAAATATTTGTGGGTCAAAAAAATCTATAAACTAGAAAAAGCTGTGGATTTTCCATGAGGAAGATGAATCATATCAATGTACACAATACTGCTGCTTTTGTTTGTGCTTGTATGAAAATAATAAAATTAATTCTATAATTGATGTGTCATAAGAAATTGTTACTTGACTGAACAATTTGGCACTAGGTGAAAAAAAAGTCCCAAAATCTTGGGAATTACATCTGGAGCAATGTTTGCCACAAACTAAGCTATTTTCAATTGTAGAGGATGCCTTCTTTGTCCTGAACAATATAAACAAAGAAAAGTAATCAGACATTCGGTAGGAAGAGAAACTGCAAATGTAAAAATAAATTAAGTACATTAAATATCTTTAATGACTTGCCCTCATTGACTTTGGCTTGTTTGTAGAGCTGTGTAGCTTTGCCTGATTTAGAATGTTCTAATGTGAGTATTTAACAGTGTTTCTGATCATGAAAATGGCTTTTAAGATGTTGCTCCTGTCCACGTTATGCTTTATTGACCAGAATGATTTAATTCCCCAGGATGGCTGGTCTCTGGGTGGAGCTGTGTTCAGCAGCAAGCACAGATAAAAAGACAATTACATTACTGAGGTTTCTGTGTGAGATTTCATTTGCTTGCTTTTTCCCATTTTCTTCTTCCCTCTGGCCTTGCAGTGGAAGAATATTTGTCTTTTATAATTGAGCTGATGAATTGACCATATTGATCAGTTCTCCAAACCACACAGAGACAATGGTTTGGAATAGTAACTATGCTATTCTCTAGCTCCGTCCTTCTACTCTCCGCTGATATCAAGCCATTGCAGACATGTTATTTAATTTTCTTCTTTTTTTCTGTGTCATATGCTAAGATTTGTACTAAAAAATGACTGTATCATGTCACGTCTGTGAACATTTTCATAAACCCATGCCTCTAGAGAGCGGGGGATCTCAATGCACAAAAGCCTGGAGTTTCTCTGTGGATGCCTTTTGTGCGGTGTCTGAAATGATCTGAGCCACTGAAGAAATGGTGCTTAACAAGCAGTCACTTTGCAGATCCTTTTGTGCTTTGCAGACCTCATTGCAGTCAGACTTGTGGGGTTTCTCCATCTGTTTTTAACAGTTAAAAAAAATAAAATTCAGGCTATGTGGAGCCAGGGTCTTTACTGTAGAGTTCTGAAAACAGTGAGGTCTCCTTTATGCTTTACCACATAATACAGTGACTTTATTTTAGTCCAGATCTTCTGAAGCAGATGTCTGTTGTCACCCTTTTAGTCAGGAGTAACAAAGTCAGCCTCACCTTTCTGCCCACCAATGGCATCTCTGGAGTGTTCAAACCTGGAGTTCAAATCACCATGCTTATATGACCAGTTAGTGAGCCATGCTGACTAAGAGGCATCAAAGAGAAACGTATGGAATGCTTCAGAAATTATTATCATGACTTTGCTCCGTAATCATCAGATTACAGAGTTTCTTCTAATTTAATTGTAATGAATTGTTTTGCAGGTTTTGCTTTCTGTGCTGGAAAGCATTAGACAGCATTTATTCTTCCCAATTATTTAGACTCAAAGAGAGAAGACTGGTACTTTTAAGGAAACAGATGAGTTTCACAGTACTTCCTACAACCACAGATGCTTTATCATAAAATAATGTATTTTGTTGAAATCACTAAAATCAAAAAGTGATGCAGATTCCTAGCATAAAAAGTCTGTCAGTAGACTGGTCTGTTTTTCCACAGTTCAATCCACAGGAATGTTGAAGACTCGTAATTTTAACTCATTCTGAATTTGCTTTTAATTGAAAACAACAGCATTGATGAGAATATGTGGGAGTGGCTGAAGTAATGAGTGAGTGACAGAAGAATGGGAGAGAAATCCCAGGAAAAAATTTAAAATGCATTACAATAATCTTAAAAGGATGAAGATGAGGTAGCACTTGATAGGTGGTAAGACAAAAGGATGGATCAAATGAGTTAAATGGGAAGTTCCTACAAGAGCCTGTGTACAGGTGCACACACGTGACAATGGGTATGTGAGGAAGCTGTTAGTCTAATATTCACCTTGAAACGCTAAAACCTAATTTTGTGGAAAGGTGTAGAATCAGTAAATGCAGAATTCAATATCACCATTTTAACAGTATCCACAGATAAAAGGGATAAGAGTATAGCCGATTTCTCTCTTTTATTCAGTTGAGTTAGTTATAAAAGTTTCTTTGTCAAGATCATAAAATCGAGGTCATAAAATACCTTTCTAATAGAAAAAGTGAACCTTTTTTGTTGCTTTGCTTTTAATTTTTTTTCTTTTTTTTTTTTTCTTATTTTTTTTTTTTTTTCATGCCCTTTGCAACTATTTCAAGTTCTCACTGTTTTGATGGATGTTGAGATCTTGAATCAGAAGCTGGTCAGAACTTCCCAATAGGTCTCTGTGATAAGAGAATTTGAATATCTGAGGTTTCTTTGATATAGCTAAAAAATACTTTGAACGTATTTGCTGAGTCACAAGTGACCTCCCTCATCACCTGGAGAATGTGCTGGAAAGGGTTATTTAAGCACGGAATAAAGTCAATGGAGGCTGATCACTTATGGGTCAGAAATGTATGTATTTGGGGAAATACAGAGTGAAGGATGGCATTATGCAAAACTGATAACCAAAAATAATTGCCAGTTATTTGGAAAATATACACTATGAGATAGAGTCCAAACATGTCTTAGTTAAAATATACCTAAAAGACTGAAGAAAAGCAGAAACTTCACACACATCTATTCCAAAAATTTCTGGAAAAGGTTTTTCTTTCCTTCTTTTCCCCAGTGAAGCAAATCCCCTTGTAAATACCTAGAAAGCGTTTTATTTGTTAATAAGTGTAAATAAAAGTGGGCAAATGTTATTCCTTTAATTACTTCAACCAGAATAATGTAAAAACCCTGAAAATATTTGTCAGAATTGTTACAGAAGGTAAAAACTTCATTTTCAAGGCAATAAACTAATAGACCTGGTACCTTTGCTTTGCAAAACAGGAGTCTGAGAAAAATATACCTTTGAAAGAAAGAGAATAAAAAGCCAAATACAGTGATTTTACTTTACAGTTAAGGTGATGGTTGTGCATTTTGATTATTAGATATGTTCATAAGGTTAAAATTATGAATGCTAAGTGGCCATGAGATTGACACTGTAGATTATTTTTGTATTGTCAAACATTTGTGTTCCTTAGGTATTTTTTTTAGTGTCTTCAAAATATTTCTGACAGCATTTCGGTATGGGCTAGAACACTGGCAATGACTGCACCCTGCAGCTGAAGAAGAGTGGCAAACAGGTCTTTTATCATGCTCAAATATTAATTTTGAAGGTTGAATTTGTAAAAAGGATAATTTCTTCTAAGCAGCAGAAGATTCATGTGACATTTTCAACTGTCATGATGAAAATTTTACAGGATTCCACCCTTCTTAGACAGAGTTATTGTAAACTACTTTTCTAGAAATTTATCAATAGCTCAGATAAAATAGGACAAAATGCATAGCATTCTGAAGACTTCACTGGCACACAGACTTGTGTGAAGAATCAATAGAAATAGCTACGTAATTTCAAAGCAAGCACATCAAGCACACACTGGCAGCTGCGCACTCATTCAAAAGCAGTTTTACTTGCAAGGGTATAAAGAAGATTTCATTGCAGTGCATCAATCTACCTGAGCTCTAGCCAATAAAGATTACTTTGTTCCCAGGAATGAAAATGGTCTGGATTAATAAAATTAGCTGTTTCAAAAATCATTGCAAATTTGAAAAGCTAGCAGCAATAGAAAGATATGCTCACCTGAACCCTAATTATCAATGGATGACACTGATGTCAGTGGAAATTCTGCTAATTCTGAATTTATAAGGTGATTTTGCTGATGCTATTCAAATAGTACTGGTGAAGTTACTGCATTGGTATCATGAAAGACACAACAGGATATTTACTATTGAAAAACTTACGTGACCATTTATCTGGTCCAGATATTTAATGAGATATTTTATGTCAACCCAATTTGTAGAGCTTAGTTCTGTGCTGGAGGTCAAAGAGCCACAAACCTAGTTTTAAAAATAAGCATAATGGCAATCACTTTTTACAAAGCTCACATTTGCTTTTGGTGTTGTTGTTAATAATTTATTGTGAGATTTGCAAGCCTTGTGGTTCAAAATGCTGTACGTTTAGTGACTTCCTTCCCTGAAGCACATGCAGTTGAGTGATAAGACAGACAAGTACAGGCGAGTAGAAGAGTATAAGGAAACAATTCAATGAGATTCAGTCCTGATAGTCTTTTTCATCATGTCCTTTTCTCACTGGTGCAGTGGTGCTCTATGTGTTTGTCCCTGTAAGAGCGTGGAATCTGGCCTTAATGCAGAGTGTCTAACACTGCCCAATCTTTAGGGTAGCCACGAGGCAGTTAATTTAACCCTGACTGTATTTATAGGCAGTTACTGGAGCGTGGCTCTTTTGCCAAAACAATTCTACTGCTTTTCTCTCTTACAACAGCTTTAAATGCTCCTCCTGCTGCAGGAGGTAATTGTCCAGAGCACTTTCTTTAGCTGAGCGATTGGCAAGGCGAACTCATCTGGGCAGGGTCGTGAAGGAAAACAGCTGCTCTAACGGATGCAGGAGGCTCCTAAAGGGATGGAATTAGTAAGTGCTATGTTGAAGAATCTTGCCAGTGAGTTGAGGCCGTGAGCAGGGGAAGGAGCAGGATGCAGACAGTGTGATAGAGAAGGACACTTGCTGATACTCGGCCGAGCATTTCACTGGGCTGGGAAGTCACTAGGGTTGCCAGAAATTGTTTCTGTGGGATTTTATTCATTGCAGAATTTTTCTGTACACCTTTAATTACAAACAGCACAGACATATTTTACAAACCTTGGCTATAGAAATATGTGAAGGAATTAAAAACTTCAAGTTTTTCTTTAAATATGACCTGATAGGTGGGTATCACTAATTCTTCCTTTTTAAGATGAAAACTTCACTAATTTCCCCTCTATGGGTAAAAACAAACCAACAGAGTGATAATATTTGAGGTCATTAAAAATACACCTGATTGGCAAGAAGAATTTTTCCAAGCAGAAATGTGGCAGCTTAAGACTGTCTCTTTCAAAATTAAGTTTATCTCTTTCTTCCTACGAAAGAAAGGAAAAAAATAAGTCACATTTCATGATAGTCAAGTAGTTTTGTTTTTCTTTGATTGACAACTAAAATCAAAGTTTTAGCTCATTTTTAGAAAACAGTTTACTGATATAACTATGCAAAAAAAATTAGGTTATTCAGGGGAAAGTATGATCTGGTTTAATAAAATAAAATACGGCTTTCTGTCAGAGCAACAAAATGGACTTTTGTTGACACTGAATATTTGGTCATGCAGATGCCCCTTTTGGGGGGTTTAATTCAAGATATTTTGCACATTTGTAACTCCTGCAACAATCTTGCATACAGAAACTGAAAGGAATACAGTAAGTAAGCATTTAATAATGCCCAGCTTTAAGAAGGTTTTTATGATAGCTTTAAGAAAGTTGTTATGATGTTTTGTGTTTAAAGAGAATAATGTAAGCAATAAAGGCACTTACTTCTTGCCTCTGGAAATCAATAGGTATTTCCCTCAGAAAGAACAATACCACAAAGTCTCCTGAGATACCCATGAATTACTCATCATTGGCCAGACCTAATAGCCATACCTAATCTGCTTTCTGTGTTCCTTGTCCCCTACCCTTCACTACTGCCCTTGGCACCAGTTTTCCCCCCAGGATATCTTGCCTCCTCTTCTGATTGGGAAACCTGCTTGTATCACGCTGCTGATTCCATGCAAGAAATTATTTTGCACATGGTGCACGCTGAGGGTGCAGCTTTACATGATGGATGGTCGGTGGCTGCTAAAAGGGATGGTTCTCCTGCTCTTTCACCTTGCATCTGGTAACCTCAGGACACACAGGGGCGTGCGAGCAGGGACGGGTGATGGAGGAGCAGGACTGTCCCAGCAGCCTGCTGAGAGGTTGGTGCAGCAGTAGGGTCGCTTTTCCCTGAGCTGAAACTTTCCTCCGTAGGTTTTGACTAATGGGAATCAGAAGGTTTGGATTCTTTGTGAGTTTCAAGCTGTGGTGCCATGAGGGATGGCAGCTGGGGTAGGTCCTGGAAAATGAGCCCTGTTTGACAGACCTCCAATGTGTGCAGCAAGTGCCTGGGTAAAACTTGTGTCATTGCACAGGGGCAGGAATGCTTCCTCAAATGAGCGATATAAAGCAGTGTATAAGATTTGTGGGCATGCTGATGATCAAGTAAATGAATGTTCATTTTCTGAAATTATGGTATATACTTAGTAAGTTATGGAAAACAGACTGTTCCTCTTGCTTGAACCTTGTCCTAGGCCAAGACTTTTAAATGTTTATTGATAACTTTGTAACGCTTTTTTATATCTTGCAGTGTTTGTTGGCTGCTGTGATTAGCAGCGCGGCATTAAGGTCTCTGTAGAGACAAAGCCTGACGATGTTTAATCGGGAACCAGGTGCAGCCTACTTTTCAATGGTATCTTTAGAAATATTATTGAAACACAAATGTTTGAGCTAAGCACTTAAATAAGCCGTTAAGCCTGTGATTAGTCCAGGGAGAGTGGAACAGCCAGCACTCGAATGCTGATCTCATTAGTACATTTATAATATTATTTTTTTAAAGTACACAGTGAAGTTCTCTTTTCCTGTTCTTATTACCCACAATGGTGGTGCTACAACAGTGACTTTAAAAAAAGGGGATTCTTTTGTTCGTGGGAAGTCCCAAATTTGAATTTTGACCAAGGCAAGTTCATGCCAAGCTCTGTAGGTGAAGTGGCAGAATCCCTCATGCACGCAATGCTTCAACATTTGCTTCATTGGAAAGGCGTTTTGTTTGTAAGTATGTTTAACACAGCCAAGCTAATCTAAAAAGGTGACATATTTTGAGATAAAAAAGGAAAGAATCTTTTTTTCTACTTAGAAAAGATATTGCTGAAGTGCTGAGGTGTCTGGAAAACTGTGATTATTGCTCACAGTGTGGGCTTTAGATTCACTGCTTAGCTTCATCCGTTCTTTTATTCTGGATATTGGGTTCATCTGCTGGTTTGATGGTATTATCTGAAGTCCAACCTTTTCAGGGCAGGGAAAGCTATTTCAAGGGGAAGTAAAAATGCACATACGGTGCCAAGTAATTAGTAATTGTAATTAGGACCCTGGTCCTAAGATGTCTTCAATCTAAGTAGTAATAGCATTAAATAGTCTTTCAAATGTTTTGTTCTAGGTTTTTATAATCTTTCTAAATACAGAAAATGTAATTACGTAAATATTTTATCTTGGCTCATCAGAAGCATAAATTAGGTCTGCTACTAGCACCACCTTTCATGTTTGTGTTGGCTAATTTAGTTTTAATTTGAGGATTGGAGTGTTAGAGTTTTATGATGTGGAACATATTTATTTCTCCATGATAATTCTGCTGACTGAACATTGCAAACGAAGTGAATCCTCAGAAGAGATTGTTTTGTTCAATATGCAACTTAATTCTTCCTGTTTGTACAAATATTTCATCAAAGCTTTTTAGCCTCATTACTGATTAAAGTATTTAGGCACAGAATGTAAAGTCAAAAGATTAGAACTATCCTGAAACAGATTTAACAGAAAAAATACATCTGCTGTGTTAGAACCTCTGCTCTATGTCCTGGGTATTGCAGGTCATTCATTATTCTCAGCCAGTTTCTTTTTTTGCAGGGTTCAATAACCTGGGCCAATATTTGAACAGACTTAGTCTTCTGGAGAGGTGTCTTCTTGTTGTGCCTTCCAGTAATAACCACAGCCTGGAAAGAGCAGTGTAACCAGAGCTGAAATAATGTCTGATTTCTGACTATCTCTCCTGTTTCTTTCCATGCAGGGTTGGCATGAGGATTTCTTAGTAGAGCCTTGGAGCTTGCAGATAAATAAAATTTTTTCTGTTTAACTCCTTAAGCTTTAAAAGATGCAACTGGCATTATCAGATGTAAGGTTCTGTATGGCTTGGGCATGAGAACTGACCGGAGCTGGGAAGGATCCATGCAGGACTTGGGGCTTTTGGGATACATTAAGGAATTGAGCAGGATAAACCTCTGGGTTAGGGGCCCAACAGAGGTTAGGGGCCAGACTGGGAGGTTTTCATTAATGCTTTTCTTTCAATCATATCATAATCTATGTTTATTTGCAACAAGTCTGTAAAGGGAAAATGGGTATTCTCCAGGACTGCTTCAGAAGACAAATTTATTGTCTATTGGGCTGTCTCTTTTATCTAAATTATCTCGTATTAGGTAGTTGTTGAGAGATTCATTTTGTCTTACTGACAGATTTTAAAATCGTGTTTCTGCTAAGGAGTACTTGATTACTAAGCAGATGCTCTAAATCACAGCCATTTTCTTTAACAGAATTTAACAAATTTTGCACTTTTTTGTACTATAAGGTCTCAATCCCAGTAACTGAGCTTACAGTAAGTAACAAATCTTGATCATTTGGAGAAGTCCTAACTAGCACAATGTGAATGTAATATGAGCATCTGGAGAGATGCTTTCCTTCTCATAGTGTCCTGGTTTAGGGCAAAATTCAGGAGGAAACCTCTGAATGGGGTTCCCCTGGAGAAGCAAACTCAAACGGCCTCTCCCCAACAACTGGTCCGGAAAAAACTTCCTTGGAGAAAAGTGGAAAAAACTATTTATTTAACAAACAAACAAAAAAAAGCCCACAAGCACACAGGATGAATAATATGAAACAATAAAACCTTTCATTGAGGTGAGATGACAAATTGAGAAGAGTCCTTGCCGAGGGTGCAGCTCGTCTCTCTCAGTCTCTTATCAATTCCTCCAGTGCTGGAGAAAAATGCCGTCCTGGGCCCCAAAGGGCACAGGGGTGATCTCTCAGTTCTCCTCTGGGTTTTCAGTCTGGAGCAGGTTTAAACAGTCCCAAGAAAAAAAATGAAAAAAACCAGTTCTCTGCCCTAGCTAGCTGTAACTAACTAAAAAGCTCAGGAGATCTCTGTCCCGCAGCAGTCTGTCCAAGCTCAGCTAAGCAGATCATCCAGGAGAGAAATGTGGAGGAGTTAACATAGTTTTCAAAACAAATTGCATTCCAAGAATCAACCTTAAAGGTGCAGAACACAATATACAGAACAGACAATTGGGGATACAGGCATCATAAAGTCACTCTAGGACACATAGGTTACCAAGTTGATTGAGAATTGATGAGGATTCCTAAATCAATTCTCTTCTAACTCTTAAAATAAGCTTGGATTTTGAGAATGAATTGTCTTGTTTTCAGCGCCATGACACTGAATGTAGCAAGAATTTCTAAAGAAATATTTTAATACTATTAAAATGCTTTTATCACCCTGATTTAACATGAGTTTGTTGTTTCCCCCGAATGCTGAGTTGTATTAATGAAGATCTGATGTGTTTTTAATGATGGTTTGAAAATCACAGAGCCCCTCCGGTGGCCTTCTCTGGTGTTTGTGAGAGTTGGGTCCTCTCGGCCCCAGCGCTGCAGCCCCACAGGTGCCCTGTGAGGGTGGGCTGAATGGCAGAGGGCTTGTCCTCCAGATTTATCTTTCTATGAGGCTGTTAATCCTCAAAGTTCTTTATATGTTTCACGGATCTCTTTGTGTGTTATGGTCGATGTCTTGAAAAGTTCAACAGACACATTTTGTTTGCATTAAAGGTGGTTTGTTTTTCTTTAAATGATGGTTGGCTAGCTGTTGCTAAAAGACTTCTGGGGAGATGCTTACAGTGGGGCTAGCAGTAATTTAGTGGGGGGCTGCCAGCACAGCAGAGCTGACACATGAAAGCTCCCAGTGCAAGCATAAGAGGGATTCATGGCTTTCTGAATAATGCAGTTTTTCCAGCTCGACATTTTTCTTAATGAGTACCAACCTTAGAAGGGCAGAAGGAAAGCAGAGATTTAATGAATGCAAATTCCAGCTGCTAGGATTGATTTTTATTATTATTATTTTGTAAGGAGCTATGTCTTCTAATGGTGATTTCCAGAAAAATAATACTTTCTCAAACCCTGCACCATTACGCTGTATCTCAGTACGGATACTACAGTATAACCTTCACATATACTTTTCTGGGCGCCTGCTTTTTCTTGTTCTTAGTGTTGCTTTCTATCTTAGCTGTAAGATAGATGATGATGATAGATAATGATGAAATCTGTGTGATTGAATGTTTCTGAATCAAAAACTTTCAAAGAGCTGAAAAATCGAGCAGTTGTGAGTTGATGTCTAAACTATAGCTTCACATTTTAGCAGGATTCCAAAGTACCATTATGTTCAGAGGACCAAACTATGCAGCAATCAGCTCCCTCAGAAAAACAGAAGTCTTATTTACAGATGAGAAGATTGGTCTTTTTCAGATGTATTTCTGCAAGAGTTTACACAGCTGCAGTTCAAGTCATGGATAGGATAGAAGATAATTACATAGCTTATTACTCATTTTGTGACCTTGGGGAACAGAAAAAAAAATCTCACATTTACTTATACTGACAAAAGCCTTCCTCTTCACTAGGGCCAGCTTGGAAGGTAGGTTAGGGAGGGGAGAGATGAACTTGGGCCACGGCACTCCCTGAAATTGTCAGTCCTTCCAAAGGTAGCAAGAGATGAGGGCAGTGGGTGCTGCCTTGAAGGCCTGACTGCTTTGGAGGAAAAGACAGGAAATGTCTTTGCTCCTAAAGTTAAGTGGAAAGCATGGCTGCAGCAGTGCATGCCTGCTTCTTCTCAGGCTTCCTTGTATTTTGATAAAGCTGCAGAAATTGCTCAGCTGTTGGTAGATTCCCAGTATCAGGTGCCTCTTAATGCTGGAGAGAGCAATCTTGATGCACTTGCAGCTGGCAAGTGATGATTGAGATACAAGCCCAGTGGGCTTCTGAACATCGTACACGGTAATGTATACATAGGGCCAAGTAGCTACAGGTTTTTATTTAAGTGATTAAGAACAGTCTCATAGCATACAGTAACTCTCCTGTAAGTGGTTTCAAGAAAAAAGGAGTAAAAAAAAAAGGGTAGAGTAAAGCATAGTACTTGGAAGAAAGCATACACTGGAGCATGTCTGACATTTAAATTACCGTAATCTTGCATGCTTTATTGACTCTTGGGAAAATAATGAAAAAAATCCAAATAGTAGAGTTTTATTATAACTATGTTCACAACCAGAAGTGCTGCTTTGCATTTTCAGCAAAAATGTTGGTTTCCTTGATGTTCCTTTTATCTGGCTCAGGCCTAGAGTACAAATAGCAGTGTGGGCTAGAAATAAACCCATCTCTAATAACCAAGTCTGGTTTTTTAAGAGAGAAAGCTTTATATGAAATAAAAACCCCTCTGTCTTTGAGGCATGTGAAACTCCTGCCTCCTTGGAACAGAGGGAAAGGCTGTGAAGCTGTAAGCAGGAAGAGTTCAGTCATGTTTTTGTAGTGGGGTCATCAGTCACCACCAGGCTTGTAGATGGAGATAGGCTTGCCATGAGAGACACATCACCTGCCGGGTATGAACTTGAGTCTTTTAATGTCATGGTCTTGAATGTGGTGTCAGGTACTAAAGGGGACTGACAGCTCTGCCTTTTCCCCCTCCATTGTCACCTCTTTTACCATCAGAGGAAAGCAGCGATGGGGTTTGGCCGGGGGGAAGTTTGTGTTCCTGGCTGGTGAGCAGCTGGACTCCTGCGCTGGGGAGGTGACACGAGCCAGTGTCGTGTCAGTGGTGCCTGGCTGGGTACAGCTGCTTCTGTGCAGAGAGCGGAGTATTTGTCAGACTGCAGAGCATGAGGTGCTCTATGCTGGGCTTTTTGTTCAATCTCCACCATCTTCTGCTTTTTTCCTGTTGAATTGAGAGCACTAAGGGAAGGAACAGCACAATGTTTCCTCTATTCTAGAGCTGTGGTTCTGCTGCTAAGAAACTCTTTAATGTAGGTTACTGCATAAAAGACCAAGCAATGTCATGATTCTTTCACCCAGAAGAGGAGAAAGCCTGACTCTACCATTTCATGACTTTTCTTCATCAGTGTACGAGTGGCTGCAGAATCACTGCAGTTGCTAAAAGGTGACTAAGCCATGATCTTATGCTGTCAACCCTACTTATGTATCTCACTGTATTTCATTGTATGTAATGTTACCATGCAGTAACAGTGCGATAAATCTCACGCTCTTAATGGAAACATCTTTGCCTATGTTAAAATACCTCTGCATAGCTTTTGGCTGGTCTCTCTACACACGTATCTCTCTCTTCCCCCTCTCCTCTGTCCCTACTCTTTTAGTCACCACAGATATAAGTTTCAGAGTAGAACTGTGTTTTTACCTTTCTTGTTTTACCGTTGGTTTAGGTTCGTATTTTGTTTTCCTTTCTGATGTTCCCTTCTGAAAAAGAAGTCTGCTTTCTCCAGATTATTCGCTCTTCCAATTTTATTCACAGCTTGCATGTCTCACTGATAATTCCATGAAGAATAGCTCTCCTTGTTCTTCACATCAAGAAAAGGACTGATGTTTTTTAGTTCACGTGTGTGTACTCTCAAAATACTTGGCAACATGTTGACAAAAGTTAGCTATATTCTGACTTTCTAGTAGTTTCCATTTCTCCCAGATTTACCTTTTTGTCTGACTTATGTAAGTGTTCAAGCCCAGGCTGACATTTTAGTACCTTATATTTTGTGTATTATATACTTCTTATAAAGTTTACCTTCTCAAAAATTCCTCACCACTCCAGTCTTTCCCTTCTCTATGTTTTGTCCAGTTTTTTCCCAAACATTTAGCACAAAATGAATGTTGCTAGTAAATCTAGTGTATTCATTTTTTTACCCTTGATTTGGGAATGGCTGAGCTTGGAATTAGAACGGCTGTCCAATGGATGTGACAGCTGGAATCATCCCCTGCCTTCCCTGGGGCAGGCCCAACAGGCAGACGGGATGCAGGATGTGGAGGATTCCCTATCCTCGCCCTGTGACTGAAGGGACAGGGACAGTGACAGCAAGTTCCTGCCCAGCACAGCAGGAGCATCTCCTCTGTGACGGCCCCACCTGTCCAGGTGCCCTGGTACGGTCGGTGTGAGGCTGTCCCAAGCTACAAATGGCAGGCCTCGAGCTGTGCCAGAGGAGTTTTAGATTAAATACTAGGAACAACTTTGTCACCAAAGGAATTGTCAGGCCCTGGAACAGGCTGCCCAGGGAAGTGGTTGAGTCTCCGTCCCTGGAGGTATATAGAAGACGTGTAGATGTGGCACTTAATGACATGCTTTAGAGGTGGACTTGGCAGTGCTGGGATAACAGATGAATCTGATGATCTTAGAATTCATTTTCATCCTAAATTGTTCTTATGATTTTACTGTTATTATGGTTTTACTTCACTAGAAATGAGGATAAAACCAAGATTTGTATTTTATTGAGAAAATACCAAAATCTCCCTCAAGATTCTTAATTTCTTTGTTTATGAATCTGCCTCTGCTTGAACAGTCAAAGCAGGATTGGCAATGTGAACCAGCAGTGGATTTCTCTAAGGTCTTTGACTGCACTGTCACTGCAATGAGAACATTGGTATAATCTCCAAATTAAGCATTGGTAGGAGTTGATTTTTACAGATAAATAGCGACCCAGCTACCACCTAACTTGCTGAATTTCAGTATCTGGAGTATCTTCTTTGCCATGTCTTACTCCTTCAGTTTTGTAAATATTTTGTTCTGTTTTTTTTCTTAAAGGAAACCACAATACATTTCTAGTACTTGGAATACATTTTCTTCATAGGACTTCGGGGATATTTCATCATCTGGTTTTTGTTTGTTTATTTGTTATATGAATCTGACAGGATAACATGGAGATAAAGCAAAGATCCATTTAATTTGTTAAGAAATTTTGGGTTATTAATAAAGATTTGTCAATCTTGACACTGGATTGCTTGTAGCTTTTCTATAAAATTTGCATTTTGAAATTACAGCCATTTTGCTGTACTTGAACACCTGAACACAGGATATGTTAAAAAAGACCATATGGTTAAGACTTCATGGCTGATGCAATCTGGAAGAACTGGAGTGGTTTTTTGCTCAGTAGTCACAAGCAGATACATTGTTTTAATCACATTGCTTTGATTGTGCTTCTTAGCTCTGCCCTTTGTCAGTACTTGTGGCAGCTTATGCAGCTGCAGCTCAGGCGTGCTTATGTGCTGCTCTGTCCCACAGTTAACACCTACCTTCTGCCAGCACCTTAGGCTGGCTTTCAAGGTTGCTGGGGCATGGCAGGCCTGCAGTTGTGGGTAGCAGGACGGCACCACCATGGAGATTCTTCACCGGATTTCTTCAGTAGCTTTTAACTTCTGAAATCTCTTTTATTTTTTTTCTCAGTGACCCATAAGCCTCCTCTTGCAAGTGAAGTAAATGAGAAAATTAAAGAGAAACTGCCTAAAGAGATTTACTTACTGTATGAAAATCTGCTGTGGTGATTGGTTGCATAAGCCTGAGTGACAAGCTGGAGAGGAAAAAAAGCAAACCTGCAGCTGTTTGGGATTTATGAATGTGTAACACAAACAGCAGCTTCATGAAAACAAATGAGCTTTAAAAAAAGCATTGAGGAAAAAATTCACATGTGTTAATAAAATGAAGAAGTAGGAGTAATATTTGTGTTTCCTAAGAGCATAAAAAATCCTACCTAAAAAGCATATATGTGATGTCTTGTGCTGTTTATTCAGGATTATTAGTTAGCACTAAGCTGTGCAATCAGCTGAAGCACAAGCTTTTCGTCTCTGGATGCTTGAATTATTCTTAATATTTTTCAAAATCTAAATTGGGTCATAATGTTTAGGCAATTTCAGATTAGCAGCGTAGGGGGTGGAGAGCATTATAAAACACACCATGTGATAGAACAGTTGAGTGCACTGATTATTAGGCTGTGCAAGTAGATAGCGCTAAGTGGGAGAGCACCTTCACACCAGGAATGAGGGGTGCTGGCTCTGCAGCAAGAGGAGAATCCTGCACAATGCCTGCCCATGCCATGAATGACTGGCTGATTACTTGGTCCTCCATGGAGCCCCTGACAGCCTTGTAGGTACTCGGGAAATGTTTTGAAAACATCAGCTGGTCAAGAATCAGCCCTGGTCACTAACAAAGGTCTTACAGAGCTGGTCAATACCTCCTAAACAGCTGTGGGAAGGCCTAGGAAATGTCCTCCCTGCTGGAGGCCGCCCTGCTAAAGAGAAGGGAGAATACAGAAAAGCAAAGATTAGGCATGAGGAAAGATTATCAAAAAAAAGGAATGAAAGGATTGTTTTGTGCCTGCATTACATCAGAGCAGAATAGTGATATAGGAGGGGGGAAAAAGCCAAATGCACCAAAACAGACATTGATGTAAGAAACCAGGCTCTTTAGCTGGTGTGTTTAGTTAGCACATACTCAAGAGACCAGGAGGACTAAATAAGCTAAATAAAGAGTCTAGAACAGAAAAGCAACAAAAACCACCCCCAAAGCATAAAAGCAATTATCTTTAATGTTAGCCTGTTTTCTCTCAAATATCATCCAGCGTTTGTCTATTGTAACTTACAGAAAAATACCAACAAGCATAGTCATTGTGAACAATATTTTTAAGACTTTGGTATTAAGTACACCTCACTAAGTTAACCTGCATTGTTCTGTCATTCATTTAGAACCCGAAATATAAGCCTTTATGGAAATCAGGAAAGGTTGAGCAGCCTGATGTTGAGCCAACTGCAAAAATTGGCTGAAGTGGTTTTAACACTGAGCAGACAATGGGTGACTTTCCTGTAATTGTGTTTTGGAAAACAGCTGAGCTGTTTCGGCTTGAGCTTTCAGGAAAAAAGAATGTGGAAAATCTCAACAGGAAGTGTTCTGTGTAGCAAACACACACACAAAAAAGTGAATATGGAGCACTGAGGACTTACAGAAAAATTTCAATCTTCTTTAAAATATGGTGGCTTCTGTTCTATTATTTTTCATAACAAAAATAATTGCGCTATTTTTTTAGCATTTAGACTCACTGATGTTACTTATTCACTTATTTATCTGTACATTGTTTTGCTATACACTGCATTGTACTGCACAGAAATGCTGCAGAAAAAGAAGTTGATGCCTGATATAAATCAGGTGCATGATGCCTTATTAATTGGAGTGAGATGGAATTTAATAATTCCAATGTGTCGAGCTTTTTCTGAAAGTATGGGAAGTAAGGGAGCTTTTTATCCCCTGATGTATGATGCTTAATTAAGTTACTGTCTTTCTGCAGAATGAAGTCAGAGAGACATAGGGTCATGCGTGCTCAAAATGCTGACTTGTTTAATAGATCAAATGGTGAACTAGCATTTTGTTTTAGACACAGACAAGGTCTTGAGCTCTTACAGCATGTTCATTGTTCTTTCCTAGCTGCTCCGTGTGATAATGGAATGCAGGGTGGTTATTGAAGTTTTTGTCTGATAGATTATCCTTTTAACCTGGCACTCCAGCAAATTGTCATGTTCTAGCAAACAGGGAGGACATTATGCAAGAGAGTACTTCAGCTCAAAAATCTGTTCAGTGCACAAGCACACTGTGGTTTTTGTTTTATTTTTCTGTTTTGTAGGATTGCATTGATGTGGGTTGGTGGGAAGGAGAACTCAATGGCAGACGAGGTGTCTTTCCAGATAACTTTGTCAAGCTACTCCCCTCAGATTTTGAAAAGGAGGTAAGCAATATATTCTTTCATTTTCACTTGAAAATTCAGAATGAAGGTAGAGCTGAAAGAAATCTTCTTTCAGATGTGTGATTTTGACAAAGTTTTACTTCTCATCTAATAACATAAAAACATAAAGGAAAAATAATTTCTGGGTTAGAAAGCATCCATGAAAAGAATGTGTAGCACTCCAAGTCATATTATGGAGTTTCCTTGAAGGGTTTGATTTGTCCATCCAGTCACCCCACCTCCACTATGCTGCTCTGAAAGCCCTCTGTCCTGTGTCCTACGAGTTTGAGAGAGAGAGGACTGGAGGTCCCAGGGCTAAGTCATGTGATGCAATGATATCCAGAATTCTTTAATCTTCTCCATTATTTTTGTGGTGGAATATGAAAAGTTAGAGTATCACCTGCATGCTGATGTACAGCAGTCAAACACTGTTCCAGAGCAAAAAGGGTGAGATTTTAACTGTCAAATTTGAAAAATAATAAGCTTTTGGTATCTCACAGGCATGTTTCTTTAACTCTTAGAATTACTAAAAGAGAAGGTATGAAACCTATGCAGAAGTTTTTCAACTCCTATTTATTTGAAAAAGATGGCATTGTTTTTGCCAGACAATATTTAGAAATCTTGTGGTTTCCTGGAATAAAGTAATGGATTACTTCCCCCAAAAGTCCATTCCATTTTTAGGAACCTTTTGAGTCATCAGTGGGATATTGCAAGCTTGCAGTCAGGCTTTTGATGTATATTTCACAGCGATAGTGTAAGCCTTCTGTGATGAGGCCTAAACTTACTGTCATCTAGCTTCACTCTTTGGCAATAAAATTGGATGCCAAAGGCAAAAATTAAATAACTTGGAAAGCATAATAAAGCAACTATTAACTCACAGAGGCTAACATGATAATTATTGAAATGAGTGAAAAGGCAATTCCACAGCAGAGTGCATATCCTGGCTTAAGGGCTAAAAATAAAAGAAGGTGATTTCTAGAAGAGGCAGAAATCAAACACTTGAAGATATAGTGAGCTTATTATAGAAGAAAAAAATCCTTACTGGTATCCATTTTTTGTGGTGTAATTATTCAGACTTTTTGAACTTTAAAAATTACGTATCTTTTAAGTGATTTTTAGAGTACAATTGAATATAACTTGTAGAGTAAATTAGATGTTCAGAGACTTGGAAATTGCAGCTAGGTTTGCTCTAACTGTGGAGAATAAAATTTTATTAATTTTTGGAATGCCACAGATCTAGCCACTTGAGTAAGTAACTGGTAGAACTGTGGACCATCTCTCTTTGCTTGAATCAGTGCTAAAAGGGAAGGAGATAAATACTTCACCAGTGATTTTGTCAGGTATTTTCTGATGTGATCCAGAAACGTTGGATTCTGTCCCATGGTCTGAAAGTATTTGTTGCAGTAGTTCTTCTGTCTGTTGAACAAAAGCTTGGGATCTCTTCCCGTCTCCTTGTTCAGTCCCCAGTTTTCCAAACCTGACTCTTTTCCACACATGCCTATTTATTCCAGGCCTTTTCTATTCACTGCCTAATCCCAATCTCCACCTCTCAGGTGGTCTCCATTACAGGATTTTCCCCAGAGCTCACTACCTGAGTCCAAATCACCATCTGGATTTACTTTTATCCCTACACCAAATTTCTTTATACAGCTTTTTTTCCTCTCCCCTTTTACTGTTTGTCCCTGCTCTGTAATTCTATTCTCTTCTTGTCCAACCAGTCCTGGTTTCCTTTCTGTTGGCCTAATTTCTAATCTGTCTCCATCACCTTCTCGGTTATCTCATCCAGCCACAGACCCTTGTAAATCCTTCTCGCTTCTCCATGTTTCTCTAAGGAGTCTCCTAAGGGTCCTTCACACTACACCCTTTCAGACCTTGATCTGTCCTTTTGAAACAATCTATTTCCCTCTTCAGCTTTCAGTTAACGCCACTTTGTCAAATGAACCATAGGACCCTTTCTCCTTTGTGTCTGTCTTACATAAGTGCTTTGGTTTTAATCAGGAGTGACTGTCGTGAATCTGTCACTTTTCCATCTGCACTTGTTATGATTTGGAAGACAAAGTGCAGGGGACATAACTTAGACCCCTTACAGGAGAGAACTAAACCAAAAGATGTGCTAAGGGAGGGCATCTCTTGTATTCCAGCTGATGATGTATGGTCATTCAATGGGATCAGTCTCATACCATCCCACAACAAAATCCCAAATGCCTGTATTGTACTGTTGAACCCTTAGCATCAACTATTTCGCTCTGCAGCCATTATCAACAGAACTCCTAATGCCTATCATAGGGCATTCATTGTCTCTGTCTCATTTCCTTTCCAAATTTTTCTTCACTTTTCTGCATTTAAACCTTAAACCATGTTGCCCAAATTCTTGTAGAAGTGTCTCTGAGAGTTTAAGGGATTCAGTGTTTGTGGACAATGGCTCAAGGCAGCCAGGCTGTAGAAGATCATTTTGATCTCCTGAGTTTTTGGCCATAGCTTTCTCAGGTTGATGATGGAAGGTCATATGGTCAGGGTAAGATGGCAGGAGAAACTTGAAGGTTGCTGGATGACAACTTTGAGATTCAGAATGTTAGGCTTACCGTGTTTGGGCAAAAACTGGTATTATTTTTTTTCTCCAGAGATGAATACATTTGCTAGGTTTGAGAGAGATCCCTTGGAAGGGTATGTGGCAAGCACTCAGCCTTCACAGCTGCTCCCTTTCAACACTCAGACCAAGATCTGAGAGTTCTAGGGCAGACACTGAACTAATTACTGCAAGTGAACAAAGCGATTGATCTTTCTCAAAAGCTTTGGCAGATAGATAGAAAATAATTGGGGGGAGGGCAGTGATCAATAAGAGTTTGAGAGAAAATACTAGCCTAAATGGCTGGTTGAAGTTTGGCAAAGCTGCGCGTATCTGGAAAAATCATTTTATTCCACATTTGTTGCAGAAGAAAATATTCATTGCTACATAGCCAGCAATGTAGTGAAAGTGATTGTGATCAATCTGTAGCAAAGGAAAAAAGGTCCTTCTCAGAATAAAAGGATGAACATACGGAAAAAGAATTGGGTTTTTTTGCTTAGAAGTTCTTTACAATAATTTCGATCATTTGTTGAGGTTTTTTTGAAGGGAGAGATAAAGTATGTAATTTGATCCGGCATGATGCTCCATTTGGTTTTATGCTCATTCCAACATACATGTGGTGACTGTCAGTGTGCTGTGCATGCATTCACACACATGAGCACAGAAGAAAAGCTATCAGTCCCCCAGCCTGCAGGTGAAGAGAAATTGTTCTGGCACTGCCAGAACTGTTGGTTATCATGTTTCTTTGTCTTACCATTACAGAACTATTAGGAAAATTGTCATAACAGAGAAGGTAAAAGTATAAAAAGGACAGATTAGTCAGAATAATTTGTTTAATTTCACCAAACTTCTAAAATTCTGATCTTTCACAATTGGAACTCTAAATATATCCTAGTAAGTGAATAAAGAGTAACCTTTTCTGTATTTCCTGGGTTCTGCATTTTTGCTTCATTTATGGGTCTGAAAATACCTCAGGTTTTGCCACATGTGTCTCAGAGTTTCTTTGTGTTTGTTGTTTTGTTTGTTTTTTTTTTTTTTCTGAAATGGGTAGGAATACTTACAAGGTTAAATTTTAAAGAAATAGACTACTTCATTAGATCAAAGGTCATGTATTGCTCCAGTCTTAAGGTACACAAAATGAACTTTTTTAACCCCTCAGCAGGACATTTCAATTGCAAATATGAAAATTATATTTTATTTGTCAATGCTATTTTCTCTCTTCAAATTAATTTTAATGAAGTTATTTCAGGAGAAATATGTGACAGATCTCTAGTCTCATGACTTGTAATTTTAATGTTAAGCACTTTATGATTATCTCCAACCTCTGTATGAATTAGATTTACAGGCCTTTTAAAGCAACCTGTTTTCTTCTGTTATTAAATTTTAGAGACCGAAGAAGCCACCACCTCCATCAGCTCCTGTCATCAAACAAGGATCAGGTAAAGTGCAGTTGATTTTTTACAGCACATGTCAGTGAGCACATTTCAATCTAAATTAAGTGGATTCAAATTTATATAGAATTCATCTGTATCAAAATTGACAAGCATAGACAACAACTAATAAATCACAATCAAAATGCAAATAGTTGCTAACCCTGAAAGACTGTGGTGGGCTTTAAATGTATTGCAGTCAACCACCTATACAACTTCAAAATAACCTCGTTTGCCCCTTAATCATGTAAAATCAGAGCAAGTGGGATACTTCAGTTTTCCAATTTTTTTGGTTTTGTTCTGACTGAAGTTGATTGTGTGCATGTCCTTGCAGTACAGACACAGTATGTGGAGTCTGGTAATACCTGCAGGAGGAAACTGCATTCACTACAGATCTGATTTATTCTAGAGACACAGAGCTTTTTAGAATATCTATAAAATAGTGTCATAGAGTGGCCTCCTCTGAGCTGCAATCTAAGTCTTGGAGATCTTGCATAAATGGTGGATCTGGCTGGCTGCTCCAGGTTATAGGCCATAGATTCTTGGTTTTCAATACTTTTCTAGCCCTAAGTATGAAACTAAAAGGAGTTACCCTGAATGGTTATGTAGATAAAGGTGTTGCAAATGTATTAAGGGACTGATTCTGTTTTCCAAACAGATGAGTGCTAGCAAAACTGATTTGGTGATATGTTACACTGAATTGTGTGTAGATACTGAGAGCTAAATATACTTCCATTTGTAATTTTCAAATGACCTCTCCATACTATTTTCAAAAGTGCCTGCAGGCTTTATTTTTATCATGAAACTTAGAAACAGTTAAAGAATGTACACACTTGACAGTCCTGAACTCAGAAACCAAATTCCAGTTCCATTCTGTAAAAATACAAATCACAAGGCAGGGGATGCTCTCAGAGTTTTCATTGGTATTGCAGTTGTGGTGGAAACATAACTGTGGCTGGAATTCTTTAATCCCTTAAGTCCAGTCAGTTTGTAAAAACTCGGCAGCAGCACTACTGCTTCCCCCATTGCAGGCATCCATTAAAAACCAAAACAAATGTGTCCAATCTTCAGACGCTTTTCTTGTTACTGTGATATGTTCCAGCTTTTGGTGCTTTAAAAAGACAGACTAAAGCTGTTAGTCGAAATGCAACTTACACCAATGTACAATTTACTGTGAATCAATATGCTATAATTTAACTAGTTTGAATTTGTCATGCAGTTCTTTGACTAAGGAGTCATGGCCATAAATATCTGTGTTTCTTATTGACATCCCTGGTTTGCTCTTCACTCTGTCTTAAGACTCAAGGAAACATAAATTTGATTTTAAATCAGTAATAGTGTCCAGAGAGAGCAGTATGACTTTGCCATCTAGTGGTGGTTGAATAACAATGTTGTCTTAGAGACCACTCATGTTAAAGCCTGACATGTTTTGTAAAAACTCTATAAAACTTTATATTTCTTTCAATTTATACAGCTATAATTAGAGAATAACACTTTTAATAGGTACCTGCTAGCACACAATGCTTTAACTGTTTTACCATAGCAGGATAATGTGCCCATTTTCTGAGGGAAAAATGGTTGCAAAAAGGAGGCAGACAATTTGATTAAGGCCTTCTAAGTCTATGTCAAAGCCAAGACTATTGCAGTTCTTTCTTTTCATACCAGCTGATCAGGCACAAAAGTTTCTTCTGATACATGTTTAGAGCTGAAAATCATCCTATGTTTATTACCATCCCAACATCCTCTACTTTATCAAATTATTTCTTCACTGATATTACACAGTATTTTACGATGTCTCCACATCAGGCCTTACTGTTGATAGTAGGTAACAACTTCAGTAATGTTTCTGCATATTTGACCAGTCACAATGTGATAAATAAATTCAAAACTGTCATTTGCAGCCTAAATAATGACATGTCAGCATCTTCTGATGCAGAGCATAAAATCAAAGCAGAGAATTAGAACTTGTCTTTGTAGTACAAGTGGCATATGTGTAAAGAGGTGTCTATATTATAGTAGAGATAGAAATTTATAATCTCCACAGCAGTAAACTGCCCGGGCCATCTGTTGCACTACTTTACAAAGCAAGGTGAAAACTGGAGAGCTGAATTTAGGAGCACAAATTCCTTATATATAGTCTTTAAAAGCAGTAGGCATTTCACGGGGTAACTGGGGTAAGTAACGCAACTGTGTCCAGACTGAAGGGTGGGAATACTCTTGAGGTCCTCTGGGAGCTGATACAGAGCTTCCCAAAGCTTTCTTGAAGGTGACTGTCACCTGGGAGTTAAGGCAGGATCATGGTGCCTGCCTGGGTGTTGGTTAATTTGGGGGATCACAAAGTAGCTAAGTAGAAAGAACAACTGAGTCTGGGAGCACCTCAGTGGCTGTAGGCTCATTGTTCTAGACTTGGCCTGAGAATGTCCTTCTGTGTGTTAATAATGTCTGTTAATCATACTGTAATTAGGTATATAGACTTACGTGTCTTTCTTTTTGAACACAGTAGTGTGTCCAAGATTATCAATATATTGACTTGTGCTTTGCATAACTTGTGTTTTGAAAGGCTTTAATTGCTTTGGAGCAACAGCTTCTGCTCTCAGGAGTCTTTTTCATAGAATCATTTACGTTGGAAAAGACCCTTAAGATTATCAAATCCAACCATAAATGAGAATTCAGTATTATTTTTTGACATGATATGTGGTACAATAGTGCCTGGCCAACAGCACAGTTGGATAAAGGAACAATGGCTGGTGATCACCATGGATGAGCATTGATTTCTAGGAAGCGGTTGCAGAAGGGAGTTGCAGCGGCACATTAAGAAAATGTAAATACACTTGAGAACTGCATATAATAGAATAGATTGAAACAAAAAATTGCCTTGTGCTCCTTGCCCTGCCTCCTCTGCTTTTCTTAGATTTCATCTACTGTAATTTTTATTGAAATGCTAATAGTGTTACCTAAAGCAGTTTGCAACACTACTTAGTTGAAATGGCATTAGCGCCTAGTGGTTAGCCAATGCAGCAAAGCCAGTATTCAATAAAGTGTTTCTTATAACATAGGGATTAGAAGATTTTATCTTGCATGTGCCAGGAAATTTTTGCAAAATCTTCCTGTTGTTGGTGCCACAAGTTCCCATATTTCTCGGAGCAACAGAACTCTGCATGTCAGGCCTCTTGTAGAGAGGCAGAAGAAGCCAGGGGTTTACACCTCCAGGGCAAAAGCTGTCAGTTAAAATAGTCATGCAAATAGTCATGCAGAATGCTGCCAGCACTGCTCTTCTCCTCCTTCTAATATGTGGAAGTGAACAGCTAGTAGTGGAGAAAAAAGGGAAGGATGTGTTAATTTAATGTAAAATAACCTGTGTATATTCAGCTCTGTCATATATTCTTTTGACATTGCTCAATTAATTGATTTATTTCTAATGCTTCTGCACACTGTTGAGTTGTTCTTCATTTATGTCTGTAATGATAAAATCTGCAGTTATCCATTTTTTTTCCCATAGAATAGTCTGAGAGTGTCTATTCTTTGGAAGTGCACACTTTGGAAACTGTGGTTATAAAGACATAAATATCCAATTGCTTTTTTGTCATTATGGTACAGGAGAATATTTGAAATAAATTTATGTTCACTTTTAGCAAGACATTTTAAAATTGGGGAATATAAAAAGCCTAAGCAATTGCAGAGTTAAATCTTATGTCACTGTTTTGCTGGCTTGGTCAGAGTTCGAAATTTTTCTGTCTCTAACAGGTACCACAGACCGAAAGCATGAAATCAAGAAGATACCACCTGAAAGGCCAGAATGTCTTCCTAATCGAACAGAAGAAAAAGGTATGAAATGTGCTTTCCTGCCTGTTCTCTGCAGAGAGACGAGGGAAATAGAAGCAATGCACATCCTCATTTTCCACTCTCTGTTTCCATTAAGTGTATTGTTTGGATGTTTGTTTTCCACTCTGATAGACTGTGATGACAGGCACTTTGGAAAGGCTCTCATTGTTCCTTATGGACTAAATTCAGGGTGTTCAATTGTAGCCATCCAGAGCTGTTCAGTACATGCAGCCCCATCTGAAGTCAAGGGGAGATTTACTCTCAATACATGAAATGCTGTATAAAGCCCAGTGCTCTGTAAAACCCAGGTGCTCGATTGAGTAAAATACCCCAGATTAGTGTGTACTTTTTTCTTAACATCTCCCTACTTTGAATCTCTAGTTGAAAGCTGGGTTGGTGGTTTTCCTGCATCACAAAGGGATTTTGTGGAGATATAGTCATTAATGCTTATGAATCACCCCATTATCATAGCCACAAAAGTCACAGGCAAGGCAGTGAAGAAATGAAAAAATTCTTCAAAGCCACGTTTGAACATTGCGAGAAATGGGACGCAGTACCACACAGAGCAGGGACAAGCAAATTAAACCTTAATAGGTTTCATTGTGTTCATGGTGAATGGTGAATAGTCTCGGGAAAATAGTTACATCTATCATCTAATTGAAGATGGTGTCAAGTTTCATATGTTAAGTGGACTATTAGATTGTATGAACAAGTTTGTTTATGGGATTTCTTAATGTCTAAGTATTTGAACTTGCAGCCTTTTGAAAGGCACGTGTATGCACATGACTAAATGCATAATATCCAGTTATAATTTAGTGACAGAAGAACCTTCAGACTTTGCGCCAAGATGTTTCTGGATATACATCTTAGTGATCTGACAGGTGTTTCAGCTGTTTCCTCTACATAGGTTTACTTTTGGTTATGTGTGTGCTTCTCACGGTGATCTTAGCAATAAAACCCTTTGCCATTTTTGGAGTTACAAAGCCGACTGCTGAAACAGCAGAGGAAATTTAATTATGTTACTCTCCTGGGCTATAAACGTCTGTAACTTTTCTAAACATTGAAAAGAGGCTGTAGGAGTTGTGCCTACATTTCAGGAGTCCCAGGGAGTGGCAGGAATCGCTCATGTGGTGTGGCAGCAGGGGTGGCACAGGAACATCCTTTGAGCTATCTGTTGGCACACCGCGCAGCCTGTCCCTCATACAGTTTAGACTCTTGGACACTGACACAGTATAAATTGTCATAGGATTAAGTGTGTAAAAAATTACACAGTATGATGGAAAAGCTTCAGTGTTACTGGGGACCCGATAACTGCATCTGCTCAAAGCATACTGCCTGTGAACAACAGTCGCTGGCTGGACTATTCCAAACCTAATGTGCATTGTCTTTCTGGGGATTTATTCCATGATCCTCCCATTAATTGGTTCTCATTAAGAACCCATTAAGCAATACCCTGTAACATTCCCAATACCTCTTACATGTGTACAGAGGTGTAACATTGATGGCACATCATAGGCAACATTGTCAAGGGAAGTGCCGTGTTGAAATGGTAGGATATAGAGAGCAGAACTTCAGTTCTTTGGAGAGTTTCGTTCTTTCTTTAAGAAAAATCAGGCCTTCTCTGGTGTGGCAAACATGCCTGCCTGCTGGTTTTGTATTGGGAATTTAGAGCATATTATTTAGAAGAGTAATTAATGTCTATTGTACTTGACACAAGCACAGGCATTGCATGGCATTGAGTATTAGCATGGCAGCAGTCCCTAACTATGCAGAATCAGTTCTGTAAATGATCTAGGTTTTCATTGGCAAGCTGAAAAATTCAGCATATAACTCTGTGCTTAAAACCTAAATAATAGGTCTGTTTTTTCTGACCTATTTACATCCTGCTAGACATTGTTAAGTTAGTTAGACATTTAGTGCTTTGTTTGCCTTAAATTTTCACTTAACTGTAATTCACTTGAAACATGCTTTCCCCACCCCCGCCCCCCTCCCAAATGGTATTTCTGTTTGTCCAATAAATGTTAAGAATATCCAGCATAATTATTTTTGTGACCTTCTAAATTAATATTGTTTTGTATTAAAATTTACTAGAAGTTGTGCTCATGAGAAGTCGTACCATATGGTATGTAATTTCTTGCCATTCTTGTACTTCACAGTCAAAAACCAGTAAGTTACTAAAATAAAAAATAGTATTCCCATTAAGACACTGCACACATGCTTTGGATGAAGAGTTGCAGGCAGAACAGCCAGTCAGGTTGAACAACTGATTGGTTTTTCAAATGAATGATATAGAACAGAACTGGAAAGGGTTTTTTTGTATACAGTTGTATCTACAGTTGAAGATTTCTTTGAATGTAGACTTGTGAGTGCAAACAAATTGCACTTAATAATATCCCTGTTCTTCTTTCTGGAAATGATTGATTTAAAGAAAGATCAGAGAGAGAGCAAAAACAGTTAGAATTGCAGAAGCCTTCAGTTCCTGCTATACCTCCGAAGAAACCTCGGCCACCCAAAGCCAACGCTGTGAACAGACCTGGTACCTTGCCCCCGAGACGACCAGAAAGACCAGTTGTGCCTGTGACTCATGCAAGGTATTACTTTTCTTCCGTCCAGTGATTTGGGGATTAGTGGAAAAAACATGCATTTAAAGAATTCAGGTTTTACAGTTTTTGTCCCAATTTATTTCACAGTCAGCTGTATTTAAAGAACAAGAAGAAAGAAGATCCTTATAGTCATCTGGCTGGATCATAGCTATCTTCTCAATAATAGCACTCTTAGACTGTTCATGACTAGTTCATTTCTACTGATGAAATTCTACTCTTACTGCAACAGTGTAGAATGTGTGTGAAATACCTGCATCGGAATGTTACTCTGACCTTGACTTTCTTAGTTTACCTCAAATTATTTATTGAAGCTTAGTTTGAGCACTGAGTCAGTGCAAAAGCTTGAATTGTGCTTAGGAATAGCATTAGGCAATGCACATTTCAAATACTGTCAGCCTGGTTTCAGTCTGCTTTTTTTTGATCACTTTAGATCAAACTTTAGCAAAATACATATCTTCAATGCTCTTTTGGCTGGTGCCACTGCAGAATAGTGCTGTCAAATATTTATGCTCTAATGTTGGTTGCTGCTCTGATGTAGTAGCAGTTACATGATGCTTTTTGTCAGAGGTGGTTACAGCCTTTGAGGAGCACTGAGTAATTGGACTTGCCAACACAAGTCCATTTATTCTGTGCTAGAGCAAAGGTTGCAGAAATTAAAGGCTTCGCTGTAGTCCTAATCAAGTCTAGGTGGCTACATTTTAGTTACCAGCTTCTGGGTTGTGCACTGTAGATTTCCATTATACATGGTGAATAGAGTTAGATGAAAACCAGAATAAAAGCGGTTGCCTAAAATGGGCAAGCTGTGCATCTTGCAGAAAAACTAGAATATAGGCATGGAAATATTTTTACTATTGTACTGTTAGGAAAAATAGCTGCCATTGATCTACTGGAGTTCACGTATAAGTAATGGTGAATTAAACACCGGAACAGAGTATAGGTTAGAGTGAAATGCTAGACATTGATTCCCTTCATTCCTCCACATATGATTAAATTTAAAAATTCTCTTAGTGAGAAATCTGGGGCAAATGAAAAGAAGAAAAGGCACCTGACTTGTGTGCCCAGTTTCATCTTACTGAAATGCTTTGGGTGTACATCTCTGAGTACCTACCCTTTTATCCAGATGCTACTGCCACAGCTTCTTTTGGACTTGGCTCTAAACATGCTTGCCCAGTTGCTCCAAAATACAGTCTGTACCTGCTGATCACCTGGGCATAGTTGGAAATACAAGTATTTGTTACCATCTTCAGATTTAGCTATGCGATATCTTGGAAAGGCCAGTGCATACCTTAGTGTTCAGTTCACTGCTGAGGCATGCAGTGGAGTAGCTATTCTTTTGTTCTATCCTTTGCCTGAAATATTTTAAACATACTATAAATTTTTAGCATGTAAAATTTTGCTGCTCTTGTGTTTTCCTTTTTTTTTTTCTAAGTACAAAACTGTATGAAGTAACCATGTATTTTTTTAAGATATTTCAATTTTCATGTTACCAAAGGAAAAAAGGCACACCTAAACAGTAACCTTCTTAATTGTCCAAACTTTGCTATGTCTAGTACAGAAGAAATGGAAAATACTTCTAAGTGCTTGGATAATTAAGAAATATGAAACTTCAAGTGGAAGCAGTGACATCAATAAAGGTGTTTTGTTTTAAAATCCATTCAGTTTAATAAGATAGTAATTATTTTAAGACCTACTGGTATCCATTGCCAAAATTTGAAAACCCTAAAGCAATTAGAATAAAAATTGAATCAGCAGAACTTTTGCTCACCTGTTATGTTTTAACTCTGATGGGCAGCTGAGCCCCATGCAGACACTCGGTCAATCTCCCCCACAGTGGGATGGGGGTGAGAATCAGACGGCAAAAGTAAAAAAAAAACCTTATGGGTGGAGACAAGGACAGTTAAACAGGCAAAGCAAATGATGCATGTGCATGCTGAGAAAGAATGTTGCTATTTCCCATGGGCAGGCAGGCATTCTGCTATCCCCTAGACAGTTGGGCTTCATCGCCTGCTGTGGTGACTTGGGAAGACAAAACCCTAACTCCAAACAACCCCCACTTCCTTCCTCCCTCATCTCTGAATGTCACCATGTGGTGTGGGACAGCCCTCGGTCAGTTGGGGTCAGTTGTGTCCCTGCCCAACTCCTTGTCCACCCCCACCCTCCTCACTGGTGGGCTGACAGGAGAAGCACAAAAGGCCTAGACTCTGTGCAAGCACAGCTCAGTAATCATGGAAACACCCCTCTAAGCTGTTTTCAGCACAAATCCAAAACATAGCGCCATGCAAGCTGCTGTAAAGAAAATTAACTCTATCTCAGCCAAAACCAGTACATGATCCTTAGGGGAAATTGCTGTAGATAGAAAATGAGTCCCTTGAGATTTCCATGGCAGCTGCTAAGCCTAAGAGGGTTTTCTTCTGTCCTGAGTAAGCGGCTTGCATCTCATGCATCTCGCTGACTTTTTGTAGTGATAATTGTTTTTCCATTTAAATATAATCTTCCTTCACTGGAGGCAGAGTAGGGCTTCAAGGGCAATAGGACAGATAAAAACTATGTGGGACAGTGAATAGCTGTCAGTTTGTTCCGAAGGCTTCACACCTTACTTAGACATACCATGATTATACAATTTACAGATAAATCAGATAAGTCAATTCTCTGGAGTTGGCAAGCCATAAACACCCATCGAAGGTGCATCTTTACAATCAGTTTAAAGCAATCCATGTCCATGCCACTGCTAACAGGGTTCCTTGTCCTGGTACCCCATTCCCACAGCCTCCCTTATGTTTAGCACTAGCATTTGTGCAGCTGCACAGCCATATGGGTCAGAGTTGCTCCAGATGGCAATTAATCAGCTTGCAGTGGGACTTCGATTAGTGTGGGGTTTCTCTCAGGCTGATCATCTGTCTGGTCAAGCTGACAGCCTGTCTGTATGGGCACGAGCAGAGAGGGACACGCTGCAGATGAGAAGGGAGGCCTTTCTCAACAGTATGAATGCAGAGGGGCATAATAAGCCTGTTGATTCTTCTGACAACGGGGTTGGGGTTTTTTTGTGGAGCTGTTGCCATATATCTTGGTATCTTTTGTAGGCAAATGGTAAATGTTGTGACTTTCAGCCCTAAATCATGCCATTCTACAAATCTCTCCAAAGCCATACTCACACATTTCCTAGAGTGCTTCCAGCTCTCATTGTGCTCTCAGATTGCTGGGAAATGTGTGTGTGCATAACAGAGTATGCAGTCAGATGCTCATTGCTCTGCCAGCCAAGAAACTATGTGGCTTCTAATAGGTTTACAAATATATAAGCAATGTAAGAAAAAGTTAAAGACTAAAAAACAGGAAAACTAATTGTTCAGATAGATCACTTGGAAATACCCTTATTTATCATCTTGCCAATTAGTACATTTTTCTATGCATGTGTTAAATTTCTTCTGTGTCCTTCCTGATGCAAACTGCCTGCCATATTGAGAGCTGTGGAGGACTAGTTCGCTTTTAATCTGATGTCTGTTTTTTTGTTCTCCTGTCACCCTATCACAGGGTTTAATGGCATATATATTCACTTAATCTATGACTTCCTCTGGGTTTTAATAAAAATTTTCAGCTCTTTATCACAATCTTCCTGAAGTCTGAAATAGGGTTTCCAGCCACTTGGGGTTTTGCTCATAAGCTGCTGCCATGAGTTGAGGTTCAAGCCATCTGTCATCAGCTTATGGTATCAAAAGCAGAGACCAACAAAAAATCAACAAGATTTATGAGCTCACTATGTATTTTACTGTCAACAGCTAATTATCGCTAATTATTGCACTATATAGTACATGTCTGCCTGGGTTGTTTCAGGGCAGATCTGTGTTTTTATTCTAAATTGGGTACCTTATATACATCATAATTTTTTATAGTGTTACACTGGGAATAGTCATTGTGGAAAAACTATTGTATTTGTCAAGTGACCTGATAATGATGGCAAGTATAATGTGTTGCATTAACTGACCAGTTGTTATCACAGTAAATATCAGAGATTTGAGTGACCTCTGCAATATTGAGTTACTTGCCTACCACTGGGTTTTTTTATATTGTTTTAATAGGTAGATCACTTTAGTAAACTCAAGTAGTTGTGGGATAGAATGTTCTCCAAAGCAGGGATAATTCTGTTTTTTTGTTTGATCTCCAGTTTGATTTTAAAATAGCTCCTCTGTATAAAGTATCATAGCTCCTGACACTTTACTATTCAAAAGACATTTCTGACAAATTAGGTCATCTTCATTCTTTGGACTGTGGAAACGGTATTCAGTCTAGTCTCATAAGAAAAGTGCAAAAACATGATGAAGGAGTTGTATTCATGAGTAAATACTGGGAACTGGTGAAACACACAATGCTAGCTTGAGGATTTCTCGCTTTCTGCAGCATTCCAGGTAGTCCACTGCTGTAGTTTGTGCAAGCCAATTAATTAGAAAAAACTACAAAGAATATGTTGAAGAATGTCCCCTTGCCCTTAGGTTTCCTTCATGTTGAGATGCTGTGAATGTCTGAAGAATTAGTCCGGACGCTACGGTGTCTAAAATAGGCTTTTTTGACAGGTGTTAAGGAGAAATGGGATAAGGTTAATCCATACAGCATGTCGACTTGCTAGAGATTGCTCTTGCTGACATTGCTATTACTCTGGTGCTGCAAGGGAAGAATACTTCACTCTCTCATTATTAATTGCAAGTTAGCTATCAATTTACTGTAACCCACACAAAAACTCCCTATAAAACATCTCCTCTTCTTGATCCACATGCAGGAGTGATAGTCCAAAAGTGGAATTAGTGGGCAGTACAGTACCCGGCACTCTAGAGAAAGACTCCTCTGAAAGAAGCAATGACATCGGTAAGTTATAGTGCTTTCTACAGTTTGCCTAAGAATTTATGGTGCAAGTTTCTGCTTTTTAGTGACTTTTGTATGATTCAAGAGGCAGATTGAGGATTTGGCAATGAATGTGAGTGCTTTTATATCAAATTTTAACTGCAAGATTAAAGGATCATTTCTACTTTACTTAAAATAGTTTTGTGGGGGTTTTCTGTTTTAAAAAAAATTAAAAGCAAATATGGAATAGTGAGCTATTTTGAATAGGAAGGCTCTTGTTATTTTTATTTAAAAGTCTGAAACAAATGAGAAGGCCAACAATAATAAAGCATACTTGTTTAACTGATGTAATAGTGCTGCCATGGTTTTAATACTGCAAAAGATTGTGGGTTTGGTGCCCTTAGTAATCTTTACACTTTCCAATACAAAGGAACAGAAACCCAGTTCAGGTCAATTTGACTAAATTTTACTGCATACACCAGTTGAAAGCCATCTAAATTTCTGTTGTAAACAACTTGTGTTCGTGGCCCATGAACCATTTATTCAGGAAGTCACCTGGAAAGGAGCAACAGCAGGTTATTTTTCGGTCTTCTCTCACCCTCCTTCCCTGTCCGGCTGGCAAGGCAGGAGCGCTGGTGTTTGCGGGGTGGGTGCTGCCGTGCGTGGCCCCTGTGAGCAGGGTGCTGTGAGCGCTGGCCGGGGCAGTGGGCACCAGCCCCAGAGCCATCTCCTGCCTGTGCTCCCAGGGCCCAGCAGCTGCTGCCGTCGCTCTCCGTGCTCGCAGCTGTGCCTGCACACACCCGTGCTGGCCGTGCTGGGATCCTGCCTCTGCAAGCCCTGCTGCCTTTCCCCAGGGCGTGAAATGTCATTTTGCTGTGGTGGTGTCTGATGCTGTTCGTCACACACACACGCAGACACACACCTTGGTGAGAAGGTATGAACTAACTTTATTTTAAAAGATCTGACTCTATTTATAGTATTTCTACAAAGGCTAGGGATTGGGGGAGAAGGTTGATACCTCTCCCCATCCCATTGGTCAAGACAACTGTTCATCAGGTGTCCATATTTCTAAGAACAGGAACGAAAACTTTTCTTGAATTTATGAAAACATTGGCTGTGTTTACATCACTCAAGTGTGAGAAACAACTTAAAACTATGAAAGCTGTGAACAGAAGAGAAGCTGAAAAAATCAGGATGACAGGTGTCTACCCAGACTGCTTTATTAGTGAATCAGTTTTGTACAATAGCATCCTTTCAACAGCCAAACACATCTTTTCCTCAAATTTGGAAGCAGAACTTTTAGGTTGTAAAGGAATTTTAATTGCAACACAACAACAGAACACTAAATGCATTTCACATAGGTCTGTGAGTTTTCCAGCATACATATGTCTGCTTTTTTTGAAGTTTCTGCTGTTGCTATTGTTCTTCTGGAGTAGCAGGTAGTATGTTTTTCCCAGGTGTTCATTCCACTTAAACATGGAAAGCTAGAAGCTCGTGATAAATTGCATGAACATTTTTATCGTAGAGATTATTATAAAGGAATGGTATGGAAATGCAGACAAATTCTACCATTATGTGTTTCTTAACTATGTTTACAAATCTGCTTCAAAACACATAAGCCTCTGTTTACTTGAAAGTTATGAGGGCAGGTAGCATATGCTACCTGTGTGTGATGGAGGTAAACTTTTTTATTTCTTGTCTTAATTTGCTTGGAATCACTATCAGGATAAAAGCTTGGAGTGATTTGTACTTTTTAGTTTTTGTTGGTTATGGTTTTGTTTTGTTTTGTTCTTAACATGTTCGGCAGGAAATCTGATTTATAGGAATTCTTGTTCATTTCCAGAACATGGAAGCAGAGAGGAGGGTAGCGGAGGGAGGAATTTGGGTTGTTTGGGTTTTTTTTTAGATGCAGAATAGGAGCCAACAAGAATCCACGAACCAAACCCCAACATGTTGCAAAGGGTTTAGCTGATGTCCTCCACTTACCCACCACTTACCCAGAGAACCTATTGAGCTCAAGGATAAAATAGTGTGAATACTTAAATAAGTATAACTTGATAGGGTCAAACCAGAATGGCATTTACAAGGGCAAATCATGTCGTTCTAGCCTGTTAGACAACTTGTTAAAAGAAAAAAATAAATAAATTATGGTTTTGAATTGAAAGGGGATCCAGAGATCAGAACTGTTATAAATTTTCAGGCAGCTTTTGACAGCTTGTGTAAAATAGTGTCAAATAAATAAAAGGCATTTTAAGAGAGGGCAGAGCAATAAATCAAAGCTTAATAAGGAAAAGCAATTCAGAGTGGATTAATGTCTTTTCCAATGAGGAGAGGTTTGGAGTTCAGAGCGGTTTATGGTGCAATGTAATTGTAAAGATTTATGGTAAGTGTGTGATTCTGTTTAATTTATTTACAAAGAGAACAATGGGTTGGAGAAGTTTTGAGGCTGCATGAGTTACTAGGAAAGATGATGGATGTGTGAGTGGAGCTGTGCAGTGTATTCCAAAACACTGGTGGATCTGGCTGTGTGAGTCTAGATAATATTTAACAGCGATATGCCTACTGGTTTTGCCCCTATGTCATGTGCTCTGTAGGAAGGACAATCTCAGCTGCTCTGAGGCTCATCCATCCTGTCAAAATGGATTTGATTAAATCTACCATTTGGTCTTTTCAGAAATCCAGATTTACAGAAGTTAGAGTGGACCTATGTGATAGACGAGGTGTGACTTAGCAGTAGCCTTTGAAGCAAATTGAAGTTAAATGGCCTTTGCAGCAGCTTGGATGCATGACCGTTCTGGCTACTGGGCTCCTCTTTATTCATCCATTAGTCCAATGCCATTTCCAGTCTCTCAGAGCTCTCAGGGAGAACAGGGGGAAAAGCAACAGTCCCTTGTAAGTTGCCACACCTTCTTTCATGCTCATGCTAAGTACTGATGGTGAACTGAAAATGAATACCACAGCACCTCCTGGCTACTTTGCACTGGAGATGTTAAGCTGGGTAGTGGCTGTCACTTCGTTAGTCCTGTAGCCAGTCTAAAGCTCATTCCTCTCATGCAGAGCAGAGATGGACAAAAACAATGGAGAGACAGTTTTGGTTATTAAAGCAAACCAAACTAATTCTGGATGGACAAGAGTTCTTTATTCTGTGAAGCCTTTTCAAGGATTTTCAAGTTGATTTCTTTTCTTTACTATGATGAAGCCAAAACCTCTGTGATAGCAGAGGAGAAGATACAAGGTTCTCCCCTATGCCGTCTCTCAGAAAGCAAACACGTGATCAGCAACAGCAAAATCAGTAATGCCATCAACAACTGAGCAGTAATATGCTAAGTGTAATTGGGGATCCAGATTCAAAACTTGCATTTTGTCTAGGCCCCTTGGAAATGGCTTTTTCTGGTTTATTTTCTGAGTAGTATTCTGCCAGTGGATCTGTGTTCTCTAACTAGAAAACCCCACACTGTTAAAAACTTTCTCTCCCCACTTTACCAATTAGGAAAATCACAAATGCTTGAGCAAGGTTGAGGTGATATGTAATACCGTTAATAATGTTCTGTGAGTTGCATATATTAAAAAGTTGGGTTTTATGTAGATATTAGCCCATGACTTGATTTCCTTAACATGGTCAGCAGAGCTGTGACTTCACCTGTAAATTTGTTGATGATAATTCGGTACTGATTACAATTTTCCAAACTGCACTGACAAGAGAAAATTCTGCGTAGCAACATCACTGCTGATGGTAGATATAATGGCAGCTCTTCTTTCTGTTGTCCATGCATTTACTTCTTTTCACAATCTTTACAAAAGCCATTGGAAAACTAGCCTTGCAAATATATTATTTAAGAGGAACCATTCCCCATTCCTCCTCACTTTTTCTTTTGTTTTCTTTTTCCCTGTTTTCAGTGATGTCTTTATTTTCCTTTCCACACATCTTGCATTCAACTTTTCCTATTTACATCTCTTTGCCATGGCTAACTATTCTTCATTTCGTGAGGGTAAGGCTTTTTTTTTTTTCCATTGCTTTTCTATCCTGTCTTCGGTTTAGTTCACAATACATAAGAAGCAAGTACAAAAAGAAGCATTTTGTAGAATGCCAAAGTTTACATGGATATTACAGATTTTTTTGTAATTAAAAGTTGAAATTGAGCATACTGCAACAGAAAATCTTGCATCATAGTATTGAAATGATAAATCATCATCATTTAATGCATCATAAGAAATTATAGTGACAAAAGTGATATGTGCAGGTTACATGCAGTGTTTGTCAATGCTCTGGATTCATTAACCTGTCCTTGCAGACAGATTTTGTCATTACAAAGTGTAATGCATATATTTCATTGTGCAAAAGCATTTAGAGACATACTGGTATGGTATTCTAAACTGAAAGAGGAAAAAAATCACAACAAACATACAGTAAAAATTTGAAGAGCATTCGGGGGCACTTAGCGGAGAATGGGTGGCCATGTACCCAAGGTTAAATCACAGTGGTTCCTTACATCTGTTGGTACATCTCTGCCAACAACTGGTCAGGATTGGCAGAGGCTTTTTGAGCTTTTAAAATGCTTCTAAAGCAACATAAGCTACTCTGACAATAAACCCTGTTCTACAAACTGTTGTTCCTACACAGAACTACATTGATTTTAACAGCTTCAGTTCATGCCTCATAGCATAACTAGGCCTTTCTTTAGGGGACGTGTTTCTTTTTAATTTCATAAAGGATCTTGTATATGAGGACCAGTGTGATGACAGAAACATCTAGCACATTTAATAGCCTAGTGGATATAGTGGATTGAGTGCTGGCCAAATGCCAGTGTACCCACCAAAACAGTGGATCAAACACTAATGCTTTCCAAAAAATGATATTGAGTTACTTCTTCAAGTCAGGATCAATCCTACGTCTTCTAACTGTACACACATACACACACCTGGAATCATGAAACAAATCTAGTCTATCCAAAGCAGGGTTGCTTTGGCATCATCTAATACTTAAAACCATATGGATTTAAGCTAAGTAATTTAAGGAATAAGCCACAAAGAATTAAAAATAATGTATCTACTGTGGAAATGATCAGTTAATCCCCACGAGAAGCACAAGAGCCAAGTGGACATATCTTTCCAATATTTTTCCTGGCTCTTTATACATTTTACATAGTATTTATGAAAGCAGTTAATAATCTTCATCAGTGCTAACATAAGGCACATATGCCTTCATTGATTCCTACTGAAACATCTAATGAATGTTAGATCATAAGAGCTTCCCGGGAACCTGGTTAGTGCAAGTCTGTTTTTTAGCATTTCCTCAGACTTTTATCTGCAGAGGATTTGCTGGTGGATCATGGAGTACTGGCCAAAACCATGTGATTAGCTGTTCTTTTTTTTCAGCCCCTCCCTGCAAGACTGGCACTAGCTTGCCTGAAAGGGTAGTTAAAAATACCCTCTTGAAAATATCTAATAAACAAACAAAAAAATCTTCAGTATATCATGTTTCCTTGGACTGTATTTGCAGTCGTTCTAGAGCTGTATTTGTCAGGAGAAGTGATCGCTGTACCTCTGACTGCAAGAAAAAGTGATTTGGCTCATACTAGGGAAAAAGATGGAGCATATTTCCAGTAAAAGGTTCTAGAATGGAGCAGGTTTGTCTTTAAATCACAGACTGTATTACTGTGAGATATTAAAATTATTTTGCCTGAAAACACAGAGTAAAAGTTGTAAAATCAGAAAATACTGGTAAATATAAGGGTTGGAGGACAAAATATGACTCATATAACGAAGATCAAAATCTGCCTAAACCTCTTTCTATGCTGCTATTCATGCTCATTTTAATAGGGCAAAGCAAAGGAATAGAATTGCCCAACTGGTTTAAGTTGTAATATTTACATCAGTGAGTCAAAATCCCCAATAAATGTAGTTCTGGACTGTAAATATTGTAATCAGGAATATGGTAATGGTTCTTTATATAAATTAAGTAGAGCTCTTGCCTGGAGGGGTCCAGAAAAAAGCAGTAACCTACAAATTTAAATTGGTCGCCATGTGTATCAAGTTGAGATGCCTGAAAACAGCATATCCATTTCTTCTAGCTCCTCAGTTTTCTTGACCTTTCAGTTCTTTCTTGGCATGTTCCAAATTGTTAAAAATAAAATCCTTATGAGGGCACTGGCAAGTGGTTAGCAAAGCTCATTATGGCGGCTTTCTACATTCAGCTATTAAAGCGATAAAAGTCAGGATTGAAAGGGGAGAAGATAATTGGGTGCTTTGGGAAAGGTTGTCCTGAAGTCCCAGCTGTCCAGGACTGTCCTGGGAAGCCAGGTGAGCTATGCTGTTTCGCTCCAAGGCACAGAACCGTGTGGGCAGGCCTCCCTGGCACATCACACTTGCGCTCCTGAACAAAGGAACCTTGCAGCCAGGGAGCTCTCCTCCTAAAACTGCGTTACCCAAATCTTAAAAAACAGTCTGTGATTCTTCATGGGTGAGATTTGCTGCCTGAACCCTGGCTGGGAGTATGGCTGTATTCCTCAAAGGGTATGATGCTGTTCAGCATGGAGGGAGTAGCAGAATCTGGGCGCTTGAAGTAGTTAAAATAACTGTAGTCTTCTGAAAGTTCCCACTGACATTCAGATTATTGTGTTCTTTTATGATTTCTACTATATATTGAACGGGCACTAATGCAGAAGATTATGTCTGCAGTGTGTGTCTTATTTGACAGCTTTAAGGATTATTGCATTTAAAGACAGTACATATACTATTTCCCGTTCCTGTTGTCAACCTGTTAAATGTATTGAAGATGAAATGAAATCCACCTCTGGCTTTTGTGACATAATCTTCTTCAAATTAAATGAATGCCAACTTTGCCTCATTTCCTTCAGCCCTGCTGTATTTCTGTTCTGTGAAACCTCACCATTAGCATTCTGAAAGTGTTGATTCTCTTATATATCACTTCCCATTTCAGGTTTTTCAAGGTGAAATGTCTGTACTAATTTAAAAACTTTCTGTCATCATTATGTATAAATGACTTTACCCAAATACTAAAAAACCTAAATTGAAGATAAAACCTACCCACATTTTATGCCAGAATAGTAAATGCAGGGGATAAAAAGGGGTAAGGAAGCAAGCATAGTCACTTAACTTCGTATTTCTGGTGTCTTTTGGGAGGCAGGGCCTGAGGGTTGTTTTCTTGGAAGGTACAAGTCGATTAAGTTTATAACTTTTTTCTCTAAATAGTTGCTTCCCTGGATCTGGGCATCTTTTAAAAAAAATACCATGATCATCCTTTAAATAACCATGTTTCCAAATGAACATAGCAAGGGGGAGAAATATTCTATTCTTAAGTGGCTTGGAAGGATATCAGGGAATAATTCTTGCACAGATAACATTTTTTCATATTCATGAAATACAGTTGCTCAGTAAGCCAGACTGTATGTACTACACTGATATATTAAAATTATTCTGATGCCTTTCTCCCCATCTCATGAATTACTTCATGGATTACCAGCTTGATCAGTGAGACACTAATAATGATGAATGCATCTGTTTAATTGTAGAACAAATATCAACTATTTTTTAAATTAAGGACATAATTGATGGGTGCCATCTCTACGTTCTACATGTTTAAAAGAATCTTACTTACTGTTTGTTATAACCAGATAAAGAAAAAGCTGGACCGGTGCAGAGTCCAGGTCTGCTGGATGCTGATGTTGCTGTACTGGCAATTAACGTGGCTGTGAATGCAGCAGGCTGGGCTTTTTCTTTAATGACATTCCATTTGGGACCTGTCAGGAAGGCTGTACATTTTGCTTAGTATGTAAATTTAGGCTCCCAATTTCTAATAGCTGCAGAAATACAAACTAAAATTAAATCTCTGCATTTAATGACCTCAGTGAGTTTAATATAGTCAGAACCACATAGCCTTGCTTTCTACCGGCAAAAAATAATCAAATAACCAGCATGAGTGAGTTACTGAATCCACAGCATATATGACGACATGGCAGAAGTTTTGTGAGTGGCTCTGTTGCTCATTCTACTAGTTACCAGTTCACTGGATGGGAATTTTCTTGAATGAGTATCTCCACAGGTGATGACTGGGGGAGGTGGTGATAGCCTTAGATGCAGAGCGGATTTGGGAGGAAGAACAACACTTAAATAAGGAGGACAAATGGAGTGAAAACGGCATATAAGAGTGCTGAAGTGGATTTACTATTTTATTGTTGTACCAAGTGTTGTCCATTACACTTTAATAGAATTTCTTTTAGAGTGTTGACTGGATCAGTGTGATTTCACTAGTTTGGCAGCAGATACTACATGTGGAGCATTTATAGCCTCTATTCTACTCTCTTTAAAATTAAGTGCAGTTAATTAATATAGGCTGCTTTAGTTTATTTTTTTAGCTATCAAAAAGGCATTCAAAAGTGGAAAAAATACAGAATTCCCAATATTTCTTGATAATAGATGATTTGACCATAAATGTTCATCTTTCATGGCATTTATAAAATGCATGGAGCAAATTATGTCTGCAAATGCTTATGGGTCTCAAGGATGCAAATTTGTACACTTTCTGTTTATCAATACATTTTACAACTTAAACCTGAGTATTTTATTGTTCTGATCAAATATAGAACTCTAGATATTTACTAGTTTATTGAAGCCAAAGACACACATTGAATTAATTGACTTGACTATTTTTTCATTGATTGTTTTCCATGAGTGTAGATACCTTTTGTAAGAGCAGAGAAAGGGACAGTGGCACTCACAGAATCACAGAATCTTTAAAGTTGGAAAAGACCTCTAAGATCATTGAATCCACCCGGCAGTGCCAAGTCCACTACTAAACCGTCTCTCTAAGCACCACATTTACACATTTTTTGAATACCTTGAGGAGCAGTGACTCTACCACTTCCCAGAGCAACCTGTTCCAATGCTTGACCACACTTTCAATGAAGAATTTTTTTTTTTTAGTATCCAATCTAAACATCCCCTAGCTAAACTTCAAGGCACAACTTGAGGCAGTTTACTCCTCTCCTGTTGCTTGTTACCTGGGATAAGAGACTGACTCCCACCTCACTCAACCTCCTTTCATACTCCTGTGTAGACCACAGAAATGGAAAATGGAGAGAGGGAAGTCACGCACTGCAGCTTTCCTAGGCTGCAAAATAACTTCAGCCAATTTCCTGCCCCCCCAAAGCAGAAGTCTGCTCTTCCCCTCTGTTTCAGCCGCTTGAATCAGTCCTGTGATCCTGATACTGATTCTTCCGTCAGTGCAAGTATTTGCATGGCTTGGCACATGCCATTGAAAAATCAGCTGGATTAAAGCTTGCTCAGAAAAAAAAAAAAAAGTGAAAACAGTAAAGTGGGAGAGAGTGGCTGGGGCAAATGGAAAGATTGCTTCAGCCTCCGTTTCTGCTCATGTGTGTGAGTATCACGCATTTAGAGGGGAGTGTATATTTTTGATGGTATTACATTTTTGCTGTGCAATTTAGCAAAGTAACTCAGTAAGTGAAAGTTAAAATTAGACAATATGTTAATATATTGATTACTGATTTGCTTTGTGATCTTAAGTCATTTAGCTATTTTATGGACCAGCTTCAAACTGGATCTTAGTGGAAACCAGCTCTTGCTTGCTTGCTTTTTTTTTTTTCCAGAAAATAATTTTTTCCTTCCGTTTCTCCTCTCCTGAAACCCTGAAGTTCTCTAGGACTCCAAATAGGTTTTGTGCAACCTGCTAAAATTAGCTCATTTTAGCTTTCAAAGTACTATGGTCTACATGTTGGGTACAATTGAGGCTTCAGATTGCCAAATTCCCACTGACAGACGGGGTGGGTGACCTACCTTTGCACAGAGGCTGAGACAGTCAATAAAAACAGCAATGACAAAAATACGTGGTAGAGGACAGTGGGGTCACTGGTTATATATAGGAAGAGTCACTCCAAAAATAGAGTAGTATTTGGAGGTGAATAATAACCTTAGACTATTTCAGGGCTATTGAAAGAGCTCTTTTTTTTTCCTTTTTCTTTTTTTTTTTTTAATTTCTTGGAGATGGAAGGACATTGCTGAATAAGGAGTCTACAATCCCATTTACTTTCTAGCTGACAAATCATGAATACTTGAAATCAATTTAAATGTCCTTCAGTGTATATAGTTTATTGCACAGGCCCATTAATTAATTTGTTTTCCATTGTGTAATTTTGTATGATTGTTGGTTGTAATATGGCAGCCAAACTGGATTTTCAGAGATTTTTTTTCTGTAATAGTTTTGAAAATTAAGTGCCTAGTAACTATTAACTTAAAAGTTATTTCTTCCTACATGTGTACAATGAAAAAATAGTCTCTGAATAATGAATATCATTCCTGTATTTGATTGATATCTGAAAGTAATTTTGAAGAACGATGATTTATCTTGTCTAAAGTACCTCTTGTGTGTTTTCTGACTCCTTCCTGCTCAACATATGCTGTAGGGCATTTTGAAATGAAGGTGAGTGAAACTGATACAACCCATAAAAATAGATGAATGGTATTAAGCCATTTTGATTTATCCATGTAATCATGAGCTGTGGTATTCCTTGAGCCTCCACAGGGTTCTTTCACGTAAACATGTTACCCTGTGGCTGGATTCAGTAAACACTTCCCCAGAGCTTTTCACTGGCCATGGAGATGGTTGGTACAGCATTCAAGACCTGCTTTCCCTGGACTCTGTACAGCTTCAGGAACCTCTTGGAGCTCTTACTTACCATAGCCTCTGGACTACTGGAGGGAGGTAGTATTCTAACCTGCAGTTACTGGAAACCGTGGTGTCGCCAGCTGCAGGTGTCCAGGAACCTTCCAGCTTGATCCTTCTCATGCTGTGCTCTCCTGAGCAATTACTGCAATGCAGAGCTGGCAGCACAGTTCCTGAGACAATGTGTGCACAGTCTTATGTCTCCAGTTATTCAGGAAAAAACATTACTAACCCCTTCAGTAGCCAGATGGAAATTTGGAAACTGTTTATTCCATGCCATAGAACCCGTGATGTCATTTAGCTTTCACTATGCTGAAAACAAAGCCAAAGGCTTCTCTACACGTTCCCCCTCTGCTTTATTGTGTTTGAGATGGAAGGGTAATTGTTCTTGGCAAGGGTTACTGGATTACAGCTGCCTTTGACTTCCAGGTTTTTTTAGTGCCATCGTGTTGGCTAAATATGTGCAGAACACTGTGACACATTGGGGAAAATGGGACTTCATTTCTTTGAAATGACAAAAAAATGTGATTCTTTCCCTTTGAAGACCGTTGCCAGAAAACCAAATCAATTCTATTTTATTTTTAAGACTTGGAAGGTTTTGATTCTGTAATACCAATTGCTGAGAAGCTTAATCATCCAACTACAACCAGACCAAAAGCTACTGGCAGGCGACCACCCTCCCAGTCTCTAACATCTGTAAGTTAATTTTCCTTTTCTTTAAAAATTATTTTTAAAAATATTTTTCTGAATTCCCCCACTTGTGTTCCTTGGTGTTTTTACTACTTTTACCAGCCATTCCTTCACATGTACAATGAGGCAGGGAGATGCAGACCAGGAAAATTACTGTCAAAAGGCTGCCAGTGTTTTGAATACTGATGTTTAAAACATTCCCTTCCTTCTAAGGTTTATACCCCCTTATTTGGGTTCTGCCAAGTGTTCCTTGCCAGCCATGACTAAGCCCAGAAAAATCCCGTATAAAAATCTTGGAATAGACTAATCTGTGCAAAGTATTGAGGATTTTGAAAGGGTTTCCCAAAAGAAGCATTTCTCTGGGTTTGTTGAGGACATTTACCAGATTTTGAGGACAAATAGACCATTCAGTCTTCAACAGCCCTCCTTGAGCTATCATGTGTTTCTTCTCATTAAAGTCACAGTTGTAAATATATGGGTGATTTAAATTTCACTCTCTAAGATCTATCTTTAGACAAGTTGGTCTCATAAACAATACTTTGGAAACCACTGCTTAGTTTTTCAATGTCTTCTTATTTGGGGTTTGGGGTTTCTTTCCATGCTTTTTGCGTTCTGGGATATCAGAATGAGAGCAACTACCAATGGTTACCTGGGTCCGTGTTGCTGAAGAAAAACAAAGTGGAAGAAAGCAAAAAGGATTATTGTGAAACTAATAGAACTCAAAAAAAGAGAATGCTTTCAAAATTGACTGCTGTCATTAGTACAGAAATATAAAAGAGCTTTTAAAAGTTTTCCTTCCCCTGTCACGTCTATGAGGAAAGGATCAAGGGGTGGAAAGAACCTTCCCTTTCCATGCCTTTACCAAGAGGCCGTGCACAAGGCAGCCCTGCAGTGCCAGCACCGTGCAGTGGCAATGGCTGGGCCTCTGAAGAGCAGCAGGGTGAGTGAGACCTGCTCTGAGCAGAGCCACGGCAGAGCTGGGATCCCCACGGCACAGCACTCAGCGTCCTGCCTGGGACTGGAGGCCACCTTCCTCTTGTGATATCCTGCAGTGCAAAGCTGTAAATTAATGTTGAATTCAAGTCTTAAGCCTGTCTTATTTCTTGAATGCTTTGAAAATAAGCATAATTTTGAACAACTAACTTTGAAAATAAGTTGCAAAAAAGGGGGAGTAGGGGGACAAAGAGTTCTGATTTGAAGTATTGTTACTTTGAAAATGATGGCTAAAAAAGTTCTTGTACAATGAAAATATCTGTGCTTTTCTTTTTCTTCTTCTTTGTGGTGCGTGTTTGTCTACACAGTCATCCCTTTCAAGCCCTGATTTCTTTGACTCACCAAGTCCTGAAGATGAGAAGGAAGAGCATGTTTCCATTATGCATAAAACTCTTGAAGTGTCAAGGAAACCAAGAACAGTTACAATATCACAAGTAAGTTAATTGGAATGCCACTGCTTAACCTTATCACGTGCATCTTCTTTTTTTAAAGCACTAATGAAATATTTAAAATTTAATTCAAGAGTCACCTGGTAACTGCTCACTTAAAGAAGCTTAAAATGATGAAATTTATTAAAGATTGTTCTGTGCTTGAAAGGCAAGTTGAAAATGAATTGCACTGTAAAAATGTCTCAAATAACCATACTGTGAAAAAAAATCCTTTTTGTGTAAATGCATTTCACAGAATCAGAGAGACTGGGAAATAAATTCTGGAAAAAAAGACCGTCTTTTTTGCAACTTAGAGTTTACATTAGAAGAGTCTGTGAGTAGAGTAAATACAACTCTTTGACACACTGTAATAGTATGTGAATCTAAATTTGTAAATATAATCAAATTATTGATTTTATTTGTGCTATTTATTTAGCACTTTTTATACTGGTATAATTGTATTCATTTTATAGCCTTGTGCCATCCTTACTGTATATTGGTAGACTACTATAGCGGAATCAAACACTACAAAAGGAGTATGGGCATCTTTTGGGCATCTGCAGGCTTTAAAGGTTGGAACTATTTTTTAGTACATAAGGATACCTTTAATAATAAAAATACTACATTCTAATAGTTTAACAGGTATTTGAAAGATGAAGTTATGCACTTCTGTGATCAAGTTATAAGGCTAATGTTTTGCTATGTAGCTCCCTCTTCTGGGAGCACTTGCACCAAGGAACACTGCTGGGCCAACATTGCTAAGTTATATGATAAAACTGTAGATATTGTTCCTGTAAAATGAGATGGCTGCTATTAGAAAGCAGCTGCTTGAGGCTTTAATGCTGATAGCCTGTTAAGATCTGGATTAAGATGTTCGGATCAATGACTCCGGTTGTGCCTTGCTTGCCTGCTCCAGATTTGAACTCAGCCTGGAATCTCTTTTCAGCCTGAAGGAAACTTGGATCTAGTGATATATGGGGTTATTATCCATGAAAGATCTGTTTATAGGTGCACAGTACTCACACCCCACTCTGCTCTGGTGACACCCCAGCTGGAGTGCTACATCCAGCTCTGGGGTCTCCAGCACAGGAAGGACATGGACCTGTTGGAGCAAGTCCAGAGGAGGCCACTGAGATGATCAGAAGGAGGGAGCACCTCTCCTATGAGGAAAGGTTGAGAGAATTGGGTTTGTTCAGCTTGGAAAAGTGAAGGTTTTGAGGTGACCTAATTGTGGCTTTCCAGTACCTGAAGTGAGCTGACAAGACAGAGAGGGACTATTTACAAGAGCATGGAGTGATAGAAGAGAATGATGGAATGATTTCAAACTGGAAGAGAGTAGGTTTAGATTAGATATTAGGAAAAAAATTCTTTACTATGAGGGTAGCAAGGCACTGGAATGGGTGCCAAAACAGAGAAGCTGTGTGTGCCCCATTCCTGGAAATGTTTAAGACCAGGCTGGATGGGGCATGGAGCAGCCTGGTCTAGTGAGAGGTGCCCCTTCCCATAGCAGGGAGATTGGAACTAGGTGACCTTTAAGGTCCCTTCCAACCCAGATACACAAACTAATTGATGAAATGGTAAAAGAATACTATTCAGGTCATTGAGTCGTTTTCAAGGCACTACAGTGATTCAGCTTTCTTGTGATTATAATGCTATTTTAATTTATATTTATGGTCAGACTTGTTTTTTGTGCAGAGCACTTCTTGAATTCAGTGTTTTCCCAGATAAGGTTCTGTGCTAAATCATAGCTATATAGTAGGAGAGACTGTTTTTAGCAGAGTTTGGTGGATCCTGCTCTTCTCTCCCCATCGTAATTTTTCCTGATTTTAATCTCATCACTAACTTTTCTCTCAGTTACTTTGTTAAGCTAATGCCACCCTGCCAGTCTCCAAGTCCTCACTTTACAGTGTCTCCTTCTATTTCCATGCCATTTATTCTCAGTATTTTGCCTTATTTGCCATTCAGCTTCAGTATCTCTTTTCCAAAGAGAGTTGGAAGGTTGCCTAGTGCTTTTTCTTACTCTTGTCCAAATCAGATTCTCAAGCATGCCTAGTAGCTGTCATGTAATGCACACATAGCACTGCCAAATAACAGTGCAAAGATTCCCCTTACTCACCATTGTGCTAACTGTACTTGTACACTGTTCTCTGTGTGCAGTGAAGTGGATGGTTATGTATGGTTGGTAAACTTCAGATTGTCTAGCTATCTAATAAGTATAAAATGCTATATTACATTATATACATATATTACATTAGTTAGCACGTATGAGTAGAGGCTTGTCTAATAAGTAGAGCACTGGATCGCCATTAAGAAGCAAGGAATCCTTTTTAGCTAACCACATGATTCCAGGCTTATAGGTTAATGGTGTGCTTTTCTGTCAAGTTCCTGGACAAATAAAGAGCTATTGGTAGTTATGGGGATTCATGGAAGCTTTGATTAACAGAGGACAGTACATTACATTTATTTATTATTAATATATTATCATTTTGAAGCCATGGGATTTTTTTTTCTATATATATCATACCAACAAGCGAGCTAATGAATATTTTTTCTATTTTCATAATGCTAGGGGGAACATGTAATACATTTTTTAATTTTTGAAATAAAACTTGGAACATTCCTTCAATAGATGATGGGAAATCTAGTTTACAGAAAAATACAACTTGGATTCTTGGCCATGTAGTTGTGTGCTCTGTGGGAGACATCCACAGATGTAGATAACGCTCTCACAAACATCTGAGAAAAACACTGAGCATCTGTTCTTGGTTTAATTCACTGCTTGGTCTGAGATCTTGGAAATGCTATTGCTGAACTTCTGCATCACAACTAGGCCCCCTCTGATGTACATGGACAAAGATGACGACTAATTGTGATATTTATCATGCTTTTGCCAAGACTGTCCATGTTTTACTGTTGGAATTTCAGCATTACTGAAGAGCATTGGTTATTGGTTTGATTTTCATAAAGCTTTCTGCAGACATTAAATGTTGTTCTTTTTGTTGCAGGTGTCTGATAACAAAACTTCCTTGCCTCCAAAGCCAGGAGGTCTGGCTAGTGGCAGTAATTTACAACCATCACTGTCCCCTTCACCATCACCTGGATTTCACTCAATTGCTATGGGAACAACAGGCCACAGGTCAAATTCCCCATCCCTGTTTGGTACTGAAGGAAAGCCAAAGACTGAGCACTTGAGCCAAGGTCAGACTGCCCTGGAAGAGCTGAGAACACAAATTAGGGAGCTAAGAACCATCATTGAAACAATGAAAGACCAGCAAAAGTAAGTACTGCAAGTCACAGCTGTAGGTGGAATGTATCCATTCGTGCATAGTGGTGGCAGCTTCTGATTGAGTTTGCCTTCATGGATGTTACTCTGCGCAGCTGGCCTATGTGTTTGTGAGTGATTTTCATGTGACAGAACATATTCAGGGGTAAGAGCCTCCACAAAAAAAAGACCTGCACTACCCAACAGCTTTTTTCCTGTGTTATGACACAAGTCAATGTTTATGGGGTGTTAAAAAAGTTAAGTTGCAAGCTATAAGCACTGAATGTTGTTTTATTTGTCAATCACTATCTATGAACTCATGTGCACTGATCATAATAAAGGGGTACATTTGTTATAGTTGTAGTGCAAATTGCTTCAAGCTCCTGAAGTTATTAAATTAATTTATTTGACTCAGCACATTTTCCCAGGAAGCTCATGTTGCAAGAGTAGTAATTGAATTGTGACTAGGTCATCTGAAGGCCTTTGCATTTATGGCCCTGAATCTTGCTATTTTAGTTTTGGGCATCTTTGTTTTCTTTAAACTGCTCATTTCTTAGGAGAAACTGGGGCTGGCATGTAATTTTTGATGTTCCTGAGAATATTTCATGCTTTGGAAGCTAAACCTTCACTTACATTGTCAGTTGTGTGTAGCCCAGGCAGGAAAAGGAAAAGGGCAAGCAGCGTGCAGAGCCTGTGGCGGAACAGAGGTGTGCGGAGTTTGGGAGAAGATGCGGGAGGGCATGGTTCAAGCTGGATGTAGCCAGCAAGCCCCACGGCCTCGCCTCTTAGGCTGACCCTGCTCCTCTGGTCTCCCCGGCCCTTCTTGCAAGGGCAGCTTCCACCTACTGGTATCTGTCCTAAGGTGAGATTACTCAGTGGGAACATGAGAACGTGTCTGCTCCTTATAGCTATGTTCCCTTTCCCCACAAAGAAGAATGACAGAAAATCCATATTTGGGATCGTTAAGTCTTATAAATGAAGGTTGCATTGTATTGCTGGCATAAACAGCTTTGAAGTGGCCTGAGTATGTGGTAGGATGGACAAGATTTGTGTTACCAGTTCCTATAGCCCACCGACAGTTAATACATCTACATTTTGTATGGAAAAAGGCAACTGGGTGCTGACACAGTGTTGATGCAGCTAGGCCAGAGCAAAGCCTGTGGATGCAGGACTGGTAGGAGGCATTAGTCATTAGCCATGTGGGATGGGGCGGGGTACTGTCCCATAGTGACTTTTACCTCTCTCTACTATAGCCTAGAGTATACAAGAGTATGCTGACTTCAATTAGATGCTCAAAGTAAAAAGAAACAGCTAGTTAAGTGGGGTAAATATGTCTCCAAGAGATAGTATTTTGTATTTTACTAGTGTGGACATTTCCATCCTAAGCTTCTTCTGCATTCTTTTAACAGAAAAGAGATTAAACAGTTGCTCTCTGAGTTGGATGAAGAGAAGAAGATCCGTCTACGATTGCAGGTACTTAAATTATTTTTAATGTTGGGGATGTGTTGGCAGGTTTGATTTAGCCTGACATGGGACATAAAACTCTGCTAAGATACTTAGATTCCAGTGAATCAAAAACTATGAATATTTCTGAAAGGGATATACCTCTTCCCTTCATAGCATAGCAAGTTTGTGTCATATATATGCAATATTGGGATTTTACTGAGAAGCCTAAAAATTATCCAAAAATTTATCAGCACAATTTTAAAAAATTAACACAATACAAGATTCAAGCTATGATTTTTTATCTCAGTTTTAATTGTTTGATTTTGTCACAAATTAAATAATGCCTTTTTAAGTTACATTCTGCCGAAGCTTTATATTTTGTAGTAGGCTTGTCTCAGTGTTAATATGCTTGGAATATTATTTCATATAGTAAGATTTTAATGTCTGCTTTATAGACTGACTCAGGTTGTCTTTACTAAAGCACCCTGAGCAATATATAAGAAGGGGCTCTGATTAAGAACCCACTTACTGTTTCCATAGCTTTTACAGTACCTTAGCTCTAGATGTGGTTGTGCAGGCTTCGTCATTTGCCAGGTGTCCTGCTGCCCTGCTTGTGGGATTCATGGAGCTTGGTCTTTGCTGCAATCATTACCAATGCTGCTTTGATGTGGAATGATGTTGAAACTGCTTTTTGGGGGTTTTGGAGAGTGATTTAAACAATGCCATTAACAACATGCTTTAACTTGGTCAGGCAGATACACCAAAGGGTCACTATAGGCTCCTTCCAACCAAAATTATTCTATTCTAATCTATGCTATGCTATGCTCTTCTATTCTATGTACTCGGTAAGTGGTTTGGTATTTATTATATTTTATATTTTTATGGTATAGGGCAACTGTACTTTGAACTAGGAATAGAAGGTCAAACTGTAATTTCACGGGACTGTTCCCTCTGTAAAGCACTTGGGAACATGGCAAAGGGTGGCAGAACTGGGGATCCTCAGTGTCTAAGCTTACCAGGGCTGCCTAAAGGACTTTATGTGTCCAACCACATAGCAACATGGCTTCTAATAACACACAATTCTTGTTCAGCTAAAACCAAAATTTATTCAGATAAAACCCACTGAACATTTTTAATAGCCATTGTTGATTCAGTCTAACAGGCCAGACTATTCAGAGTTATCCAGGGATAACTTTACATCTCTCTGCTGAGACCTGCACTGATGGGTTTAAAATTATGATCTTACAGCTGAATGCTTTTACTCCAGTTCAATTGTTGCTTATACTGGTAAATGTTCAGATGCTAGCCAAGATGGCATTATTAGCTTTACATGAAGACAAGAGCTAACAAAAAAGAGTAGCATTAGTTTCAGAGTGCTCTGATAGACATGAAGTAGCACAGCTCTCAGGCCACGGATTAAAGAAGACTGCCTTGATGATGGTGCAGTTGAACACGGGTTGAAACACGTGGGTTTGAATAAATCTAGGACCCCTGCCCTAGGGTCTTCAGTGTCTGTCAGAGGGACCAAGTGTACAACTGAGGCTGCTGATGGTTTCAACCACATCCTTTTAAGCGTGGCTGTACATCCTTCAGAACCTTTAAGGTGCCTGGGCACAGGCTTGATGCTTGTGGAAGGCAACCACCATTTCTACAGCAAGAACCCTCCCTGCAGGAGAGAGACAATGGGTTTTTTCCCTCAGCTACCTGTCCTTGCTGCCAGCAGTGCAGTTTATTGTGCTGCCTGTAAGTGCAGATGCTGGTGCATGGACACAGCGCTCATTCTGCAGTAATGCCAGGCAGTGAGCTGTGTGGCTTGTAAAAGTTGTAATTTAAAGAGATTGAAAGGTCTTGCAGTACATTCAATAACTATACTTGTCATGGTCTGAGGGAGGAAGCTGTGCATGGTCATCTTACACAGTTGAGAAGCACCTCAATTTGTGGAATCTGTGGAAATAAAGAGTGGTATAAAACTTGTAGTTGACACATTTGGACAACAGGGAACGTGCTTTTCAAATGGCACCAACTGTGCCTCAGTTTGCTAAAGCATCTAATTTAATCAAATACTTTTTCGTCTGTTTGTTTTTAGATGGAAGTTAATGACATAAAGAAAGCTCTTCAATCAAAGTGAATACTTGATAGGTGGAATGTTGCATTATTCTTCATGACTGAGACTCAAATGTATGCCCCAGCCAAAATAACTTTGTGCCAAATGATTTAAGAATTGCCTCAACATCCCTTTATTTGAAGGATTAGCACAACAGTTTTTGATAGCACAACAAAAATACCAACGAGAACAAAATTTTTACCCAAAGCCGTGCTGTGCGGCACTAGTTGTGACTGAAATTGATCTTCTTGTGCTAAAGGCTCTCTACTTCAAGATCCTAGGTGAAATGAAAACTCAGGCAGTTTAGTCCATAGTGGTACTATTTTGATGATATTTTTCCATAAATAAAGTGTATTTCAGATTATCTGTTTACAAGCTTTATGATTTTGACTTTTGGTTTTTAATTGTCTTTTGTCACAGATTTTAAAACGTTTGTACTTCATATAGCCAGGAATGAATGTTAATGTTGGGGCTGGAGGGATTATTTTTGCTTTGAGATTGAACAGCCTACTTTTCTTTATGGTTTTAAGTTCTGTTAAATATGCAATTTTATGTCCCCGAATCCCCTACAACTTAAACTTGCATTGTGTACAGTAATGTATTTACAAGAAGGAAACAAACCAACAGAAGTCTGGTCTTTGCAATGATTTGTGCCTTTCTTTGCCACACACTGACTGGAGCCGGTTGAGGCCAGGTCTCCCTATGTAGCTACCACGACAACTCTTGTCCCTGGTGTCCGGCGGAGGTCACCTGCCCAGTGCTCAGCTGCCCGGTCAGGAGAGCGCGTTTGTGCCAGCGGGCAGGACAAAAGGGCACAGCTGAGAGCAGCTTTGTCTTGAGCAGCTGTGGCTTTTTAGCTTCCCTGGTTTGGATAGGCCTCTCCCTCAACCTGAATGTTCATCTCCGCTTGATTTTCATTAAATGATTTAAACACCCACCTCTGTCCCCAATTTTGCACAGAGTGAACAGAATATGCATTATTAAAGCAAAAATAAATAAAAGTAATCTATAAAACATGAATAAAAGGTTGTGTTATTTCATGCACAAGGTTCTCTGTCGTGTGACAGTGTTTCATTTGCTGTTGACATGGTATTGTTTGCTATACAATATTGTACACTTACAGACTGATACACTTCGTAGTCCTACTTTTGCAGCAGGACTTTCTTCTCAACATGTTGTTGAACCTGATGCTTACTTCGGTTTCTCTGTTTGCTTTCATTCCTTCAAAATTTCACCTTTTCCTGGTTGTGGTTTCATGTGTTCTTAACTAACCACAGAGTATCTCATACCTTGTCAGCAATCTCTGTTGAGTTTATAAAGTGTTTAAATAACAGATATTTTTGCATAGCATGGAGTGAATGGGTAAGTGATGTTGGTGATACTTCCAAGTAACAAAACCCTCCACACAAAGGATCTACTTATCATCCCTTCAAATGCTCGAGCTGGCTCCAGCAGCACACTGTGTATCAACATGAACCACACTGCCTGCCAGGAGCTGACTGAGATGTAGTATGCAGTTGGCTGGTCACATTCACATACGGTGGGCAGAGTTCCCATAAACTTTTTGATATGCACAAATATACAAAATACCCACTCCACCATACCTGAATCTGGCTTTATGGGTCTCAACTGGCAGTACAGAACCTGACTGTTGGGATGACTTTTTCTTCCACAGCATCTGCTTCTATTGTAACTGTGTGATGTCTGAGATTTAAAGATTGGGTAGTGAAACTTGAGAATTTTTTTTGAAGTCACAATACATTGCTCAATGTACTCAAACAGAAACACTAACAAAATATTTTATCACTGAAATGCTCTTATGTAACATTTCTAAATATCTACATTAAAATATTTTTGCACAAAGAATGAGAGTCCTGCCATAGCTTTCCAGCACTAAGGATTTCTACATTACTTCCATGATTTTTGTAAAGTTAGTAGCAGAGTTAGGAGAACAGAAGGAAATTAAGAAATAAGAATTCTGTTTGGGTTTGTAGTTATACATCTGCCATATTTATCCAGAAATTAACTGCTCTGGATTCCAAATTCCCTAGAAAGAGATAAACTTCTGTATCTGTGGTAAATAAAGTATTGATTCCTGAGCTGTGCCTCAGAAATATATCAGACATTTCAAAAGTGTTCCATCTTTTGAAAAGGAAAGTCTGAATTTGGAACTAGATTTCAAAAGAAAAAAATTATGTTCTTTTTTTTTCTCCTATTGAGATGATAACTTGTCATTTTATAAATCTAAGTTAGAAATGCAACAAGCCATGCTTTGTAGAAAATGGTTAAATAAGTTTTTGTGAAAATGCTTTGCTTTGCAAGTTGTTTTTTCTGGGAGAGGATACTGTAGAAATACAAGCTCTTCTTGCTGTATTTCATTATAATAATATAAAGTATTTCACATAAGACATGGATTTTCCCTTTCTAAAGAATAGCAAATATGCATTAAACATGACTATACACTGCTACTTTTAAAAGTGTTTGGGTTTGTATTTAAAGAAAATCAGAAAACACTGGTGAGGTACAAAGTGATTTTGTTGTGAAAATGATAAATATTTTTGTTTGAAGAGTTGTGTAAAATGACTTTTCATTAATATGCACATACCAGTCCTGTAGCAGACTTCTGTTTATGTGTAGAAGTCAGGTGTGAAATATCAGGCTCATACCTTTGGATGATAATATCCAAATTCTTAATAGGGTATTTTTTTTTTTTATTAAGAAAACAGTTTTTTGTTCTCTTTTTTTGCTCTTTCAATTCTAAAAGGAGCCAGTAATGTGAGATCATAGCACTTAGAACTTCAAAAAAGTTTTACGTGGAACTAAGATGGCAAATACTTGAAAGTGTATTTTAAATTTCATATTCTGTGATTTTCTTATTAATTCATTTGTGAATGAGCAAAAGGTTCAGATGAATTTCTTGTTATGCTAACAGGTCAAAGGACTGAACACAACTCTATGCAGTAATTTTTATGGGCTAATCTGTGTATGAAATGTCCATGACCGCCATGCTCTGTGACAGCCAGGACTGAAATTTTTAAATATGAACCAAGGTGAGACAGTGCTGTAAAACACCCTCAGAAGTTCATGCTCTGCTGAAGTTACAGAATCCTTTCGCTCCTCTTCTTGTGGAGCTGACTGGGGTGTGAGCAGGCCCCGCTCTCCCCTGCTGCCCTCCTGCCAGGCTGCATCCCTGCACATCCCCGTGCGTGGAGCCTGCGGCACAGGCCTGGGTTTGCTGCCGCGGGGATGGCGTGGCTGAAGGTGTCCGGTGGTCCTGTGCTCTCCTTGGCCATTCCACATCAGCTGTGCTGACACTTTTAGCCTATGTCTGGGGCCTTTATGCTCCAGGGAGCAGGAGGCTGTGGTTGGAGGTTCTGCAGTTCATGGACCCCGCAAATACCAAGCACCACAAGCCAAGGAGAGAGGATGGCTGGGTGGGGGTGATGGGCGGTGCTCCTCCTTGCAGGAATGACCAGCAGTCTCTGCAGGGCCAGGAAGAGGTGTGAGGACTCCAATGTCTGCTTCTCCTCTGAATAAGGACCCTGGGGCTGCAAAGTGGACAGAGGTGCATTGATGAGGAAGGAAAGTGTGAAGGCTGCTGAGAAAGATGATACCTTTCATAGGGGAGAGCTGTGGTTCGAAAGCAGGCAGGAATTTTGTTTAAAGTCGAAACAGCTACTTTACAACTTGGCACTGAGGAGGCTTTTCAACTGTGTGGGGGTGGCAGTGCTGCTGGGCACCAGCAATTCCCATAGACTTTGGCAAGGGCAGGGTCCTCCAAGCATTGACTTCTGTTCATGGCAATACTTAAAGTTAAAAAGAGCCTGAAGAGGTGGAGCTGAATTCCCCACACAAAACACGGGGTAATTGTATCCATGGTTAGTAATACCCTTCAGGCAGAACTTAGATTTTGCTTGGCACCTTTTGCCTCAGCTGACCCTTGAGCTGGCCTAGGAATTAGCAGCTGGTTGTGTGTGACCCGGCCCATTCACTCCCAGCTTCCTGCAGCTGCTTCCTTCCTCCTGAGCTGTAGCCTCCCCGCTCCAGCCATTCCCGGCCTTTGGAAACTAACCAACTTCTTCAGGCCACTTGAAGGTGAGAGGGTGCCAACGCTTCCCAGCCTGGAAAAGAGCAGCTGAGGAAGCAAATGGTACCATTTAAATGCCATCAGGAAGCTGTGGTGCTGCGTGGGTAGCAGGGAATGAGCAGCTTTGGTGCCACCAACCTGGTGCCAGCCAGGAAATGGCCCTGGGTCATCCTCCCCTCTGCTTTGTACTCAGGGAACAAAGGTTATTGCACCCACTCCACACATTGCTGTTTGGTGTTCTCTCTTTTAATGAAGATGATTTCCAATCCAACACAGATACAAACTCTTAGAGGTAGTGAGTGTAAGCCACAGCCACATCAAGAAGACACTCTTGAGAGACTTTCTTTGTGCTGCCTCAGTCAAGCTTTTCTTGAGCCAGTGATGCAGCTGAGCTGGCCCTTGAGGTGCTCACAGTTCCATTATTGAACAGTGTGAGGGGCTGGAGTGCAAACAGCTGAACTAACAATGCCTTAATGCTCCTGTGAACTTTTATTTAACGTATTAGAAATTAAATCATATTTTTTAATGTGTTAGCACTGTAGGATGAAAAATTTAAGATGCAAATTAATTTTATGGAAATGTCACTCTACAAACTGGAGTGATTAGTATATTTTAGCACAATAATTAACTATAATTCTAGACAAAACTAGATTCAAAAGAATAATTGTCCTGACATATTGTAAAGGTTACAATAGAGAAGCAGAGCCTACCAACCTCTCTCAGCCCCCTCAGGTAAGTAGGTTTTGAACTCTGTTATCTTCCTTTTTTTCATGTAGGAAAAGCAACTGGAGAATATAGCTGATGATAATCACAGGAAAACAAAATTGGCATTTATCAGTATGATCTTAAAACATCTAATAGGCTGTTTCTTGGAGGAAAAAACTTGAAAATTGGAACACCAAAACAAATTATATAAGAATGAGCAGACTTCAAAACCAATTTTAAATATCAGGACATTAAAGAAACATCTGTTCCTAAAACTGTCTCTGGTAAAACCCTTTCACTTCACTGAGCCCAGACCCAGCATTTTCATTTGGTACAGGAGATCATATTCCTCAGCACAAGAAGCTCTTCCCTATGCCCTTCATCCCAGCTACTGAACAGCAAATATCCTCTTAGCAAAGGGGCCCATCAGGCTGCTCTTCACCTCCTCGGGTAACAGCAATAAAGAGTTTGGGATTTTGTGAAAACATTTCTTGGGCGTATCTTAGAGCTAGTAAAAATTAAGCTGGGCAGCTGTGCCTGCCACAGGATGACCCCATTACCTGGGTTTACCCCCTTCTCTGGATGGTTTTCATTGCAAAGGGCACACCAAGTAAAGGAGAAAGCTCAGTCACACAATCTGTGCACCATGCTCTTTCCTAGCACAGAACACTGAACAGAGAACAACAGCTAATGCAGGTTAAGTAGAAAAGAAGGTGCACCTGCATGGAAATTGCTACTGCTAGATAATTTGGCTGCTCTGGATTCAAAGAGCCAAGTCTATTGAGCTCTGCCAAATTTACTGTTGGAAGCATAGATGCAGCTATTTAGCAAATCAAACGACTAGGCAGGGGAAGACATGCTGTAAATTTTGAGACCCCAGCAAAGGCGGTGCTGGCTGGAGAAAGCTACCTCATTAATGTTTGGCATGTTTCTTGTGGGAGGTGCAGGTTGTTTGTGCCACGATTACACAGTTGTGCCTGGTGTGTCGCTGATCTCAGGGGAATGGAAAACTGATGCTCTAACCCAGAGAACCTGCTCACCTCAGAAATAAGCTCTGTAACCTGTGCTTGGGGAGCTCATAACGCAAGAAGGATGTCATATTACTGCAATAACTACAGGCTTCAATATTGGACTTGATCTAATTGAGATATATTAAAGTCAATAAGGCTGATTCAGGCTAAGTGCTAATTCAGAGCTCCCAGGTGTCACCAGTGTGCTCTCTCCAGCTGGGTGCAAGTCTGGGGTAAGCATGAATTCTCATATCCTCATTTGCACTCACCTTCTGTATGCCCTGAGTCAGGTCTCATGCTTCCTTCCCCTGCATAATTATAAAAAGAAGCAATCTCAGACTCTAAATTTCCTCTTGTCCCAAATCTGACATGATCTTGTCCCTGCTCCAGAAATGTATGTCCCAGTGCCCCATCACATAGAAAAGAGGAACTGCCCGCCTAAGGATGCAGCCCACAACCTCTGCCTAAATGAAGGTGCTAATGCTGCTCAAGTAAGCTGGTTGCCTCCTGCAGGCTCTGGCTGGCATCATTTTGTAGGCTGGACCAAGATGTTGCTGTGCCTCTGTTGAACAGAAAGCAAATGGGAGGCTGGTTTCACGCTGCAACAGTGTGTGTGTGTCATATGGAAATCTACAACCTGTTGGTCTTTCCATTTGGGGATGTAAAAAAGAGTATCTGATGTTTGCCCTTTGTGCCTGTGTGTGCCCAAGTATTAACCTGATTTTCTACTTCTTTGTTGCTGTGGGAATAGCTGAGAACTCTCCAGAGCAATACTGAAATAGTTCACAGTTTTACAATTGGATTTAAACTTCTAGAGGAAACAAGGCTATCAGGTAACAAAAAGGATACCTTTTACTACTGCTTCTGGAATTCTTACTGCTACCACCAACTCAACTCTTTTCCTCAAATAGCTGTTACTTGGAATTTCCCAAATAAGAAGACGAGGTAGGTGTTTCTATTACAAGGTCATTAGCAAAGAATATATTGGTTCCCACAAAAAGGTCAGCAATGCTCAGTGCTTTCTATGTGTGTTGGATTAGAACAGGAAGCAGGTTATTATTTAACTTGCTTTTTACTGTGAAGTGCAGGAAGAAACTCTTTGGCATTTTGACAGAAATGTGATTTGACACAGTGATGGGCTGAAGGTCTCGCTTATGGCATTATAAAACTTCTCTGGAATGATTCCTATCCTTCTGGCAGATAGATGTCTGAAAAAGGACTGCATTTCAGTGACAATGTGTCTGGCCATTAAATTTTCTAACTGTACTGGAGTGACGTTATTTGGCAGCAATTTTAATAGTCTTGAGCACGTGACACTGCTCTAGCAAAGAATAAATGTAATACAAGTTGACAACGCAGAGAAGGCAAAGTGTCTGGCATCACACATAGGTCTCGGTCTCGCTGTGTAACCAGGAGAGCTTCAGGACCAGATTGCTGAGTGTTACACACATTTGGATTCCACCATTAAAAGAATTGAGAGCTCCACCTAGCCAAGCCCAAATATTAAAGTCAGACCCAATGCTAATGACTTCACACCTTCAGAGCATGAGCATCATGCAAGCTGACAAAGTAGTTGCCAGAAATTTCAAGACAGGCTAATGTTGCTTTCTGTCTTGATAGGTGCCTCAGCTGTGCTCCTACATATTACTGCCTGCTTCTCCCATGACTTTTCACACTGCTACTTCATGAAGGTGAATTACTTAACGTACTTTTTTAAAAAAGTAAATAACAAAAACAAAAAAAACCCTTATTTTGGACATTGGTAATTTTTTCTCTTCACATATCAAGTTCATATTTAATAATGTTGCAATTTCTTGACTGCCTTAACAAGGAGAAATGCAGGTGCAACTGAAGAATTCTTACTGAAGTTTTACTAGATTTCCATACTTGTTTAAATATATGAAACTTTCATTAGTACCCATTACAAAAGTGGGTATTGACATAACAGATAAGCTTTTTTATTTGTCGTTTGAAAACAGTTCTTGCCTCCTCAGGACTCCTTTGCTGTTCACAGTCCCAACTGGTAACAGCAAAACCATTGTGATTACAAATATTTAAAATGTTTTCAAACAGCACTGACAGCTTTGCTTTTGCCAGGCTTCTAAGCCCCACGAATCCTTATGTCAATGTCGATGAAAACAAACTACGTATTCTAGTCCTCTCCATTGTTTTTACAATAGGAGTGTAACCAGGTTGTCTTCCCTGCCACAGACACAGTTTTGCTGGGCTTTCATTAATGAGTAGATAGAATTGCTTGGCTAGAATAAAAATTAATAGGTAATCTTTACCATGAATGTTTCTTCAGTGAGAAACAACTTGACAATGGCTAAAAGTGACAATATTTTCTTAAAATGGTATGAAAAACACTGAGCCATGACACATAAAGAAGTCAAGATACTTTGATCAAACTGAAAACAAGAAAATTTATCAGTCCTGGTAAGAATATTTAACCTTCTGCCCATGCAAACATTTTAAGCCAAACCTCTTGAAGTTGCTGCTTGTAAGCAGCTGCTTCTTATTCCCTAGGGAAATGTGTATTTCTCACCCTCAGGATTTGCTGAATTGGAGAGGACTGCAGAGGAGAAATTCATCATGCCAAGATGCTGTATGAGTGGAGAAATCTAGGGCTTATATTGTTATTTTTTAATATCTAGTACATGAATACAAATATTCAGAATTTTATAGCTAGTCAGATGAAGATTCCATCCTCCTAAGTTGAAAATCTACTTTTCCCCCAGATTTTCTTGAGGTTTTCTCTAACATTAGTCATCTTAGTGAGAGTTCAGGGTCTAAGGGAGGTCTTTCTGAATGGGGGCCTGGTTTTCTCCCATCTGAAATATAAACTAGAAGTTATTTTTAATATGTTGAAAACTGGAGATAAAGGGTTTCTGTTTGATTATTGATTAAAAACTGTATTTTAGAGAAGTTTAGTCAAGTTCTGGCTCTGAGCTGGCTGTTTGTTCTTCAGCTGATGAACTGAGAAAGTCCAGAGAGCCATAGGTCCCTAAATCAGAATAATGCTTTTAACCAGATTTTATAAATGCACATCTTGTGTCATTGATATGATCTAGCTGTCTGATAGAAAGAAATGCCAACTATCAGAATTACAGCAAGTGTGAGTTCTGATTTGACCGAGATTCAGGAAAGGTTGAGTGGGCTTTTAGTCCTTCACTTCGTTATTTACTGGTGGTCTGTTAGTTTGGTTTATTTTATTGTTTCAAATGCAGGCATCCCTCTCTAAGTGAAATTACAGTTTTACAGAAACTATTAAGAATACCTGCATACTTTTTTCACTGCTACCTTGCTTTCCTTAGTCATGGTTTAAGTCCCAAAGTCATGACATAAAACTACTCAAAATCCAAAGGCAAGAATTTTTGATTAGGGTGCCAGATGTACTGAAAACTAAAGATTAGGAATTTGGAGTCAAAGCCAATTATGAATTGATCACACTTTGCTCTGTGTGCATGTAAGCACACAAGGTGTACCTATAAAATTATTCTCCAAGGCAAGTAGAGAGCAAAGAAAGAGAACAATCCCCCTTTGACTAACCTTGTCTGCCACACAGGATGTCACTCTGTCCTTCACTTGCAGGGGTGGTGAGGAGCAGATGCTGTGTGCTTCTCTGTGCAAAAGAGTGGGTCTGAACAGAAAGCTGTGCAATGGATTATATTCTTAGACCCAGCAGTCACTTTCTTTGCCTTCATTCTTTATCAGACCAAATGAGCTTGTGAGGTCTCACACTGCCCACCGAAGCAAAAGCAAGACGAATCCCTGAGATCTTTGAACCCAGTTTCAGTGATGATCTGGTGGCCAAGGTGTTTTGGCTTCACGTGACTCTGAGACATCCAAGTTCCCCCTCTTGCAAAAGAGGTGTGCTTTGCTGCAAGTAAACTTTGAAAGCATTATGGTATTTTTAAGTCATCTTCATGACTTCATAACATGAAGTTTTTCTTCAGGAATTATCCCTGTTGCTTAGATTCTATTTATATCGAGTTAGTATTTTTAACCTGACTTTTGAACAAAGCCAAGCAGTTTATTAGGGAGAATTATTCTTAGGGAGAATTCACAGAACTTTATTTAAAAGCTAGTGAAGTTTTTACATAATGACTTTGAAAATTAAAACATCTTTTGTCTGGATTCATACCTCAGAAAAAAATTCTTCCTGTTCAGTAAAGAAATCAACTCTTTTCCTTGTCATCACATGACAGCAGGGTTACCTGGAGACCTGCTCACTATGAATGAAAATAAATGGGTAGCACACTAGTAGCAGTAACACCAAAAGACCCATTAACAAAATGTTTGCTTGGAATAGTTTAAATACCACAAATTGCATTATCTTGTGGAAAGTTGGTGCAGTGGCTCACCACAAAGCAATCTGGACATCCAAATATTTTGCCTAATGCCTAATATTCATAATACAGAAAAAAAAATTCTCACATCTAGGGCATAGAATTCAGGCTTTTTGGATGCATGTTCATGTTAGGCAGCTGTCACCCTGATGGAGCCCTTAGAGAAGTTTGTCCAGGATGCTGCTGCTTGCCTGAACTGTGGCTCTCTGCCTGAGACACAAGGGCAGGGGAAATGTAGCCTTGGCTAAGGATATGCCCATAACAGAGCTGGTCAGTGCCAAATGCCTGTGGATGGGCTCCTCGGCACCTCTTGCAGCAGGAGTGATGGATGCCCTGAACGCTGTACTAGTGGGCATCCTTCAGCAAATACTGCCAGGGCATGACCAGGTGGATTTGCATCTCAGTGGAACAGCTCAATTCTGCAGGTGCCCCATGGACTCAGATACCTTCTGGTTTGTTTGCTACTTACCTGAGGCAAGAAAGCTTGGCTTTTCCTGACACTGCATAAAATGGGAGGAGCCTCTTTATAGGTGAAAATATCAGAGAGCAATGAAATTGCAGACTGACCTTTATGATAGCTCTACTCTGTATTTTCATTTTTTTAATAAAAAGGAGGCTGTAGCTGTATATGCATTAGGGGGAAAGGTGGCACATTTGCCCGTGGAGTCAAACTTTATAAAAATGTACAGTTTGAAATTTATATACCTTTACAGTTTGAACTGAAATTTTTTAGCCCTGGGGGAAAAAAAAAAAAAAAAACCCCCACAACAAAAAAAAAACCTCACTTCCCTTAGCCCAGTTATGTTTCTCAGGGGTTCCAAAAATAAGGAAAAAAAAAAAAAAGTGGTTTCAGGGACATCTATTTTCTTTGCAGAAGTGGTAATTAATATTCTGCACTAAGTGGATTTGACAGGTGCAAAGTGCTGACTGAGAAAATTGTGCCATTATCTTTACAGTTCTGTACAAGAGCAAATGTTGACTTCACAAATTGTGCTTGGTTTTGTAAGGCTGGGTTCTATGTAAAGGGAGAAAGTCTTGGAAAGTGACATAGCAGCTGAATATTCACTTCTTGCCTGGACTTTTAAATGGGCAACTCTGGGGGCGGAGTGGCTCTTTTTATAATCTCATTCTTGGGCCACTTTTCCAAGAAGAGGAAAGAGTGTTGTATGGCTCACCATTTTTTCTTCTACATTTAACACTTTCTGGTTTGCACACTAACAGTTCACATACCCCAAAGTCTGAATCTCCTATTTATTCTCACTCAGGTGACTTGCAGGATCTGAAGATACTGTTGCTCAGTGGAAAGGTCAGGCATGCCAGAACTGGGCCACAGTTTCTGAAGACAGTCACAGTCTATAAAATGAAGCTTTTTTCATTCAAAAATGGTCCTTGTTTCTAGCTTGAAAGAAAGTGTATGCACTCTGAACAAGTTGCACCAGGTTAAACTACTGAAAGTAAATGATAGATTGTTAGGGAAAATGTCCAAGGAATAGTAAGGATATTGTTTGAAAGACAAATAAAATTAAGAAAAGGGGAAAATATCCTCTTCTTATTTATCATCATATAAATTATATACTATCACTCTGTTTCAAGACCAAGAGACAGACCTCTCAACAAGCAATTTTTAAAAGTAACAAATGATAAAAACTGCAAAATGAAGCTGAAGACATGTCTTAGACCTACAAAACCCTAAATTTTTATAATCTCTGGGAGGCACAAAAGGCTTATTTACTATGCCTCAGTGTCATCCCACTAAGCAATCCCAGCCTATTTGTTGAAAATTGACACTGAAACAATTTTCAAGACTACAGAAAGCTCCACACCATGCATATATTGTTCTAAACACATTGAATTGCAATTTGGTGGGTTTTTTGCATGTTAGTTGCTAAAAGCCTGAGAATGTTTTTGAATTAGAGAAAAGCTTTCCTGTGCAAATAATCCCTTAAATTTGACAACACTGTACTTTTCGGTTTTTAATAACAGCTGTTCAACCAAAGTTTTTTGTAATTCAAAAAATACAAAGTAGGATTGGTATTGGGGAGGATCATAAACTTATGTGCTAGTGCTTTTTATTGATGGAAGGCTCAATGTGCACATTGCCTGTCTTCTAAATGCAGACTTCGATTTTTCTCCTATTATATCAGGTAATTGGTGCATTACTGGATCAAGGCTAATAGACATGGTGTGTCATACAATAGCTTACTCCTGCCTAAAGAGGAAAGCTGCCAGGAATGGGGGGGATCTCTGGTGACCATGTCATTCCTCCAAAGTCTCATTCTAGTACATACACATCCCCAACCTGTGGACTAAGTCCAAAGGTTTATTTGCCCCAAACTTTCCAAAATGAGAAATAGGTTTGCGTGTTGAATTATTTATCCACATTCTCTCTAAATCCTTATGAGCCACTAAGCAAACATGAATACTGCACAGCACCATGCTATCCTCATGTTGGGGTGTTTCTTGGAAATACTGGCTACTGCAATTCTTGTTAACAGTCCCTGGTGTCACAGACATCAGACCCTGGGTTTGAGGCACACTTGGTTTATTTTAGCTTGAGCTGCATGACCCTGGACAGGGACTCTGAATAAAGAAATCCATGTGACTTCATACCCTCACAGTCAGTGCAGAAGATCTTCACATGTCCTATGGATGCCTCTTGATCCATTAGAAATTTATGATCTGGGATCTTCCAACACATCATTGGATTCTTTATCCATGTCCACATGGACAAGCGATTAACTGCTCTTATCTTCTGGCTTGGTGCAGCCTTGGGACCCTCTTTTGTGCTACTGGGCACCAAGGTCTCAGCCCTTCTCTGAAAATATCCTGTCTTTCTCCATTTCCTCCCTTGCTAAGCCAGCTATGCTGACAAAGGGAGCTCATTTCAAGTTCACCTACGGTGTCTTGTGAAGGGCCTGTTCATGCTAAGTTGTAAGCAAGTTACAATGGAACTTAAACCTATACATTTCTCATATTTTGGATGTGGTTGTAGATAAAAACAGGGCAGGAATTTTGCTCATTTTACTGCTTTTACTAGTATCAACCTAGGATAGGGACTTGACAAATCACATACACTCCGTTGCTTTATTCAAGAGCAATGTGGAGAAGGATATAGGCAGTTTTGCCCACTGAATTGTAGACAAAGCTAAAACCTCCTACCGCAGCAGAGCACCGGAACACAATGGTTTTGTAGGTCAAGGGGGGGTCCCATGACTGGTGTTGTCCTTGTAGGTTAGGGTGAGGGGCAAGACTGCCCAGCTTTGGGAGAGGGTAGTCTTGCTTCTGCACAACCTGTCCGTATCCTTTGATTGTCCCGTGGGTGAATTAATCCGATAATGTTCTCCTACTTTGAGGCAGTTTTTCCTCCCAGTTGGCACCGGGCCTCCTTTATTTGCATATGCACCCTCTTCCTCCTCCACCTTTTGGTCACCATGCTGGGAAGCAACGCGGTTCCACGACAGCCCAGGGGAAAGGGGACAAAACAAAAGGTGAATGACAACCAGGATTGCAACATGACTCATGTGCCAGTCAGCCAGGGGGTTAATACTTAACAAGGAACATCAAACCAACAAAAGGCTTTAACGATTGCCTGGTTCAGGTTTATACATTTCAATTTTGTATTAATCCCAAACAGACAGACATCTAGAGTGGAAAATACCATGCTGCAAGTCTTTGATTGTTGCTTTTGTTGTATTACTGTACTGAAAGGATGGTGAGGCATTGTAATAGGTTGCCCAGGGTAGTGGTTGGGTCTCCATCCCTGGAGGTGTTCACATGTGGGTGTGGCACTTGGGGATATGTTTTAGTGCTGAACATGGTGGTGCTGGCTTAACAGCTGGACTCAGTGACCTTAGAGGTCTTTTCCAACATCAACAGTTCTCTATGATTACAGCATGGGGTAAAATCAGTCTCTGATAGCCACATAGTCTTCACACTGCAGCAAAAGGTGAAGACACTCTTTGTTTAAAACCTCATCTGTCACCGTGAGTGGAAAACAAAATGAAAAATCTTTACAGATGGGTTTACTACTTCAAACACAAATTTGCAGGAGGACTGTGCTTTCCCACTGTTCCCCTGATTGCTAGTTGGTTGAGGTCTCCATAGGGTGACTTCTGACAGCTGGGGTACAAGGCTGAGATATGAAGTTATCCAGGCACATGCACCAGTGCCTAGACCAAGCAGTAGTGCCAAACCCCGGGCTGCCATCACCAGTGTAGCTAATAAGAAAGATGTGTTAGAAAATCAAAAATAATTTTGGTCTTATAAAGAAGCCAAGAATTGCCACAGAGTTACTAGAAGCTGATTTTGTCATGATTGTGGGAGATTATGAAGAGAAGAGAAGGAATTTAAGGATGAACTATTACCCAAACTTCTGACACGGTCTAAATGCGGTCAAAGTTGCGCGAACAACTGGACAGGGGACTCGGTAGGGGAGAAGCTGCGATGGAGCAGAGGGAAGACAAACGGGCAGCAGCTGCCCTGGCTCCACGGGCAGCGGAGGCGCGGGCGGCGCCGGGGGCGCTG
>WBMY01002460.1:184020-279452 GCA_013397315.1 Donacobius atricapilla | reverse complement strand
CCGCAGGGCAGGGGGAGCGGGGCTCTTGGCGAGGGGTGTAGGGACAGGGCGCGAAGGGATCCTCACGTCAGGCGTCCAGCACGGGGAGCAGGAGACGGTGAGAGAAAAAGTTGAGGCTCTGAGAGCAGCTCATTGAGTCGTCGCGGGGTGTTGCCCCGGCAGGACTGTGATCCTGCGGTACCAACCGAGTCTGAAGGAGTACCAGAGCTTCGAGCCTGATGGGGAGCGTAGGGTGAGACACAGCAGGAAGACACGCCAGCCTCTGATCTAGCTTGGCCAGAGGCTTCACGTTCACCACTCGCACTCCAGCCTGGACAGTGAAATTGGCTTATATGTAAACAAAATGCTCCTGCGTTGCGTTGAACAAGGACCCTCAGGAAGACTTGTGGGTATTGCCCACCCTGTTCAGGTTCCAACTGGTGACCGGTCTAATGGTTCAAAAGAACGCTGCTGTCCCTTCTCCCCGAAAACCGCCTGGCTGCTCTGGCACTATGGCAGAGAAGTGTGAGCTTTTTGAGCACACATTGGAAGACCCTGAGCCAATAGGTATTATAAACTACTCAAGGTATGTGGACATTTTGCTGGCATGCAGACGTACTTTGTTTTTCCTATCTGTATGAGCCAGCATAAGGAAATGCCGTAAATTCACAGATTCCAAAGATGGAAGGTACTCTTTAAGTCCATGTTGATGGTCACCTTTCACAAGAACTTTGTTTTGCTCATGAGATATGTTAAAGAATATTTCCTAAAACTTTAGTCTTATTTTCAATTCTCATGTGATTATGAGTCCATTTCATCCCAGTAAGTCACCCAAATATTGAGGAACCTCACATCCTTTTTTGTCCTTTTTTTCCCCAGTCAGGGTTTTTTGTTATGTCTCTGCTAGCAAGGGTGACAAGTATGTAATATATTCTTTGTCTTACTACACAAACACAACCTAGCAATTTATTTTATAGCCCCTTTGAAGGTAAGTATAATAATGTACTTGTCAACACAAAATTATTCCTCCATTTTTACTAATAGTGCTATTAATGTGTTAGACACACACCTGCTGTGCATTGCACTGCGAGTCTGAAGCAGCTATTTAAAAGGGGTTCTTAAATTACTGCATTCTGAGGTGAGTGCCTCTTTTCCAGGAATGTGCCCTAACTTTGCCGACTTTTGATTCAAGTCATCTTGTTGGAACAAGATAATTTTATCACTGATTAATACCACTTTATAATAGTAAAGTGCCTTTTTACTGGATACACCTTCAATACTCTTATATCCAGGGTTTTTTTTCCAGTTAAAAACTAATTGAATTGTTAATTTTTAACTGGAATTGTTCCAAAGGAGACTGTTAAAAAGAGACTTTTTGTGGATTTCTTTTAAGTAGCAAAAATTTGAGATCAGCCGCGGGGACAACTTCATAGTTTGTGTAATGTGTGCCTGGGATTTCTGGCATTTATTCAGTTCTTAAGAACACCATTAAGAATAAGTTTTAATGTGAACACTCCTATGGCTCATGATGAACTTTGTGTTAGGAAGTTCCTGTGTGTTTACTTTAAAAAGAAAAAAATCTAAAGAAGTTTTATTGCTGCCTGGGTAAGATATTAAGCAGGTGTTTCCCATACTGAAGATATCTCTTACAGTGTATATTTACCTTCTGTAGCTGAGGGACAGAACCTTGAAAAGCAATTCCTCTTGCTTTGTAACAGGTGGTGGGGTCTCTAAGAGATGCTTGCCTGGTTCCATCTCTTGGCTTACTAGTGGAACCTTAACCATCTACTAATGCTTAATGACTGAGCAGCAAAGACCAAAAAACCATCTCATTGTGAGTAGTATTGATGGCTCTGTTAAAAATGTTGTCCATTAGCCTTTTTCCCTGACTGTGCCTGAAATTGTGGCTGTTACTCAGCCATTAGATAACCTCCTCCAAAGCAGTTTATTTACCTTACTTAGTATGAACCCATAAATACCTTTTGTGACAAAATCAGCAAACTTTAAGGACAGAGTGCAAAAACATAAACAGAAACCTCTTTCCTGTCTGCAGGCTGGTATTCTGGAAGATGAATTTTCAGTAGAACACTGAGAAAAGTGCTACAAACCCACTTAAGTTCCATAATCAGAGTGTATGCGTATTTTTCCTTGAGTGTAGTCATTACTGATTTCCCATCATTTAAAATCTTATCATGAATGGAAGCATGACTTATGCCTTTAGTTAGATATTGCAGACCTGCAGGTAATGCAGGATGACCCTGATCTTAAGAAATCACTCAGCTTTCTAAGGTTTTGCTTTGCTAAAGGAGAACTGCAGCACTTGTGAGAGCAAACTTTCAAGTTATGAAATAAGAAGTTGGTAAAAGAAAAGTAAGATTTCTTTGCTCAGTGTATGCTAGAGACAAGCTATCAGCAAAGTAGTTTATTTTTCAAAAATGGGCAATGGTATCTACCTAATAGAGGAGCAACAAGGATGCTTGCATACATTGTTTCTCTGGGAGGAAAGGTACTATGTTTAGACTAAAACCGGGCACAGGGCAGTAGTGTGAAGTTTTTTTTGCAGAAAATAAAGTAATTTTCCCAAGGAACAGTGAGCCTGGGAGCTAACTGAGAATTTTTAGAATTCTTCAGCAATATCCTATGAAGAAAATCAAACTATGGGCACTGTAGTGTATTCATAAACAGCTTGAGAAACACAGTGAAAACGTAAGTGTGACTTGGCTATAGTGATGTTACAGGTAGAATGATTCATAGCTGCACAGAATCTTTCTGTTCCGAATGTACTAAGAAAGCAAACATGATGTCAGAGTCAAATGTGTGACCTGTACCTCTGGAAGGGTGATGTTACATAGAAAAAAATGTAGCTTTTCCTTGTCTACTCAAAACTTTATCAAATCTTAGTGCCTGAAGTGCCAGGCAATAGGGTTTGGCTACAGTGTTAGGTGAAGGAGTGTACAAAGTACAGTTATACAGGTTTTGGGTGTTCCCATTTTGGTTTATGAAATCCTGTCTCTGTTGCTGATCATACTTTTCCCTTATGATGGATGTGTAGCAATCTGTTTTGAGGCTTGGAATATTTCTTTGACCCTTTGACCAAAGTATTTATAAATTATACAGTCACTAGGATGAAAATCAGCTGAAAGGAAGACAAGTTAGAGAGAGAGTGGTGTACTGAGAAATAGAGCTAAATGCTGGCCTGAAATAAATGAGTATTCCTCTGACAATCCAGGAAATTGTCAGATAATTTGTGAGTATAGGGGAATATTTTGAAGTCTGTTTCTGCTGTTTTGCTATACATGAACAACATCCTGTGTGATAAGGCTGCCCCAAAATGCGTGGTCTGATGCCTGTCTCTGCAGACTTGTCTTCATGCAGAGCCAAGACTTGGGAGTGAGCCCAAACAGAGACTGAAACGTGGCTCCTCCTTACTTCTGTACCGCAGCTGAGCCACTCTTAACCCTTATTTCTTGTCCCAAAAAACTCTTTTTCTTCATGTTAACACTGTGAAAGGGGAAGGACGAAATATATTTGCTGGATCCTAATTTTCAGGCCCTTACACTTGCTGGGGGAATAATTGTTGCCTGTCCCCCAGCTGCCTGCCCTGAAACCCGCTTGCCCTCAGAAGGCCAGTGTCCCCACTTCAGAATTGACAGGGATGCTTCCACTTCTTCAGCCTAAAGGCTGTGTGTATATTATCCTGAACCTGTCACTTTTTTAGGATAATATACAGTGTGGTAACCCATGTAGCTTAGCTGGCGGCACAGCTTCCCTTGCTGACTCTGCCACAGGGAGTGCAGTCTCTGACAGGAATGATAGTTGAGGGCAATAACTTCTTAAACAAACTTCATCATACCTTCCTGCTGCAGATTATCTTTGCCCCTGGGTGTGACAGTGAGCAGTGGTGGAGTTACGGGTTAGTGCTCTGATGCTTACTCCAGAAGGCAGAGTTTGCTGGTTTTTTGAGGAATGCATAAAATCTTTCGTTTCCTTTATTTTCGCATGTAGGTCACTCAATGACTAGGGGTGTATTTGCTTTAAATCTCAAGAGATATATATATACCACAGAATACAAAAGTACAAAGAGAAGCAAACCAACCATCTTCAGAACTGAAAGGTGGTGAATGAGAGGCTGGGCTGGATATTGTGCTGCTTTAGTAGAACAGCAGAGCTGTTGGGACCTGATCTCTGTGTGGTGGTGCTGCACATCTAGAGCAACTCAGGTGTCTCCAGCAAGGCTCTGCATCGTGACATCAAACCAAATATTCTCTTTAAAAAACCCTTTAATATGCCAATATTGTAGTCCTTTTGTATCCAAGTGTGTGAGGCTGGTTTTAAATGACAATAACAAGCCTGATGCAATCTATGTTACTGTCATAAACCAGTTAAGGTTGGCAGGGACCTTAAAGATGACGTAGTTTGAACCCCTCTGACATCGGCAGAGACACCTTCCATTAAACCAGGTTGCTCAAAGCCCTGTTGAACACTTCCAGGCATGGGGTATCCACAATCTCTCTGCATAACTTGTTTCAGTGTCTCACTATCCTCACAGTAATCTAAATCAGCCTTCTTTCATCTTAAAGCCATTCCCCCTTGCCCTGTCACTACAAGCCTTTGTAAAAGATCTCTCTCCAGCTTTCTTGTTAGCCCTCTTTGGGTACTGCAAGGTGCTATAAGGTCTCACCAGAGCCTTTTCTTCTCTAGTCTAAACAGCCCCAACCCTCTCAGTCTGTCTTCCTGGGAGAGGTGTTACAGCCCTCCCATCATCTTCACAGTCCTCCTTTTGAACCTCTCAAACAGGTCCCCACTCTTCTTACGCTGGAAACCCCAGAGCTGGACGCAGCACTCCAGGTGGGGTCTCACAAAAGCAGAGTAGATGGAGAGAATCCCCTCCCTTGAGCTGCCAGCTGTGCTGCTTCTGATTAGTACAGGACACAGCTGGATTGATGATCTCAGAGGTCTTTTCCAACCTAATTAATCAATTCTGTGATTGACTGATTGGTTCTGTGATTCATGCGTCTTCATCTTCCTTAGATGGTTTCAGACCTCATGTTCTGCAGTGGGAAATTCTTCTTTCTCCCAGTCCCTGTCTTTGCCTTCTGTGACATTGGTGGTATGGCTGGAGCACCTGCCAGTGAAGATCGAGGCAAAAACTGAGTACCTCAGTGTTTCCCATGTCCTGGGTGACCAGGTGTCCTGTTTCCTTCTGGAGAGAGCCCATGTTTTCCCATGTCTTCCTTTTATCACCAACATACCTATAGAAGCTTTTCTTGTTGCCCTTGATGTCTCTGGCCAGATTTAATTCTGTCAGGGCTTTAGCTTTTCTAACCTGATCCCTGACTGCTTGGACAATTTGTCTGTATTCCTCCCAGGCTATCTATCCTTGCTTCACCCTCCGTAGGCTTTGTTTTTGTGTTATGGTACATCTCAGGTGCTGTGATATGTGATACATTCAAGAGACGTGTTTTGCTTTTATATTAGCTGGCGTCAATTTCCAACATTTCTTTGAGAAATGCTTATTTGCATTCAGAGATTTTAAGAGTGGAGACCATTATTTTCATAATCAAGAATCATAGGCTAGGGCTGGAGGGACCTTAAAGATCATCTTGTTCTACCCTGCCCTGTCATGTGCAGGGATGCCATCTGTGGGATCAGGTTACTTAAGGCCCGGTCCAGCCTGGCTCTGAACACTTTAGGGGTGGAGTATCCACAACTTCTCTGGACAACCTACTCCAGTGCCTCCCTGATGGAGAGAGATTCTGGTTTATTACTTCTCCTTTTGGAACATCTCTTTTTAGCTGTGATGGGTCATATGGAAAGACGTACCAACAAATCCAAACCCAGTATGAGTCCTACCTTTTAATGAAGCTTTGAATGAAGTTATTTGCACTCATAAAAATCTGATGCTAGCCTGCAAATTTGGACTTCTTCCATTGTTCCAAGGTGAGTTTATGAATGGATGCAGGTACTGTCTATGTGAAGTGACTCATTTCTGTGCCATGACTTTTAGATAAATGAAAATGTAAAAAGAATGCAGGGTTTTTTTTGCAGGTTTCCTGTGTATGAAACTTCCTTGCATGAGAAAGCCCCATCAAAACCATATAACAACCCAGCTGTCCTGGTTTAGGACAAATTTGGGAGGAGACTTCCAAAGGGATCCCTTTAGAAAGCAGATTCAAGAGGCCTCTCCTCCCACTGGTTTGGGAAAATATTTCCTTGGAGAAAAGTGGAAAAAAACCCTGTGTATTTAACAAGCAAAGTATTCACAAGCATGAAAAATGAATAATATTAAACAATAAAACCTCTCGCTGTTCTGAAGAGGTCGCAAATTCAGAAAGTCCTTGTCGTGAGGTGTAGCTCAGCTCACTCAGTGCCTTGCCAGTCCCTCTTGCCATGTCCCAGCCCTGGTGGGCCACAGATGTGAGCTCCCAGTGTTTTTCTGGGTTTTCAGTCCAGAGCAGGGCTGATCAGTTCCAAGAAAAAGAAAAGCCACAGTCCGGGGAACTTCTCTGCCTCATCTAGCTAAAAAAAAATAACTGAAAAGCCAAGAGCTCTCTCCTGCTGTCCGTGCTGCAGCCAACACAGTCCTTGAGAGAGAATGCAGGGGAGCAAGTGCAGTTTCTGCAAACAAGCTGCACGCTGCTTCTCCCCCCTTCACTCTCAGAGCCAGTCATAAAGGTGCAGAACTTAATATCCAGCATGAACAGAACAGACAGTTGGGGATACAGCATCTTAAAGTCACCCTAGGACACCAGACTACAGCTGACCATTTTCTCTTCTTGTCTTTCGTTCCTTATGGGCTTAAATACTTAATTTGAGAAGGCTTCTCAGAATTTGACCGTGAACTCTGTGTGACTGGGTTTTGTAGCCAGAAACACGTCAGATGATTTCTAAGTGTTGAATCAGCTAACAAGGAATCATCTCTCTGAATACAATATAAATGGTGTGTTTCTGTTTTAACTTGCTCTACAAGTAATACTTTTCACTGTGTGATTTTTAAGTCTTACTGAGTCTCACTAAATAGACTTAGAAGATGTTACACCCATTACAACCATTACAAATTACTTCAAAAATTTGAACATTTAAATTATTCTGAAGAGAGGAACAACTGCATCTACTCAACTGCCTTAGTTCTGAAGACCAATTACTGTCACAGGGCCCTTGAAAGCAGTGCAGTTAAAGTGGGGTTTGGTTGTTTGTTTTTAATATTGTTTAATTTTTTTTTTTAATAAAACTTGCAGCATTTTCTGGAATTCTTCATATCAGTGAATGTTCTGATAGTTTTTTTTTCCTCTGATAGGAGGAAAGAACTGTGCTGGCTATGCATACCAGTCTGCAAATTCTAAAGGCCACTTTTTTTTTTTTAAGAATTATATGCAAACATATTTTTCATATCTTTCCTAAGTTGCTCGAAAGGAATCTACTGTGCGGTTTGACTGTGAGATGCTGGCAGGCAGATATCTGGTTCTACCTTTTTGCATTTCAGGTTGACTTTTAGTGACTCCCAGCCACTCATCTCCTTTGCAGTGATTGCATGCTTGCTCAGTCTTGCTGTGCTGTGGGTAGCATATTCTTCATAGGTTTAAGAATTGTTTCTCTTAGACCTGAAGTCACAAAATTAGGGTAAATAAAAACAAAGGAAGTGTTTGCTTATGTGGGTTAATTACATTGCTTTAATTTCCATCCTCCCATAAAATAGACAAATTATGGTAGATATGTGGTAGCTTGTATTGTGTTCTGCACTCATGCTGTCTTTCTATCTGTGTAATCATACATTGCTTTTTTTAATTGTTAAATTACACTTGCACATGCTAGTTAAAAAGTAACTAATGTTCCTGGTTTACCTTGAGGTAAAGCTCTCCTGACTTGTAAGGGGAAGTGCAAAACCTAGTTGAGACCTCAAGATGTTTTGGTTTCCTCAAGACAGACTTGTGTCAGAGGAGTCAAGGGAAGGCTCTTGGCCAGGAAAAAGAAGATTATGTGCACGATTATTTGATTATTGCTAATTCAATGTCTAAATACTGCTGTAATGTAAATAACTCTATCATCTGTTAAAACAGATAATAGTGCAATCGGGTCATGGTCTCTCCAGTTATGAGCTTCAGGGAGATCCCCTTGCTTTCTAAACTCAGAGAAGTTTATGTGTGGCAAGGTCCCCTTAGTCTCAGATTTGATCAACAGTTTATGTCTAAAGGCTTATAATATAAGCAGGTTTGGCTATAAAAGTACAGGCTAACAGTCTTCAGCCTCAGAGAGTTCACCATTCCAAAACACAAATGTAGCTGATTTTGGATTTTATCTCCACATGTGACCACATCTTAGTGTTTCTCACTCACTGTCAAAAAGTCAGTGTTTCCCATCTTCAGGCTGCAGGCTTCCATGCTGGGTGGGGGCTCCCCCTGGCAGCTGCTAGCAACACCAGGAGACCAGCTGGCCCAGTCTCTGCCAGCATTTTATACCCCTATGCAGGCCAACATGCCCCAAAGTTAATGCTGAATATGTCGGCTTCCCCCATCTCGAAAGTGCGTTAATTATGCATTCAGACAGCTCCCCCTGCAATACTCACCTGGTGTTCCAATCCTAGGGACAAGCCCCATTGCCATCAGGGAATACAGAAAGGGGGAGGCTGTGGGGCTGTGTGTGGAGGTCACATGCAATGACCCAGCTATCTTTTGTCAACATCACAAGCGTCAAATTCAAACTCTGACTGCAAACCTGTGTTCTGGAGATGCTCAAGGCATGCTGCTACTTCCATGAATGTGGAGGAGCAGCTGCAAGGGTGTTACGTGGCTAAAATTCGGTAGTTGAGGTGGGTGTAGGGTCTTTCTTAGGAGGGCCTCAATGTGGTTTGCCACTTGCAGGTGGAATCTGTGAACCCAGTAGGCTCTGGTTGCCATGCACTTCAGGAGGGCTGTGAATTGCTTTAGCCTCAGGCTACCTTTGAACAGCAACATGGGTGCCTGAGGCTGAGCCAAGAGAAGGCTTGCAGCTGTTGCTTTATCCTGTGCCCTGGCACTGGCTGGATATAAACAGTGTAGCTCCAGTCTCGGCCGAGGTCAGGGGGATTCAACACGTCAAACGTGTCTCACAGTATAACTTCGTCTGACCTGTCTTCTTTCAGAGGTGCTGCAAATACCTTCATGTTTTCCTGGGAGGTTGGGCTGGTTACAGAAACGTGCCAGGAGCAAAAATTGCAGCACTGTAGTCTGCAAGAAGGAGAGATGAGTTCTGACACAAATACTGGATTGCCCTGTCATGGGAAACCACTCATGCTTTTTTTATCCTTCCTAGTACTCAGCCTGATGAGGTCAGTGATTCTGCTGTGTTCGAGGTGGTAGAGTTGAAACTTCTCAGATATGCTTTGGTAATGCTTCGGAGCATTTAAAGTTTTGTCTAAGTCAGTAGTTCAACAGCTGCTGTGTCTTGAGGCACAAAGCCCAATGGGATTCACAATTTTAAAACGTGTACCCCAGCTTTTATTACATTGGAGATGTATGATCCCAGCCTTGGTTAGCATAGTCTTTCTTTAACTGCAGTGGGCTTTGACGACAGGCAGAAATCTGAAATGTAGTGAAACAGTAATGACACTGTTAGGGCTACATCCCTAGCCTTCTGCTGATGTGGAATGGTACAGGGAAATACTCCAGTTTATCATAACAGAACTTGGGCAAATACAGCTGTGTCTATTCTAGTATATACTGCTTTTATGCTTAAATGATGTTTAAAAAGTCTTCAATATCTCTTTAGAGCAAAACACGAGAATAATCTTCAAGTGCTTTTTTAAATCCTGTTTCAGTATAATCTTTATTTTGTGTCACATTAGGGAGGGAAATGTGTCTGGATTCTTTGCATTTTGTGGGCTTTTTTTCTGTTCAGGAAAGCAAACCTTCATGCACAGAACTGTATGTGACTCAGCCATGGGTGGTCAAGGGCCTCTCAACAATTTGAAAATTGTTTACCACATGACAAATGTTTATCACATGATTTCTAAAGCTTTTGAAGTGTATACCAAAAATGCACTAGTTCTGGAAAACAAAAAAACTTCCATGTAAATCAGCATGATAATGAGCTTGCTCTAAAATTCTTCAGTTTCCTACTGGTGCTGGCAGTGCTCTCCATGAATAGTGATACTTTGATGTCTCCAGGCAAGTCAAAACCAGTGGCAGATTCTATGAAACTGATTGTGGGGAAAATAACAGGGAAGTTACTTTTTTCAACTTGGGGTAGTGAATTGTTTGCCACTTGATTGCTGTCCGTTCTCCCTCCTTCCCTTTAAATTTGTTACAACTGTTTAGTAGCTAGATCAGCCACAAGAAATTGTGCTGAATCAAATGTCTTTGCCTTAGTCACAGAAAAGCTGCAGTTTTTTTTCTGTTGCAGAAAAATATCTGCCTGTAATAAGTTCACACAGCTGAAGAACTGGACTAACCAACTCTACTGTGAATGCCTCTCACTCACAGAAGCTGAAGAAAGAGATTTTTCTGCTGATTTGTGTGTTGTTAGTTTTGCCTTTGCTTGGAGAGGGACAAAGTGAAACCGGGGTTGGTAACTGAAAACAGTACAAGGCTGTATTCTGTCTGTCTGTGCTTTCCAACAGTGCTAGACCAGTAATCGCTGTTGGGCTAATCTCAGTAGATAATAAAAATTTGCAGGAGAAAAGCTAATGTTTACAATGGTGTTACTGCTTGGTACTGGGCTGCCTTACTTAGCAGAGCTTCTGTGTGCACAACCCTGTTTTCACACAGTAACTGTCAGCTTTTATCAGCATCAGCTCTGCTTTCTGTGGAACTGAGATACTTGTTTCAGATATTTTCTTTGCCAATGGATGTTTGGTATGCTTCAGTCTTTTTAAACCCAGTTTGAAAAAAGGACATGATTACCAAACTCAAAGCCAGGCACTGTTTTTACTACTGCTGTTCATGGGGCTTAAGATAACTGACAAGTTATGGGTTGTTGTCAGCTGGAGAAAGTATTCAAATCAGAATGAAGTCTGAAAATGGTTGAGATGGATTTATTTTTTTCATGATAATTAAGTTATGGAACTGATAAACTTAGCTTTTTGCTTATTATAACAACAAAACTAGGTAAGTCTTCATATTGTTTTGAGAAAACCAGAAACTGCCTTGACTTTCTGGCTTGTGATCAAGTCAAGAAAGGATACTTGATTATTTTTGGGTTTTTTTACCCTTTAATGCCTCTTCAGATTCCTAGTTTTGCAGTAGTGCCTCTGTGATGGCATAATACAAATTCTGAGAAGAATAACAAGTTAATTTCCATAAGTTTGAGTATTTTGGGCAATTTTAAAGATGAATATTCAGACTTTAACATCTTAAATCTAAACTTTCTTGCATACTCTTACCGTGACAAAGTACAGATTAACCTGGGGATGTTGATGGATGAGAAACTTGACATGGCCCAGCACCCCAGAGAGCCAACTGCACCCTGGGGTGCATCCAGAGCAGTGTGGCCAGCAGGGAGAGGGAGGAGATTCTCTCTCTCTGCCATAAAGACCCCACCTGCAGCTCTGGGGACCCCCACATGGCAGGGATGTGGACCTGTTGAAGCCAGAGGAGGCTGTGAAGATGATGGGAGGGCTGGAGCACCTCTCCCAGGAAGACAGACTGAGAGGGTTGGGGCTGTTTAGCTTGGAGAAGAGAAGGCTCTGGTGAGACCTTAGAGCCCCTTGCAGTACCTAAAGAGGGCTGCAAGAGAGCTGGAGAGGGACCTTTTACAAAGGCTTGTAGATAGGCCAAGAGGGATGGCTTTAAACTAAAACAGGGCAGGTTTAGATTTGATATAAGGAAGAAATTCTTTACTGTGAGGGTGGCGAGACATGGCACAGGCTGCCCAGAGAAGCTGTGGGTTCCCCATCCCTGGAAGTGTTCAGGGCCAGGTTGGATGGGGCCTTGAGGAAGATGGACTAGTGGAAGGTGTCTTTGCCCATGTCAGAGGGGTTGAAACTGGATGATCTTTAAGGTCCCTTCCAGCCTAAACCATTCCATGTTTTTGAGGTGACGCATCCTGCTAAATGCTGGAGACCATGTTTAGAGGCTTGTTGTAAAATCACAATTTCATGTGATTCATTTTGTCTGAATCACCATGTGGAAGTACTTATATTCCTCTGACTCTGTAAAGATCTCAGGGAATAGGTTCCCCTGTGATAACAGTCTGTGTTCATGCTTAATATTCTCTGTCTACATGCTGGAAGTGTATATAGGATAGTTAAAGACTAAGTGGAGAATGGCTATGACTCTAGAAAGACCAGCTTCTACTAAAATTCTAGATTTTACTGATATCTACATAGTGTCTTGGAATAGATTTCTCTCATTTTTTAATGGGAGCGGCCCATTTTTTAAATTACAGCATTGAGTAGTACATAAGGATTTTTTCAGTAGCACATGTAGTCTTTTAGACTGGCCCATAAAGCTTGTACTGTTTACAGGAAAGATAAAAATAGTGAATCCACATCTGCCCAGCATCCAGAATATTGCATCAAGGACTCCATATCTGTATGTGAGCGCAAGTCTCCTGGCTCGCAGATGATGCCCTGGCTTTATGTACACTTTTTCTGCATTTGCACTTCAATAATACTGCCTTTCCTCAACTAACATTTTTTCTGTGCATAACTTGCTGTGCTTTATGTGGGTCCTAAATGACAGTATGTGAGTCCATCAACATAAAAAGGAAATCTATTATATAGTTATGAGGTGAGATACATCAGTTTGTTGTTTCGGTACATAAAAATTCCCAGTGCTAATGATGGAAATGTCTCTTGATACTTGTTTTTTAAGAAACATACTTGGGAAAAAATAAGAGATTCAGACTAAGAAAGTCTCACTTTCTTAATATGCTATACTTTTAAATAAAGAAAAGAAATAAAGATCTTAGTTTTACCCAGACTTTTCTATTGTAGTTCCTTGTATTTTGATTACTTTTCTTATTATTGTATGTATTTGATAAGAAGATAAAGATCAGCATAATTTTACTTCTTAATTTTTTTATGTATATGTTGTTGGCCGGTGTGTGACCTGTGGGAGATGTGCAGATTTAGCAGGTTTTTTATGTTCCCCAGCCAACATATTCAACATTAAATGATGGGTGATTCTCAAATGGTTTAGTTTGGCTAAATGTCTAAAAGGTTGAAGCTTTTCTAACCTCTTTGGCCTCAAAATTTATTTGACTGCAGCTGGGGAGAAAGGGACAACGTTCCTTGTTGAATTTCACACTCTCTTTAACTTCACTTACGCCAGGTAATCCAGTTATGTAACCTATTTTTTTTCTGTATTTCATTCCCTTTGATTACCTTTGATGACCCAGTGTTGGAAGTGCAGAGGTGCAGGAAAAGTTAAATAAAGTTCACCTTTCTGATTCCACACACCCACCCCCCTCCATTTACTGGCAAGGTTCAAAATAGCTTCAGGCTTGGGGTATTTTTTCTGCGTGGTCTCAACTGGCTGGTTCCATTCTAGTGCACTGCAGTGGAAATGGTTGTGTGTGAGCCTTGGCACAATGCTAATGCTGCAGGCAAGTGTGAACTGCCTGCTTTTAATGTACTCTGCTGTTTGTGTTCGTCTCTGATACAAAATGGCGCAGAAAAATGTCCTATAGAATTAGTAGGTTCTTTGGTTTGCAGAAAAAATTTAGGAAACAGGGTTATTGTCAATGACTTGGCATTGTGAAAAGTACATATGATGTGAGACAATTATTATGTCTGTCTAGCACCTATATCAAAATTTTTAAATATACTAAGAGTGTATAAGCAGAGGAAATTATTGAACAGGTGTTCTTCTCAGATCACCTGTGACTGCTAAGTGTTTTTTTAAGTGTTCTGAATACATAGATCTAAAGCAAGAAATGAATGGAATGGAATCCGGAATCTTTATTTGTCTAACATATGTGAATTAAATAAAGGAGACAAATGTGGATTATTTAAATACTCTTTGAGAATTGTAAAATGCTGCTTCTTTACTATTCATTTGGGTATAAATGTTAAGTGAAAAATGGAAATACCTGTCTTTTTGAGGTATGAATCAGGCATACTGACTGTTCTGTAGATGCCTAGCTACTTTGCAGATGGAAGACTGCAGATGCTGAATCAGAGACTATTCAAGTTCTAACTCGTACCAGGGTACAACAGGATGATAAAAGTGAATTGCTTAAGTAAAATATTACGAATTTTCTTCTCTCTGAAGGCATTTGGTTTATTACAAAATACCTTCAAAATGAGGGTTCTGTTTTTCAAAGTCACTGTTTCTGTTTCCGTGGGGTATTGTTTTTTCCTTCTGAAACTCAGAATCTTAGTAACTGCATGGTCAACAAGCCTATCTCTGAAATCCCGATTTATACGACTAGGCTAGCATCACACGGCAGCTGTGGGGTAGGAAGAGGCAGGTATGGAATTCAGTTTCACAGGCAAGCATTCAGCTGCTTATGCCATGATAATGCCCTTTTTATTCCTGCAGTGTGGTCAGCCTCTGTTGCGGTGTCATTGCTGAACTCGGCAGCCACTGAGGCTGATGGGAACTGCTCTGTTCCCCACGTACCCCACAGGGACTGGTCTGCTGGGAGCTGTTCTCTTGGGGTCATCCCGGCAGGCAGCTGAACACCACACACTCCTCACTCACCCACCAGCAGGGTTGGAGAGAGAACTGGAAGAGTAAAAGTGAAACAGCTCGTGGGTTGAGAAAAGGACAGTTTAATGTAAGGCAGAAGCTGCTTGTGTTGTGTATATTTGGCAGCAAGGCCATCTCAGGTTGGGTCACTGCATCACTTGCACTGCTTCTTGTAAGGCTTCTCCTCCAGTGGTTCCTGCTATAAGCAGTTTTTATGACATGCAACTGAAATGGTTGTAACCATGTAAAGGTATGTCTATTAAACTCTGCATCCCTGCTCACTTTGGACCAGACCACGGAGTTTAAAATGGTAATGCAAAAAAAAAAAATCGCTCTATCTCAGCCAAAACCAGCACAGCTCTGTTTTAAAAAGTTTATTAGAATGTTAAGATTGTTCACTGTACTTTAACAATAGTTAGGTAAGCAGTATCACTACGTATCTATCAGTCTGTGATAGAGATTTCACAGTATATATAAAGGAAGGATTGTTTATCCTGAAACTTCTAGTGATTAATAGTTTTTGCTTTTTCCACTGTACATGGTCAAGTGATTGATGTCAACCTGAAATAGCAAATTGCTTTAATTTGTCTCTTTTTTTCCCATTTTATTTCTGATGAGTGCATGTTTACAGGGTTTAAATCACAGTAATTTTAAATGTAAGTACTTCATTTTGGCACTCATGAAATATGATTATAATTCAGTGCGGATGATTATAAGAGGTGTGTACTATCTCAGCCTAGAGTCTTTTTTACTACTTAAAGAATTGGATTTTTTTAGTTACAGATGCAAATGTCCTTTGTTATACGATATGTAAAAAGTGAGCTTTCCTGAAATGAAGTTTTTAAGCTTTATTTCTTTCAATTCTTTTAAAGTTCAATAGTTTCTTAAAGTACTTTTCCAGGACAATAGTGTGAAGCTGGTAGCTGATATCACTCACAGGACTGATTAGCTACAGTGACAGAGCTTCTGTCTGCTACTGTGCTAGCACTGAGTTAGCCAGAAATTGCCGAGTTAAATATAATTTGAGTGATAAGGGGAGAACAGGACGGTGAGAGAGACTCAGAGACAGGGGATCATGTGAAAGAGGTAGAAGTTGCAGGCAGCCATAAGCAAGCATTCATCTGCCTGAGCCACAAAACCGTTGAAAAGGCTAAGATGCAATCAATGAGATCTCTCTCAGTTCCTAGCCTGGGAGCTTGAACAGTGTAATTTTACAAAGAAATGGTATAAATACTGATCTCTTGTGCACATCACAACTTTTATAATTCATTTATTACTAGTGTGTAGATCTTGGCATGATCCAACTAATATGATTGTGGTTGGTAACTAAAGATCCGTGACTGTGGTCCCAGAATGGGGAAATTTTTACAATCCTTCCTCAAGGAAGGGAGGCTGTGTAAAGGGGTCTGTGCTGTGTGTTTTCAGACACCATGTGTGTGGACATTATCTTTTTGACTTCGACCTCTCACACTACTGTGAGTTAACTCCCTCAGACTTGAGATTGTGTTGTTCCTGGGACCTCACAAGCTACGGTATAAAAGGAAAAAAATAAAAGGTAAAGTCTTTTACCAGCTTTTCTATTAATGACTTTGTCTTGCAGGGAAATGTAATGCTCATGTTTGGCTTGAAGGTATTTTTGCTGAAAATCTAACTCATGCATAAACTTCATCCATAGGCTGGGAGGTTATAGTCAATTCCTCAATGTAATTAAGCAGTCAGGTTATATAGGTAAGAGAAAAGCCCCTGGGCTGAGATAGTACATGCAAAAACACCTCTTAAAGAACAGTCATCCCCACAGTTATATAATACTGGGTGCCAAAACAAACAACATTGTAAACTGAGACTCACAAATGAACTCCCAGTTTATGGAAAACTCAAGCAAGAGTTTAGGTGTTTGAGAGATTCCTGGAAATCTAGGTGAGGGTTTGAATTGTGACAGTCCTTCCTTTCTCGCAGGTAGAGAGAATGTGAGTAAAGTACTGAGGAGAAAGATCTATAGTCCTTCTCCATTGGCCATTTTGTTGGGAATGTCCAGGGAAACATCTGCTGAGATGATATAATTCTGGACTGAAATGCCTTAATGGTTAATGAAACTCTTGAAAGCAGAGCTGTGAGGCTCTCTGGAAGGGGTGCAGCGGCACTGGACACTTTCAGTGTGGGTGCCTGCAGTTCTTGGACTCGCCTCTCAGGTAGTGGAGAGGAACAGGCACTTCTGGGCTGCAGTTCATCTGAAGGAGGCTTCTAACAGCTCCGAGGAATGGGGCTCTGAAAGTGCCTTTCCTCTCTCTGCATTGACAGCGAAGGCAGGGACAACAGGCTCATCTGAGACGAAACATCTCCCTTGGGACTCTGACCAGCTCACTGCTGATGACTTCGCTTTGGAACCAGCAGCATTTCGTGAGGCTGAGAGGAGTTACATCCAGATAGCCTCACCCATCTGATAAATTCCTGGTTTGGTGCTTGAAAGCAGTAAGTCTTCTTAATTTGGCATGAGACTATGTTTAACAGTGGCAAGAAAAATACGTTCTCCAATACAGTCTCAAAATTACTTCAGTTGGTTTTAATTAAATCTCAAAAGAAATAAACAAAACCCAACAACCTGAAGCAAAGACTGGCAAAGTTAAAAAGGAAAGCTTTGTCATGGGAAATATTAAGCAATTTCTAAGCCTAAGCAGGCACTGTTTACAGTGAATTATATGTTTCCTAACTTCTGCAATTCAGTATTTCAAGAAGAGTTTTTTGAGGATTAGTTCTTTGTTTCCTTCTTTCCCTAAACAGCCAACTGTAAAAAAAAACCAAACAAAACTGACCAAAAAATTCACAAATTATGCTATCTTCTGAGAGAGGTTATTTTCAGGTGTTTCCAATAATACAATATTTTTCTTCTTCATACTTGTGCAAAAGCATTAAAAACACATTTTGAGCTTGGATGCCCTCTGTATTACATTAACTGCATTACTTTTCTTCCCATGCCAGTTCTTGTGGGTGCTGATTGTATTCTGATTTTGCAGAGTCTGAAAGACTCTCCCTGAAGATCAGTTAAAAAAAAATAATAAGCATAGGCATGCTCTTGGCACAATTTTTGCTTTTCTAGATCAGTGGAATTACCATGTTATTTTAATACAGTGTCTTGCCCCATTTGAATCATAGTTTTGCTGTGAATTTAACTGTATTTAAGAAGTATCTAAAATGTTTCTTAAGGCTTTTGTTTTCAAAGGTTTTTGGAAGAGTCCTTGTTTCCATTTAACAAAATAGTTCCTAATATGCAATTTCAGGGCAAAGAATTAAAAAGCTTCAGGTGATGTGTCTAATGAATAAGAAAACCCCAAAACATAAAAATAAATGAGAACTCAGGTTACAGTTCAACTCCTAGCACCTGCAGTGTTGATCACCTGCTGCAGTTTGGTCTATTCCTTTCAACTAAAGTGCGGTTTCTTGGGTGATGTCATTTCTGGAACATAGATTCCTATTTAGATATTAAGGAATATGTATTAATTGTAAATATGACACAAATACTTTGTCATGGTTTAGAAAAATGCCTCGTTTTAGATACTAGTTTCTCCTGAGTTGCAATAAATGCCACTGAAGCATGAAAAATATGTTCTAATTCTATTTTTAGTGTGTTTTCCATGTACCGGAGGACAGATGAAAGATGCAGCATCTGTAAAGTAACACCACGGCACTAACATGATTGCTGCCTGTACTGTTCAGGTCTGAATGTAACCCTATTGCGGAGTTGTTGGTATGAAAGGGGGATTTTGTACAGAGTTACAAAAGCCAGAGATGAGCATTGGCCCCTCAGTCTTGTCTGTTCTGTTGTTTTGGATGGTTTTCTGATTTTGACAGTATCATCTGAGGGTTGATTTTGTTGGATAGGAATTGCCAGTGAATGTTATAGTCTCATACATTGCTAAGATAGCCTAAGATTAAAGTTTCCAAATGTTGCCAAAGCTAGTATTTGAAATCAAAAGGACAAATCATTACAGGTGAGAACTGATCTTGACAACAGGAAGTTTCTTTCTAGTTATGACTGAACTAAATATTTAAAATAAATACGAGGTTTGTATTCTTTACCTACATTAAAATGCTCTCCGGCTCGGTGTACATGGTGCTGTGCTGGTTGCATTCATCTCTGGTTTCACTCCAGCTACATGTGCCTCTGTTTTTGATACGCTGGATTATTCTGTTGTCTGTTTCTTTGCACTTCACATTTCATCACCTGCAGCATGGCTGTCCAGCAAGTGCTCATTCCTGTGCCATTTCAGGCTGCAGGGTGTCCCCCCAAGGTTGCTGTGTGAGGCACTTCTGTTCTCTATGCATGAAAAATAAGTTCCAGCTTTCTTACCTCCACTTTCAGACTGTGATCTTCCAGGCTGAAAGCACTAGAACTTTTCTTGGTTAGTTTTAACCATTCCAGTAGTTTAAAACCTGCATTATTTCAGCTTTTTGCCCTGGGAGCTGAGAGAATTGAGTTTGAGTGTTCCAGACTTTTCATGCGCATAGGAAGGAGGAGCTGCCCTGCTGGGCCACATGAAAGGACTTTCTAACATCACCCAGATGCTATGGTTAGAAACACATTCACTTGTCAGCTGTTCCTTCTCCTCTTCCTCCTCCTTTACATGGATGTGTCTGCTTTCCACACAAAGACCGGCTGGCCGACTTGGCCTAACACAGTTATTCCCAGAATTGTCTCTGGAGGTGGGACGTTGCCAGTGTTCATGTGCTGTGTGTTAAGTGGAGCAAAGCAAACATTTGAATTGCTACAGTTAGTAATGCTTCTGGGTGGTGGAAAGGCTCATCTGAAATATTAAAAAACTTTTTGGTTTCCTAGTAATAGCAGAGCTCAGGATTTGCCCGGTCGTTTCAGGAGAGTCACGTAAGAGCAAACTTTCCTTTGCCTAGAATGCTGCTGCTGCTCAACTAGTACATAGTGCATCTTCAGCACTCGCTGCATTCACACTCACCGAGCAGAGTGGTTTCGCAGGGAAGGTTGTGAAACTGGTTTCCAGAGCAAGATTTGTCTCGCTGAAAGGAGGAAATGCAAAAGAAAGGCCTGACTTTCCTCCCTGTGTTTGTGGTTCTAAGAATGCTGGCTTTTATAATTGTTAGGCACTATGTGGTTGCCTTCCATTTTGCTTGCTGGGAGGAGAAGTGACACATTTTGGGGTGTGGTGCCCTTTCTCATTAGTAAATCGCTTTATTACAAAAAACCTGTGGCAGATGTAATGCCACAACTAAGTAAAAGGTAAATAACATGCTCCGTCTGAGAACAAAGATTGTTTTTATAAAACAGCACAAGTCTGAAATTACCACTTTACAAGAGTCCTTTTGTTTTCTTTAACAAACAGACAAACCATGGAAAAGCACCTTTCAGAATTTTTGCCACTTGATACCCAGGTTTTCAGAATGCCCAAAACACTTAACAAATCAATTGGAGCTGTCAAAAGCAAGATAAAGCTGTCAAATGTTTAGATTTTGCTTCATTTTGTAGTCATTGTGTATATCCATAATGGACTAAAATTGGAATTCTCTCTGTTATCTTCTCAAGATAACAATAATTTTAAATTAGGGAATTAAAAATTATTTGGCCAGTATTAGTTTTCTTCTTTCTCCAATTTGTGGTTGGTGTCATTAATAAAACCTGATTATGTCTTTTTTTTTTTTCAGTGCTTACTATTCGTGGATAGAAAGAAACCATTTTTCCCACACTAATATGAGAAGTCATACCTAATTTAATTATTCTTTTTCCTATCCTTTGAATAGCAGCCTTCTGCCTGTGAACTAAACGCCCTTTCGAAAGGAAGTGCCCTCCATGCATCAAAAAGTTTTAGACATCCAGTGTGTATGCTTGAGTTTCCTTTTCTGAGGTAGGCAGTAATCTGGAATTGTAGTCAAGGCTCCAGCCACTCCAGGACTCTCTTGCAAAAGTTGATCACAGCTTATGAAACAGTCTTCTTCTTAAATATGCTGTGTAAGCAATTTCTGAACTATTACAGTTAATTTTTATTTTAGTATTTATACAGAAGTGCAACACTTAGTTTTAATCTACAAGAAGTGTAGTCTGAAATATATGAAGTTGTTTGTAAAATACTGTTTAATGTGATTATAAGATACACAAATCTATATCGCAGGACAAGTCATTGCTGATTAGTTGTTTATTATTTTTATTACCAATTCTGGCCCTATAGCAAACCAGTGATGTTAGCAAAGTTCATGCTATAATACTGCAAACTGAAAAAGTTGAATTGAAATACCAACAATTCCGAAATTTAAAAAAGGAGCTTTATCTTTATCTCCTTGGTCTTTCAGCTTCTAAGGCAATATCTGTGTTTAATTTGGTGCTTTAGATTTTAATTGGACCAATATTTTGTCTGAGAAATGTAAGCAGATTTTTCAGGCTACCATGGTTATATAGCAGTAAGATTTAAATGAAACTTGATTCATTATGAGAGCCATTATATCATCACAAATGTTGACAGTATTTTTGCACTAACATTGGCCTATGCCTAGGATCAAATGGAGGGTGCTGATAGTTTGCTGGTCTAACAAACTGTGCTGAAAAATCACCTCAACAATTCTATTGGTGGTTGCTACAAATGTACTTTGTTACCTTGAGCTTCCCAGTTTCTGGGAGTATGGGTGTATTAAAGTTGCAAGTGATGTACCTTTTGTTTCAGCTTGAGTGAAAGCTGCAAAGAGTTCCTCAAATACACCAGGGTTTACCATAATTGTTTCCCTGTAAAAACTTTGGTATTGTCTTCTTTAAAGGGCGGTGCAGAAATCAAAATTAATACATACCTAGACGTTAAGGAATTTTTATTTCTTTAGGAATATTGTTGTTCTGAAGAGTTTGACCGTTTTCTTCAGTGGTTTTCAAAGAATTACATGTTTTTTTACTTACCGTCTATGATGCAAATAGCCAATCACCTGAAGCAATACTTATGTAAAGGTTCGTAATTGGCAAGGTGCTAGTGAATACCAAAAGGCTGAGTTCTGCATTTTCCTCCAATAAGATTTCTATTATCACATTCAGTTTGGGAGTGTTTTTGAAATCTGTTATGTACAGAAAGATTCCAGATGCTGTAAAATAATGAATCCAAAATAATGGAGTAAGGTTCTTGCTCTGCACATGGATCAGGCTAGATGGAGGTGAGTCTTAGATTTGAAGCTGAAAGCAGTGCAGACTTTTTTTGACCTTTTTCTTCTTTTAGGCCTCCTAGATTCTGTTTAACTATCAGCATATTTCAGGCTATTTCTTAATTTTCTTCTGTTTATTACCTTTTCACTTACACATCCCCAAAGATGGTGCCATAATTGTCATTTTGGTTTTGCTAACAATGCCATAAATCGTAAAAAAGCCATGTGAAGACTTGTGATTTACTTAGATCATTAAATTATATGATGTCTTCAGGTGCATTTCATATAGAGAAACAAGTCCTCTGGTCTTAACCTGTTTAATAATGTTTTTGATGCTGAATTATTTATTAGTTTCATATTCTCCTATTTTACCACAGTTAATGATATCTAATCTTCATTTCAGTTGTCACAGTTATTTGTCTCTTTGTCTACTCTCGTAAGACACCCTAGTGTTAAAATATGTAAACTGCAGTATATGAAATTAATTATGTGCCATCTGCTGCAACAATGCAGAGACCTAATCAAGACTATATAAACAGTGCTGAATTACCTTAATGCACTACAAATACCAACATAATCATTTTACCGTGGAAACAAAAGCCTAGACAATGAATTACAATCACATAATAAATTGAGATCAGTTTTTGAGTTCAGGACAAAAATGAACTATTTTCAGGATGAAAATAGTTTCATGGGTAAATTCTAGAGAACAAAAAGAGTTGAAAATACATGCTATGCTTAAGAATAAATGAGGGAGAACACATTTTTATGCTCTTTTGAACACGAGTTTCTACTGCAGAAAAGAACCCATGAGTTTAAATGTTCCATTCCAAAATCATTCTAAATTGGTCATATGCAACACTGAGCATATCCCCACCCCTCCACTGCATCTGGTGCATGCATTGTACAGATTTTCACTTGGAAGCCTTCTGTCTCTCCAGAGGGACTGCATCTTCCCCTGCTCTCTTTCCTTCTGAACATAGGAAACACTCTCCATTAGTCATTTAGACCAGTGTGAAATATTTCATTATAACATAAAATTGCTCATGCATGATAAGATTTGATAAAAATTGCCATTGGCTTTTGCTTCACCCCTGTCTGTAATGGTGGTTGAACCTAAATTTGCCAGGGGAGGTCCAGAAGTACATTTGGCTGACCAGGCTCTTTTGTTATGGAGGGTGGGAATTGAGAATGAACTCTGATTGACTTACGTTCCTATTCATAAATCAAGATTTGCAAAGCACATACTGGTGTTGAAGTTATTTCTTTTAATGTGTCTCTGGAGGTTTAAGGAAATTCCTATCTCTCTTATCAGCCATTCTAAATGCATGGTTGCATTGCAGGGCCCCATGTCTTGTTTTTAAAGAACTGCAAATGAAGAATTTTAGTGTACATCATGAGAAAAATACAAGAGAACTGAAACAGAAGTATTTGTGGTGTCACATACTAGGTTTGTTCATTACATGACTGAGAAAACTGCCTTACTCTGAGAGCTACCCCTGAAAACAGCAATTCTGGGGAGTGTGCTTAGACCCAGCATTAAGCGATGCTGAACTCTGCGCTCTCAGCATCCCATGCACATATCCCATCTCAGGGATATACTGCTTTTGTAACTGTTAACTGTTGGTTATATTTTCTCCACCCAATCTGCATTAATTTCATGGACCCTCTGTGCACGTGCTGCATTTCACTAGCACATTAGTAAGGTTGCTTTGTAAGTAGATCTTTTTCCTCCCTGCTCCAAGCCTGCTGCTGTTACTCCTGGAGGAGGGCTTGGAGAGCTCCAAAGAAATGCAGCTTCTCATGTCTGCTCTTGCCCACAGCCAGGGCACTTTGGATGCTCTGCCTCTGTCCTCTGTCATTTACTTGTGTGTCATTCTTTTGACTCCCGTGCTCAAACTGCATCCACTCAGTTATCCTCCTGGGGCTTTTTTAAACTTGCATTCATATTTTTATGATACATCTTCATATCTGCTGCTCTTCATTTTGTTTTATTTTTATTTTATCTTATTCATGCCTGTGTTTGTGAGGTGTGAATAGGCAAGGAAAACCTGTTCTCATAGATCTTTTTATCATGTGTGAATTAATATCTAAGGGGTGAATAACGACCCTTTTAAATGGAGGTGCTTACTTCTGTTCTTATGTCCATTTCATGTGTGTCTGAGCTCCATACCTCCATTGTTACGGAGCAGCAATCAACAGAAGACAAATTTCAGTTGTAGACCAGATGTGGCAATGAACTGTGTATAGCCTTGTTTCAATGAACTCTGTTACAAATCATTGCTCACATTGTATTGTAAAATGCAATATCTGTACAATATAAGAATGCATTACCTGAATTGTCTTACCAGGATGATGATTTTGATCTCACAGTACTCTGATTCCCCAAAAACACTCTTATGCAAGCACTAAGAACCATCCAAGCTTCTAATTTTTTTCCCTAGCTGGTATTTGATTCTCAGTCTACCTGTTAGTTTCTCTTAAATTTGTTCTATAGATAATTTATGTTTTCCAAAAGGATTTTGCTATATTGGGGTGATCTAGATTCTCTTGAGTTTATGGAGCTGGGGACACTGTAGTGTCATGTAAACTGAGAGAGCTTCTTCCGGCTCTCTCAGTTTACATGACACTACAGTGTGCAACACACTAAGAATTTTATCCGTGCTGCAGATGGCTGGCTAACCAGTAGAACTGGAAAGATCATCTGTAGATGGTGCAAGATTTTGAATTTTAGATGAATAAGGGGATTTTCTTATGCTGTGACTTTGTGCTGGGGTTTTGTTTCTTTGGTGGGAGAGGGGGATGCATTTGGAATTTTTTGTGTGTTTGGTGGCATTTGGGATGTTTTGAGGTTTGAGGGTTTTTATGTTTGTTTGGTTTTGCTCCTGAACAGTAATGTTTTGGTCTTAAAGCAGATCTTCAGACTCAAAATGTTCCTTATGCTTGAACAGGAGTCTCATAGTAATCCGAGGGACTGGCTGACTTCCATGTGGTGTGTCAGAATAGGCTGATGGAGTTGTACAGGAGCATATATTCATTGCAGGTTTTTCCAAGAAACTGCATACTAAGTATGGAGTATTAATTCTTGTGATGTGTAACCTTGGTGCAACCGAGGTTAACTGGCTGCTGCAATTTGGGTCTCAGCCATCAGACCTGCTCTTAGATTTCTTGTTTACTAGTAGCTCGCCCTTCTATCTTCCCCTGTATGTACCAGGCACAGTCTGTTACCCCTTCAGAGATGCGGAATTTACTGTCCAGCTGCACTGAGTCTCTGGAATCTGTTTTGAACCTCAGACTCCCCTGAGGTTTCAATGCCAAGGCTCTATTCTTATGAATACTTTGGATTTCAGTTCATCCATCTATCCCAAAGTGGTCAAAGCAGACAGACGTATAGATACAGACCTCTAAAAAGCTTTAAAGCAAATTTTTCATAGTAATATATAGGATATAAGGATCAAGAAGTAAAATCTCAGCATTGTGTCCTCCAGTTACCCCTTCTTCCTGCATTGCTGTTTAGATCTATATGAGAACAAAATGGTGAACTCAGAATCTTTTGTCTGTATCTCAGCTGTATGGGGCATTTCTCTTTAGCTCTCTGTGTAGCTCATCTTACACAGATGTAAATGTTTTTACTTGCATTTTTGACTGGAACACTAAACTAGAGCAGTGGAAGTCTTGCTCTGCCTCTTGTGATTGAATTCCCTCATTGCTGTGTCCCCCATCTTGAACGTCTTGCCTGTAGCTTTTAAGAGTCAATTTTCAGAGTCATGTCTTTTTCAACTCTTCAGGAATTTCACATTCTTCAAACCTCAGCCTCTTAAAATAAATTTGGTCCCACAATTTTCCCTGTTTTCCGAATTTACATTATTATTTTTTAGAGGTTCCATCCGGAATATTTGAAGTTTCTGTCCTGTGGTATTCATGCTGTCAGGCCTCAGGAAGCAAGTGCAAAATTGCTTTTTTACCTGAGGCGTTCCTGTGATTTCAAAACCTAAAGCAGGGTTGGTAAGCTCAGCCTCCCAGTTAATGTAACACTGTGATAATTTCATGAGTGGCTCTTATCTCTTATGCAAGCACTAAAAACCATCCAAACTCCTAATTTTTTTCCCTAGCTGGTATTTGATTCTCAGTCTACCTGTTAGTTTCTCTTAAATTTGTTCTATAGATAATTTATGTTTTCCAAAAGGATTTTGCAATATTGGGGTGATCTAAATTCAGGTATGCAGGGTAAAATTTACTTCTCTCATGAGAAAATGATCTTTATATGAAAATGTTGACTTTGTCTGTCCACTGTATGTATGTAATTTCAGGATTTGTTTTAAATTTTAAATTCCCGTTTAAGAATAAAATTGGGTTTAAGATTATTATTTTTTTAGCATTCTCTCTTCTTTTCCACTTCTCTCATTTCAGATGTTGCAGTTGTGGACATGAGTGATATTTCCAAGCAACCATCACTGTTCTACCACCTTGGCGTGCGTGAAAGCTTTGACATGGCCAATAATGTCATTCTTTACCATGACACTGATGCTGACACTGCACAGTCTCTAAAAGTAAGGCTCTCAATTCACAATCTGCTTCATTTCAGAAATATCTTTAAATACCTGATCCTACAGATGTTTCTGCTTCTGAAACTTGCATTTAATATAATTTCCTGATAGTTACATAACTAAATCCTGCTAAGAAAAAGCAACTATTAACAAAAACAGTAATAATAGAATAAATAAATGCTTTTCTTGTAAGAAAAGATCCATAGTGTGGTATTGATTTTGCTTCAGATAGTTAGACTTGGAATTGAGAGTGCAGGTCTGCTTTTTTCCTTCCTTTGCCACTTTTAGTTAGAGTATATATAAGAAAAAGTTCTGGCCTGTATAAGAAGGACACTTCAACAAGGGCTGTATTACAGCCTACTCCTGTGTAAGCACTTCTGTCACATGAGGTTTGTGTTCCCTAGATGCTGACTAGCTAAGACTACTAGAATTTCCTTTTTATTGCTGTTTGAAGATAGGAAAAGACATCCTCACCAAATCTTTCTATAGGGCTCTTGTTCATTTTTATAGTAGGATATTATGTCCTATACACTTAAGTCCTGAAATTGCTGTTCTGGATGTTAAGTCATATATTGTGGATACTTCTACCTTTCTCAGTGCAGGTTCTCTTTATTTTACATCACATTTAGGCTTTTGTCCTCTGTATCGTCTATTGCTACTCCTAATATCAGCCATTTTCTTGCTACCATCACTGAGAGAAGCGCTGTTCATGCTTTGTTGTTCTTTCTTTATTTTGTCTTTAGTGTCCCAAAATTCTTTTTGGAGTTCTCCAGCCTCTCTTGATCCTGTAAGAATATTGAGTCTCTGTTTTCCTCAGAAAAGCTCTGTGCTGTCATGGTTTCTCATTCCTCTTCTCTGCTCTCAATGTCATTGATTTTACTCTTGTGTATCTATAATCCATTACTTCCTTTCTTCATGTGGTGGTCCACATATCTGTTCACATTTCATGTGGCCTGGAGTCCCAAGAACTCAAAGCTGGAGCCCGTTGCACTCTTTATTCCGTAAGATTATTACTGGCATGTCCTCCTTTCCTCCACCTATTCAGGGTGAGCAGGCATACAGCTTTCATCCACTACTGGTATTATACCTGACTGCTGTGAAATACTTCATTTTTATTTTTCAGTAACACATTTTTTTATATTTCTTTATGCTGCCACTCAGATGTTCTGATCAGCTTGGTTCTCCCAAGGATGTTCCCAGCTCTGGGAAGCACAGGCTAGTTGCTTTCTATTCGTTGCTCCCCAATGAGGATATGGGCTTAATATCTGCATTTTGTGCCAAGCACATACTCGAGCCCCTACTCCATAACTGGAGTGTTGAAGGATCTCCAGGATTACATCCGTCTGTGGTTGGATGTTCAGACTGATTGTTGCCAGAACTTGCATGTCTTTGCACTGACAGTTCTAAGCCTTTTTTTCTAGTAATGTAAAGCTCAAGTCTAGGGACTAAGGAACTCCAGAATGTGACTAGGTCACCTAAGGCTAGAAAAGCTATTATCTGCCTTCACCATTCTTCTTCTAGGAACTCTGGCAGTAGCACTGTTATCTTACTCATCTCTCAGTTGTTTGCATTTAGGCCTCCTTGGCCTAAATAGGCCTATAGCCTGTCTTAAATGGGATCATAAGACTTAAGTTGCTGGAACCAGCTAGGAGAGATCCTCTGTTATCAACTGGTTTAAGCTGAGCATTGAGACAGGGTTCAGTCCTCCTCTTGTCATTGGTATCTCTTCAGCAATCTAGCCCCGATTCAGTGTTGGATAGCATTCAAATATGTTAATACACCTTTGTAAGGAATACTACAGAAGGTAGGCAGGGACTGCTCGTGAGGTATTTCAGCAAAGAACAGTTCATGACACATTTCACATCATAGGTGCTGGATGGTTTCAGAAGAGTTAATTCCTCCCTATTGAGGAAGATATTTAACCACAGTAGATAAAGCTCTATTGGAGATACTTGCTAGCTAGGTAGACATTAATTTTCAGATGTAATATTTCAGACGCATAAGCCTTCCATCACTTTTGTTATGAAGTATTTTATTTGGCTTAAGGAGTTTAGGCTAATTAGAAATTCCATTTAGATTTTAGTATCTTTCTGACTCTCTGATGATGTTTCTTTGTTCTGAAGTTTATTTGGTCAGGGTTTTTTCACTTCCGTTCAGAATCATTACTTTACTTGGACCTAGTTTTCTGTACAGCGCTCTTAAAAGTGTTACACAGCCTGAGTGTTATAAAAGCAATATTGATGTTACTGCAATTACTTCTGCTGAAGATCTGTGAAGTTCTGGCAACCTGGCTTTATACAGTTTATCTCTTAGGAGCCATCCTGAAATTGTCTCAAGAGTTATCTCTTCAGTTTCACTAACATTCTTTCAAAACAACCTAGTTCTAAGGATATAAAAGAATATGTAATCTGGGTTCCAAGAGAGTCATATTTAGAGAGCTGAACCTCTTATTGCTCCCTGATATTTTTGCCTGTTGTTGAGGTAATGGCTGCATGGGCATGATCATCTCTGTGCTATGGTTGTCCAAGTGGGTTTCAGGCTGTCAGATATGAAGTTGCTCAAGCAGAATCATCTCAAGTTGTCAGAGCACGTTTATTTCAGTTATATGGACAACCTTGATTAGAAACAAGTCTATGTCTAATATTTGTAGCCTGCCTTACCTGGAGACCTCTTCAGTTTGACCAAACAATGTTCATTGAACATGTAATCCATCACCCAAGAGAAGAGGAAGTTACTTACCAGCAACTGGAAGTCTCTGAGATCTGGTTTATGTGTCCATTAGTTTATCATCTGCTTCATTGTTTCAATATCTCTTGTTAGATATTGAGGTGAGAAGAATTAGAGTGTAGAAGGAATGTATTGGTGTATACCAATCTGGGTAAGAAAGGGGCTTGGGTATCTGAAGGATACTCTTTCAGAGAAAAAACCCTCCAGCTTTCAATGCTTTTGTCTCACAAATGCTCAGAGTGTGACTGGGTGTGCCCTGTCTGAGAAACTTCAGTTACTGCTAAATATAGCTTTCTTTATTTTCTGAATACTTCTTTAAGAAGGTTTCTTCACTGGATTAATTTTTTCCTAACCTGACCTACTGAGGTTCTTCTTGATGTTGTTCTGTCCCTTTATTGGAAATTGACTGTGGAAGGAAATCTAGATCATGCTGTGAAGAACACATCTGTGTATATATAAATAAAAATGTATGTATAGCAGTGATTTTTATTGGAAATAATAATTCCCAGTGAAAACAAATAAACATATCTGTTATCTTTTTTTTTTCCCTCACAGGATATGGTATCTCAGAAAAACACAGTAAGTATTAAATCCACATTCATTTAAAACACAAAATGAAGATCCTGCATTTGAAGCAACTCTAATACCAAAGCTGCCAAGCATACACATGCTCTGTATGATTAAAGGCAGTTGTTTTACCTATCTATAATTCAAACTTTTGGAAAGCTTGCTGACACTCCAAAGTCATGCTAGATTTTAAAGTTACTTTTCCTTACCAATTCCTTTCTAAGTTATAGAAAAGTGCCAGTAGATACAAGTTTTATTTGTAGGTTGACAGATCCAAATATAAATTCAGAAATTCAAAGTCTCTTTTTCCCTCCACCGCTGTCACCTATTTGAGCAAATGTAGATCTTTGTGATGCCTTAGTAGGTTTACTTTTGTTTCTCAAACAGCTTTGGCTTCTGTATACCTCTAACTGTATTCCTCTAACTTAAAAATTCACAGATTTACTGAGAAATGCTTATTTCTTAGAAAAGACTATTTCCCAAAGTAGAAATATTCTTACACTTAATGCAAGTGAAGCTAAACAAATAAGTTTGAAACAATATAAAATGTAGGAGTTATTAAGGCTTTTTGAAATATCCCACACTATCTTTTATAGTTGTATATTTTGCCATAGTTCACACCATGTCAGTGGTTATTTTCATTAAATCCTCCACACTTATTTTGAGGACAACCGAATTTACAAATCTCTTACACCTGCATTTATCCTTTCTGTTTCCTCCCATTCACCATATCATTTTCTTCTAAACAGTATTGGGCAGGATTAAAATAATAAAGTGATCTTAGAGTTTGATAGTAATTTTAAAGAGAACTAGAAGTAAAAAATGCATTAGTCACAGCGGTTTATTTTAAGCTGCTGTTTTGACTTGGCTACAGTGCTCCACATAGGCTAAAGATCAAGTTTAGCACATGTAAATGCAGATCATCCTTCCTGGCTGTCTCAGGGATCTTTGAACCAGTTCGACCTGTGTGGTGGGAACTGCATTTACTGCTCTGTGGCTCTCTGAAGGGGGACTCAGAATGTGGCAGATTGGCTTGTGAATGCTGCTATTCATCAGCTGGTGGGTGACCAAAATTTCAGGAGCAAGTGTTATCCCTTCCAGAGCAAGAGGCAGAATTGTGATTGAGCCATTTGGTAGTAATACCAGAAATGGAGTAAACCACAAAGGGGAGGGTGTAATCAGATTAGCAGCCTACAGTCTTTTCTTTTGGCAGATTCTTTCTCCAGAAAGGGAGGTATTTCCCTTCACACTGAAAAGACAAGATTGAATCACAGAATATGCTGAGTTGGAAGGGACCCACCAGGATCAGAGTCCAACTCCTGGCCCTGCACAGGACATCCTAAGACAACCACGTGTTGAGAACATTGTCCAAATGCTTCTTGAACTCCATTAGGCTGTTTCTGTGACCACTTCCCTGAGGTGTCTGTTCCAATGCCCAGCCATCCTGCGGGTGAAAAACCTTTCCCGGATATTCAACCTAAACCTCTCCTGACTCAGCTTCATGCCTTTGGTTCTAGTGACATGGTTTCTATGGCACAGTCTGGTATTGGACCTATAAACACCTTGTGGCTAGCAGAAGGGGCAGGGAGATCTCTCTAAGCTAGCATCCTGATTCTTCCTTTAAAAAGGAGAAATTGTCTAGCCCATTTTCTTCAAATGCTTAAACTAAGAAAAAAATTGTGAGTAAAATCCAGTGAGGTAAAAAATGAATGCCTTTAAATACCAAGTATGGATTCTTGACTTCTTTGTATTATTTGAAGTTGTTCATACCTTCTTTTATTAGATAAATGTGCTCCCATATTTCCTTCTTTTATCAGTATTTTTTATTCAGAAATTAGAACAAACTCACAAGCAAGCCAAATAATTCATGGTGTAAATCTATGTTTTTTCAGTCAAAGCTGACTTCAAATAGACAATTGCTTTCCCCTCCTTCCAAATCCAGTGAGTTGTGATGAGAGGTTTGCAGTTTACCACTAATCCAATATGGTGCCACTGCTTCATTGCTTGGTTAAATATTTTACAGCTCTATGGGCAATGTCTTGTTTTAAGTAAATTGCGAATCAGGGTTGCTGTGCTTCTTAAGTAGGTACATAATTGGCATGAATTTATTGTGTCCAGTCAAATGTATAGTTACATAACCATTTCAGTTTAATTGCTGAGTATTAGATGCAGCAGTAATTCCCCTGTAGCAAAGCTTTGTGTTTTCCTTCCACTTCTCCTGAGTGAAAAATGTGGGTATGCCTCTGCCATAACTGTGGAATAGCAGAGCTTAAATGCACATTTTATCAGGGGCTGGAGGCATGGTGGAAAGAGGATAGATATCTCCTAAGCCTTCCTCCAGCCCAGTGGTAGCCACAGGAATATCACTGCTGGAGAAGCCCTCTCCATGTTTTACAGGCTCTGTGTCCATGCATCTGCAGGGTATGTAAGGAAAGGGGAACAACTCAGACTGTTGCCAGGCACAGCACACCTTTCTTCCAGCAGTAAGAGTGAAACTTCTGGGCTGGCTGCTGTAGCTTAGAGCTTTCTCTGAAGTTTCCCTCCCTTCACCTTTCCTATTTATCCTACGAATCTCATATCATCTATAAAGGTGCAGAAAAATCTTAGCATAGAACAGGTGTGGAGCCATGTTGAAGTTGCAGAGAAGGTGAATGTCTAGTGTGTCATCGGGGTGATTTGCTTTGTGTATCACAAGAAAGCCTTGAAGAGAATGAATATTTTCCTTGTAGAGAAAACATTACTTGAAGTCAGCGTTGAGGAGGATGCAAGGGCAAGGAAACTGGACATGAAGCTGAAAACAGTGCAGAGAAAAAAAGTCAGCAATTCAACTGAGAGTTGGCCTGAGTATAACTGATCTAACAGTGAAAATTACACAGTAGCTAGCTGCAGTGATGTAAGCCTGAGAGATTTAATAGTTTACTGTCTGCAAAAAGAGTGTGAATAGAACCGCCCGCCTGCCATCCAGGAATGCAGTTTTCACAGATAAGATGGAGGAATGTGATTCAGTTCTACCTGACATCCCCAAACAAGCAGTTAAAATTCTGTATTGATAATATATTGCATACTTGGATGCAAAAGGAAAGAATTATTGGCTGTGGGAGTTCCAGTTCCCAAGGGAGAATTGCCCTGGCATGAAATTCAAGATCGACTTTCTGTGTCTGATCAGTAGAGCTCCTCTGAGCTTTAGGGACATTTATGTTAGTTTTAATAAAGATTGCACAATTTCCTACTTTCTGTCAAAATTATTATCAATAAAATAAATGGCAAATATACAGTCTTGCAGAACAGGTGCTGTTATGGAGAAATGGACTGAAGCGCAGAGGAAAGAAAATTACTATGGAAAATGCCTTTAGATGTCAGATAGACATCGGTTTACTGGAGAAATGAGGTTTCAAGGATTTTCAAAAGGAAAAAAAGCTTAAAAAATAATCTTTCCCTAAATCAATGTAATACACAAAATACATTGGGAAGTTTTTCTATTTTGATTCAGAATTCTTTTGCCATCCTTGGTTTTTTTTTAAGGAAGGAAATTTCATCTGCTGCTACAGGATCTTAAGAAATTATGAATAAAATAAGTTCAATATTGAGTGAAGAAAAGAGTGAACAAGGGGCTTTAGGAAACTGCTGGAATGAGGAAGCAAAATGTGCAGTCCTTTGGGCAATAGCTCTAGGATTAATTGCACGTAGTTTGAGATGCATACTTTGATCCATTCAGTTTGTTTGAATGAGGCATTGAAAAAACAAACCAGAACTTTCCACTGTGAAAAACTTATATCAAGTACAGAAAATAAGGAGAAAGACTAGTTAGTTGTTCTTTAGTTTATAGTATGCCTGGAGAAATTTTAATAACCCTGTTAACTGCATTCAGGGAAGGTATTTAAAGGAAAGTAGGCTGGCTATTAAACTAAAGGTTTATTATCATTGTATACCTAGGCCTATGGGCCTGATGAAGTGTTTTTAGAGATTTAAATGGTTATTTTTCATGAAATCCTGTAGCAGCTCTTATAGTAAGCAGTGAATAATGTTTGGGCCATGGAGGAATCATTAGCAAAAATTCTCCTTGATTTAAAGGGAACTGGATTGCAATTTATCCTTGCCACAAGGGATTTTTATGTTGAAAAATCTTTTCTTTTATTGTAACCGGCAGAAAGTTTCTTCAGAGGTTTCAGTAGCTGTATAAATTAGACTGTATATACTGTTTCAAGGCAGTGAACATTTAAGAACACTAAATAGAAAGATTTTGGCACTTGGACTCATATTTTGCAGTTAAGTAGCCCCAGTGGATTGAAATGAGTGCCAAGACTCTGAAGTATGATTACATTATATGAATTTAATAATCCAAAGAAGTATTTATTGCGGAGTAGCTTTCCATTTTTTGTTTTGATTATTTTTGCAATGTATAAAAGTTTATATGATACAGTCTTCTAATGATATATTTCTAAAAAGGCCTGAGGTAGCTGAAGTGTCAAAAGAAATTGTAAAAGAGCACAGAATGAAAGAGCAGGAACATCTTAAATTCAGTAATTTTTCTTTTTGGTGGAAAATAGTACAAAGGCAATGGGTAACCAAGTAAATGCCACTTTTAATGCTTTTAATAATGAAATATGCCACTGTTACTTTAGATAGTGAAAACTAAGGCTTTTAAAATTTTTGTGTGAAAGTTAGTTTTGTGGAAATATTATCATCTCGAGAAATATGTAGTGGTTGGATTACAGTTAACTAATCAGGTAATGAATCTGACAGGTTCATAAAAATAAGACCTGAAAACATCTTAATGATGACACAAAAAGATATATAGACATATAAATCATGTAAATAAGAGAAATCCAAAAGATAAGATCGATAATAGAAATGCCAGAGTATTGAACTGTTTTCTTTGCCTTGTAAATATAGTCTTGCTGTAAATATCTATATTCATTTTCTGCTGTTGCTTTCTTTAATTATTTCTTTATTCATGTGTCATGTGTGTCTTTTTGATTCTTATGGTGTTTTGTGGTGGTGTTTTCCTCTTTGTTGTTTTATTTCAATTTGGAGTAGGTTGCCAACCTCAAAGCTTTTCTTCGTGTTCAAGTACCTCCTGAATACCACAGTGGTAATCTAATAGGCAAAGTATGTATCACTTTAAATCTGCTTTCTGTTGAATAGATATGCCATTCATTTACTGTTTCTAGACATGTAAAAATGAATAAGGATGATTTAAGAATAGGGCTTGGCAAGGTCTTTCCTGTAAGGTGATTGGAGTATTTGCTTCTTGAAAACTACATCCCAGAAATTTAAAGTGTTTGCCTTGTGATAATCGCTCTTCACAGTCTTTACATAAAAAATATTACATTTGTTCAACTTTGCAAGAGGAAGTATTTTTTGGAAATTTATAATATCCTAGTCACTGTAGTGGGTTGACGCTGGCAGGATTTCAGGTACCCACCAGAGACACTCTCTCACTCCCCTCTGCAGCCAGACGGGAGAGAAAATATATCAAAGGGTTTATGAGTTAAAGACTGCGAGAGATCACTTACCAAATACCACTATGGGCAAATCAGGCTTGAATTAGAGATATTAATTAAATTTATTAGTAACAAAATCAGAGTGGGATAATAAGAAGTAAAATAAGACTTTAAAAACACCTTATCCCCACTTCTCTCTCCTTCCAAGCTCTACTTCCTTATCCCACTAATGCAAGGAGACAGGGAATAGGGGTTATGGCCAGTGGATCACAAGTTGAGCAATTCTCCCAGTGCTCAGGGAGAGGAGTCGTTCTCTGCTCCAGTGTGGGGTCCCTCTCACAGGAGATAGTTTTCCATGAGCTTCACAAATGTGAGTCCGTCCCTCAAGTAACAAGTCTCCACAAACTGCTGCAACATGGGTCATTCTTCCATGGGGTGCAGTCCTTCAGGCACAGCCTGCTCCAGTGTGAGACCCTCATGGGGTCACAAGTTCTACCAGGAAACCTGCTCCAGTCTGGACTCCTCTCTCTATGGGTCTGCAAGTCCCTGCCAGGAGCCTGTACCAGCATAGGATTCAAATGGGGTCACAGCCTCCTCTCAGACATCCATCTGCTCTGATGTGGGGCTCCTCCACAGGTTGCAGGTGGGTCTCTGACATTGTTTGTCGCACTGACACATACACACACACACGCTTTGGTGAGAAGGCATGAACTGTTTATTACAAAAATCTGAGTCTATTTTATAGTATTTCTACAAAGGCGCGAGGGGTTGGGGAAGAAGGTTGACACCTCTCCCCATCCCATTGGTCAGGACAACTGTTCATCAGCTGTCCATATCTCTAAGAACAAGAATGTAAACTTTCTTTGATTTATGAAAACATTGCTTCTGTTTATAACACCCATGCATGAGAAACAACTCAACCATGAAAACTGTGAAACAGAAGAGAAGGCTGAAAAATCAGGGCGACAGGTCTCTGCATGCCTGTGGCTCCATGGGCTGCAGGGGCACAGCTGCTTCACCATGGTCTTTATCATGAGCTGCAGAGGAATCTCAGCTCCAGCATCTGGGCACCTCCTGCTCCTCCTTCTTCACTGACCTTGGTGTCTGCAGTGTTTTTTCTGTCATATAAGTCTCACTCCGCTCTTCTGTGACCGCTGTTACCTCTGTGTGATAACTTTCTTCCTTCTTCTTAAATCTGTTATCACAGAGGAGTTACCATCATTTCTAATTGGCCCAGCCTTGGCCAGTGGCACATCTGTCTTGCAGCTGGCTGGCATTGGCTCTGCTGGACGTGGAGGAAGTTTCCAGCAGCTCCTCACAGAAGCCACTCCTGTAGCCCCCAAGGCCCTCTCACTACCAAAACCTGGCCATGCAAATCCAGTATATGCCTGTATGGCAAGATGGATAGGAATGTGATGTCACAGAATACAACAGGGAAAATCCTAATACTTAAAACAACAGTGAGTTAAGCTCCCTGAACACTCAGGAGTTTGTGAGCTCTTGGAGTGAATGCAGTTTCATTTCTATTACCTTCTGTATTTTCCTTCTAACTGCTTGGTGAGGCAGGGTAAGCGTTCCTGATACTTGAGTGAGTGGCAAAATTAATAGCATGGCTCAACTAAAATAATTGTGCTATTAGCTAGGCAGGCATAATTCCCTCCCTAAAAATGCAGAGATTTTCACTCATTACTTATTATTACTTACTTATTTGGAAAAAACCTACCTTTAATTTGAGTGTAGCATCTCTGTCACAAAGTGACAGTTGCACCAGAATAACTTCAGCAGTACAATTAAAAAACCTGTTTATATTAAGAGCAACGTTAACTTTTAACAGCATTAAAAAATACTTGGTAAATATTTTAAAACAAAAAGCACTCTACATTTGGCCTGGCTTGCCTAGAGCCTAAAAATGGCCTCTGTGAGCCTCACTCTTTCAGCCTCTCAGCAAAGGCATGCCTTTCTGCTTAATTCCTTTAACTATTTCACCTAAAGAACAGGTCCCTCTCTCAACTTACTTGCAGTTATTTTCTGGGGTTTTTTTTCTCATGTTCTTAAATTTGTGGCTTGTTTTGTGGTAGATTTTAAAATGTTGTGATTAAATACAAAAGTTTCAGTGCTGGCATACATTATATGCTGGAAGATGAGCTATTCAGAGTTTGGGGGTTTTTTCGCTCTGCTTGGCTGTAATTTTAAACCTAAAATTTCTCAAAATCAGACAATTAAAATACCCTAGCTTCTAATCCTGAAATTAACCAACTCATCATATTGTCTTGATAAGCTATGAAGTTATAATTCTGTTACAATTAAATATAATTTACAGATGTTATATGTATGTGTATATGTATGCAGGTAGAGTTAACACAGGGTAGGTACTTTACATATACCTTAGCCATTTATTCATTATCTTTAAAAAGCAAGAGTTGATGTAAGACAAGACTGTCACTTTCAAATTTATTAGCTTTTGATATCAGAGACCAGCATCCTGGAACAGAAGATCAGAAGAAGCAAAGATGATCTTTTAAGCCATCTCACATTTTTGTTAGCAGAAGAAAAGTAGATGGACTGTTTTTACATAATGAAGATAGGAAAGACTTTCTTAGGCCATACAGTCTATGTGAAAGGCTGTTATAACTTATTATATGTAAATATTGGACAGAAGAAGCTAGAAGACAGGAGGGTTTAATTGCTTAGATTTCACTATGCAAAAAGAGACTAAAATCTAAGGCAAATAGACGATATGTTGGTTGGATAACAATACAATGCTTGAGGATATGATTAATACAGTATTTTACCTGTGTAATTAATTATTTTCTGAAAAGTTCAATGCTTCTTCAATAGATAACTGCAGCTATTTGCATCTCAAGATACATCACCCTTTCAAATTGGATGGGCTTTTTTCATTGCAGGAAGAGCTAATTTGCTGTTAAAGGTTTAAGAGTAGACAAGCAACTTTTGTGTTTCAGTGAACTAACTGTTTATTTGAATAAACCTGAGACAAAACTGTGCTGCCATATTGGTGGCTTGGGTTGGAGTTTTGCTGGGTTTTTTGTTGGGAAGTAAAGATAACAATCCAACAGATAATTATATTGTTACAGCAGGGATAATGTAACTTAGGGTTTGTAAGGAGGGACTATGACTTGATCTTTATCTGTTAGAAATAATTTAAAATTCTAAATCCTCACTCAGATCAGCAACAGGATGTACTGATACAGGTTTTTTTTTCTGTAGTTTTAATAACTGCTTGCCCTACATTTTCAACTTCCTGTGAACAATCTATTTCTCCTGTCTAGTTTACTAGTACATTCAAAAATGTGCCATCTTCATATCCATTCTTTTCATCATCTCAGCATTCTCCCATTGTTCAGGGTGACTATGAATGGCTATGGCTTTTCTACATGCTTAGATGATATGAAAAATGACAGGTATGATTTTGCTATACATGTTCAGTGCCGGGATGTCTCCGGCATAGCGGTAGTTGATCATGGCAGATGTATCATGTTGACCTATGCCTCAGTGCTCCCATCCAGTTATTCTCAAATATAAAGTTCACCTTCCTTTTAAGCAGCAGAGCATTGTCATAGCTCGAATGGGATACAGGTGCTTCTCCCAGCTGTGGAAACCTTCACGGTGCTCTGATTTCTGGGTTTTGCTCAGGGGCTGAAAACTCTGAACTTTCTGGTTTTGGGCTCTGAAGGGCATTTCTTGTGTCCTCACCCATTTTGACACCTTGATTGTATTTACCAGTTTATGTGGCATATTACATATTTGGGAGGTTTTAATTCTAGATTTTTATGTTACAAGTCCTACATCTATTACAAAACATTTTAATGTTTTGGGGTTTGGTTGATTAGGTTTTTGATGGTAGCATGCAGCAGATGTTTTGTAGGCTCCTCTGGGTTAAACATCTCTATAAAATCCTTCCAGTGTCTGTGTTTCTGTATTTCACTCATTGTGGGGAGCTCTACATCGTATCTTTCCTAGCATAGGGTGAGGTTAGAGGGTGCAAGTACATCTCTGAAGCCAAAAATTTGGGAACAGAACGTTAGCTGGTAACTGTCAGACCCTACTACAGTCCGTGTGTTACATTAAAAGGAAAAATTGAACAGTTTTATTGTATTGTCATTTAACAGACCTGGACCTTTATTCATCAGCTTTGTTAATATTTGTAACTGTCCCACACAAATTTCCCTGAATGTAATCCTTGCAAATCTTGTGTTAAGCAGTGCACTAAAACTTCCTACAGATTCTGTGTATACACAAGTATATTTCCATTTTCATTTGTTTTCTAAACTCAGCCTGTTTTTATTTTAGGCTTCAAGTGGCAATTATTATTTTATTCCATACATTGTCACACCTTGTGCTGACTACTTTTGCTGTGAAAGTGATGCCCAACGAAGAGCCTCTGAGTACATGCAGCCCAGCTGGGACAATATCCTGGGGCCATTTTGTGTCCCACTGGTGGACAAGTTTCTCAGCCTTCTCAAGGATGTCCATGTTACATCATGGTAATGTTACAACAGATACAGTTCCAGAACCTTTGATAGTCTGTTTTTGATGTTACGATGAAAAAGGAGATGCAGAATTTCTAGTAGCATTGATTTTAATTTTTTTTTCTTTTCACTGCGCTTAGAATAGTGTTAAAAGAAGCTGCCAATTTTACTGCTTTTTGTGTTCCTGGCCTGCAGTTGTTGCAGTTAACTAACCATATTATGCTAGAATTTGATTTATAATTACTTTCCAAAAATCAAAGTCAAACCATGGGTAAGATAAAGGGCTTAAGTTTAAATTACAGTGCATAAGGTTGTAATAGGAGCTAAGCTCATAGTTTCTTCATAGAGTTCAAAGCCAAAAACTCTCCTTTCCTGTCATCAGATAGTAGCAATGGGCATTCAGTTGTAAGTTTCATTATTTGTTTTTATTTTTAAATATTGACCTTCTGGTATCACTTAATAAACATGATACTGCTTGTCCATTTCTACAAGAGACTGTTGGAGTTTGGAGAATTGGGGCTGGAGAAGGAGGTCTGTCTTTCTCAGTTGGTCACCCTGTATTCAGCAGCTGTTCCTGTTTTGTATGTATTTCTGGGAAACACTCAGAGAGACTGAGTTTCTGGTTTTTAATTTTTAATGTCTGAGGCATGAGGTAGCACCAAGGGCCCTCAGGTTTGTTTCCCCATTGCCATCCCACCCAAGTGAAAGGCTTGCCTGAAAAAGTACTTTTCTTTTGTGGTCACATCCTTGCAGTCCCATGGATGATTCTCCTGTGACATCCCACCCTGAAGGGGAAAGGAGCACCTAAGATTCCTAGATGCTCATGGTTGAAAGGAATGACAGAAGTCACAAGTTTGCAAAGTTTTATTAGTAAACTACACATTTTGCATGGAAATTGATGTTTTAGTCCCTGCCCTCCTTAGAGTAAGGCACAGCAGAGGGTTTTGGATAAAGGGCTAGGGTGAAAGGGAAGAGAGAGAGAGAAATTAAAGAGGGGCAGAGAGGAGGAAAGAAAGAAAGAGAGATCACCCATCCTGGCTGCAATGTCAATCCAGCTGGGGTTTCCATGGTCCTGGCATGCATATGCGGAGGAAGTACCCTGGAATTTTTTGGGGTACCTTTTTTATAGATAAGTTTCCCTCCACCCTGGAGATCAGTTTCTCTGTGTGTATGCAACATAGTTATGTAGAGTCTGTTCTTGTAGATCTTTCTGGAAATGGGTTTGGGGATTATTGGGCGCTTCCATGACTGCTTCTCAGCCTCATTTCTGCAAAAATACTGCATATGGATTTAGCCCTATTTTGTATGAGGCTGTGCTTGCCAATAGTCCTTGCTGTGACCTTGCTACTTTGATTATAATGTGTATGAGACAGAGAACTTAATTTTCCTTGCTATGTGTAGGGCTTATGCTAAGCAAGGTTTAATACTTTGAAAAACTCATTTGTAAACAAGAAAGGGATTGTCTGCACTGGAATATTTGTCAGGTGGCACCTGCTAAGTACCAAACTAGAGACTCCATAGCCTGCTCCAGGATAAATTTACCCCTAAGCAGATGGATCAGGCCGTTCATACTTGTCATGCTGGCAATATATGTATTATTTTTCAGTTTATAAAAGCGTTGGTGTTGGATTGTGCACTGATATCAGTGTAAATAAGATGCACTTACTGGAGGCTTTTACAGAGATCCTGCCCTCAGTATCTATTATGTCCATCAAAGAGATCTCAATCAGCTTTTGTTGCCTTGTTTTTGTTTTAGTTTCTGTGTTTGAAACTCTCCTTCCAACTTTCATGATAAAATAATATACATCCTTTTTACATCACACTGGTGTTTCTTCTCTGTGTCAGTTTATTATCCCAGATGCAGCTGCCTTTATGATACAAAGTACCACATCTATCAGGGTCAGTAATGGGGCAAAGAAATGCTCCAGTTTCCCTGTTTTGGTAAAACTGCCTCATGATCCTGGTTACAAGGATATTGATACATAGCCCTACAGTCTGAGATGGGGCAAGGTGGAATATTTGTAAGTAGTTATTAAAAAATATGGAAACGTATTTTTATCACTCTGAGGAAATGATACTTCTTATTAGAATTGATACTTATTAGAAGCATAGCCATGTTTCATAAGAAATGTCTAACAGTCTTCTTCCCCTATGTCTAACTTCTATTTCTGTAGTGCCTATTATAAAGAAACACTGCTAAATGACATTAGAAAAGCTAGAGAGAAGTACCAAGGAGATGAACTGGCTAAGGAGCTAGCCAGGATTAAGCTTCGTATGGATAATACTGAAGTGCTGACTTCTGACATTATCATAAACCTGCTTCTTTCTTACAGAGATATTCAGGTATGTGCTTGAAGACTAAGGTGGATCATTTTACCATGTACTTTTGGCTGTTGTTTGTTCTGCTGTGCTGCAGTTGTTTATTAAGCAGTGATTCAAAGCTGACACTAAATGGGAGCAATTGTTGCACTGTTTAGTTTTGGCTTGTCTGTTGGGCAGTTTAAGGCGATAGAGACTCTTACTTATTTTGCCTGAGAACAAGAGGCTCAGATTAGGTGACTTCCCGAGGTCCCTCCCTTTGTTTTTAGTAATTTTTAACTTTCTTAAAAAGAAAAAAGCAAAAATCCCTACTGAATCAAGATGCTTGCCTTGCCCTCCTCTCCCCTACCTTTCCTCCCTCCCCCCATAAAGTTAAATATATTTAGAAATTAAGAAAAGGCATTTGTTATGACCATTGTATTGACTAGAGATGCCCAAACTGAGAACTATAATTCAACAAAACATTAGTTTGCTTTTAAAATATAACTGCACCTTTTTTTCTTGTTCTATTTTTTAAAATAAGTCCTGCTTTTGCTAAAACACAGCCTGTGTACTGTTTTTCGAAATTGACAGTGTACGTGTTTAATATCCATTTTCAAATATAATTTCAACCATTCTGTAGAATTTTTTCCCCATCAGGAGCTAAGTTGGTTATTTCTTGTGTATAAATGGGTTGTGAGAGCAATGGGTAACCACATCATCCTTCATTACCTAACTTTCCATTCTGAAATGCATATTTTCCTTCAGCACTTTATCCAACTTCATTTGGATTGGCTCTGATGATCATGAAAAGTCTCTCTTGAGAAATGTACTTGTCTCAAAACACGTTTTGAACAAAAATGTTTGAAATGTCAGTAAACTGGCCTCTTCAGCACTGTAGGTATGGGTTACCCCTGAGAAACCAGAATGAGTGCACGAGTGGCTGATGTACTTCAGAGACAGCTGTGGTTGAGTCCACGGTGACCTGGTGAGGTGTCATTCATCAGAAGATCCTAATAAGGCCTGTAAAAGCCAGATTTGTCATATCTTCTGCTGGTGCTGGAAGTGTTATTGATCAAACTGGCTACAGGGATTCAGTAGTTTGGACGGTGTGGTGAGGAAGAGGTGAGCACTGACATGGATAGACAAAATCCCTGTGTGTTCCTACACAGCCTGCATGGCTGTTTCTCTGACTCTTAGGAACAGTCACCTGAAGAACTGTCTAGTGATCATGATATGTTTTAGCTTAATGACGCTTTCCTCCTTTCATTTTATTCCACTTCAATCCTTTTTTTTTTTTATTTCATACCAGGACTATGATGCTATGGTGAAGCTGGTAGAAACACTAGAAATGCTTCCTACCTGCGATCTGGCTGATCAACACAACATTAAGTTTCATTATGCTTTTGCATTGAATCGGTAAGGATGGTGGGCTTAAGTTGTTTCATTTTATTGCTATTTCATATGGGCTTATATATAAATTTATAGTGCAGATAATGTCAAATTCCCCTCCCTTTCTGCACACATTGATGTTCATCACAGTCATCTCTCCTTAATCCCATACTTACTGTGCACCAGGACAGTTTGTAACTTTTGAAATTCTTGTTTTCCAACAATCATCATTTTGTCAATAATCAGGAGAGAGTGGATCCATTTCAAAGACCACTTGACTAACTGCAAAAGACTCCAGTGATACCAAGGGGTTCTTGGTCAGTCTGAGTCTGTTGAATCTGAGTCATTGATTATTCTGAATGTCTTCAGAAGTTTAGTGTGATAAGAGTTATATGTGATTTATTAAAGTAATAGGTAACAAACACTGCACTTGTTGTACTAAACTTTCATGATAGAGTTTCCTTGGAAGGCTGGATGGTCATCAGGACCTGCAGGCACATGATTACTTTAGGAAACACTGGAAATATTATTGAACTCTTCTAGTTAGATACAGATTTTTGTAGTACCTATGTATAATAATTACACAGTTTCTAAAGAATTTACATTAGGATTGTCAGAGAAAATAGATCTTATTCAAATGAAATCACACATAATAAGAGTAACTGGCTAGATGCAATCCACATACTATTAAAGATTGTGACCTACAAGCTAACTAAAAATTAGCATTGGATAACATCAGGATGGCATAAATCACAGAGATTAAGAACTTAGTAATAGATCTGGAAATGCAGTTCCTATGGCATTTTCGGGAAAATGGTAATAAGTCTGGTCCTATCTGACAGTTTCATCAGACATAAGGGTAAACACTAAACTATTGCTTAGAAAAATGCTGCATGTGGATCTAGCCCTATTTTTCAGAGCTTTAAAAAAATTGTTTCAGGAATTTGACTCAAAATGTTTAAATTTGCCAGTAAGAATACTGCTAGAATCATGCCTTGTCCTTAGGTAATGGCTTCATATAATTAGTTTTTAAAACTTTTTCATTTAGATGTGCATAACAAAATTGGCAAGCTCCTTTGGTGTCTTGGTCTTCAAATTCTTTGTATTTTGAGCAGCATGTGAAATCCATGCCATTAAATCTTCTGTTTTGACAATGCCAATAGCACCCTGGTAAGACAAGATAAAATTAATTGCTCATGAACTTGCTTTCCCTGTCAGCAGCTTTCATTAAATTGATTATTAGCCTGAACCAGCATGACTCTCCTTGTTTTCTTCTGGGAACAATTTAAACATTTCTATAGAAAAGGTTTTTCAGAAGTAAAAGACTGGGTTTTCATTGGTAAGAATGCAAAACATAGGTTCTGCAGGTGTTTTTGCCTTCTTCAAATAAAATTATGGACAAAAGTCAAAAGCTGAGACTTAAATATTTTTTGAGCAAGTCGACCTAGTTCAAAATTATCCCTAAAATGTTGCATTTAGCATCATACTTCCATGAAATTTTTGAATCCATAATTTTGGCTGTTTTAAAACCAAATTACTTTTAGTGATTTCTATCAGAACCTATCTTTAAAAATAAAGAACTATATTTTTCAGCTCATATTCCATTAGTTTCAACATAGAGAACAGTATTAATGTTGCTCAACTGATTGAGCTCGCCAGGAAAAAAATACATCATATGCAGAATGGAATTAGCCGCTGTGAGAATATCTGACCCTGCAGAATGTTAATGTGTGCTTAATTTCATTAAAAAGTATCCTAGAACTGTGGTCCAGAGAGAGTAATTAGTTTATTTCCTCTTGGACTCTGTAACTGAGTTCTCTTGGCCATTAGTCTCACTTGCCTTGCCCAGTCAGAGTTATTCTGGTGCCATGGCAGCAAGGGCTGCAGGGCTCTTTCTGGGCACCTCAGGGCTCTGCTGCTGCAGCAGGTGGACACAAGCACAGCCTCCAGCACCGCTGTGTGTAGGTCCAGGTTAACAAGTACTGCTAAGGCAAGGGACGGGAATGTTTTACTTTAGATTCTGAGCCATGGCAGCCTAGCTGCATGTCCTGTGCCTCCGAGCCAGCCTGGGTCTGACCTGCCTTGGCTCATGAGCAGAGCAAGCCTGGGACTCACCGATGGGTGCTGTGCAGACAGGTACTGAGGCACTTCCTGATGTAGGGCAGGCAGGAATCTCATGCTGATTTCTGGAACCCTGATTCATATGGCAGGTGTTTAAGCACAGCCTTCCCCTCTGGCTGCTATTTCAGGGCCGAATTAAGAGGATCTTGGATTTGTCATCTCTCATGTCTATTATCAGAGGTTAACAATGGATATTTGCCATGACAGGCTTGTGCTTGTTTCCAAGTCTGAGCAATCTGAATACCTCGCCATTCTAGATGCTTGTTTAGAAGTCCTAGGAGGCAAAGGGAACAGAGCAGAGAGTGCTCTCTTCTGTACTGACACAGGCTGGTTTAAGACATTGTTCCTTGTTGCCTCCTAGCTGAGATGTAAGTCTAATTGTATCTTATTTTGACATCTTTAGGTATAATTTCAGTCCAAGTGTGCAACATGAGTATTTTCAATATTTGTATTCACAGCTGTGGTATGAGGTAAGATGCTGTGCAATTGAGGGCTGGGTGTTCCAGATGTGGATGTCTGTTTGTTTCAGTCCGTGGCCTGGGAGGCAAGCACTGTGTAAGGACAATTTTCTAATTGGTCTTATTTACCAGGGCTGGAGTTATAATGTCCTGGAAGCTTGCAAAGAGGCCCAGGGTATGCCAAATTCTGTTCAAAACAGAGTAGACTTTAAAACCATACCCAGTCCTGGCCTGAGACCAGAACTGTAAAAATTTCAGTCTCTTTCCATGGCACTGCTATCTTCCTTTATATTAAAGATGAGGACAGCTGCAGTCACTATTATTTAACTCAGCATGCTGTGTTTTAACGAGCAACATATTCCAGTACCATAATAAAAGAAGGCAATTAACAAGTGAAAGGTGTAATAGGGTGCAAGTAGAAAATCACTAGTAATTGCAAATAATACTAGTAATTGTGAATAATAGTAGCCACAGAAAATTGTTCCCATTGATGAGCTCTGGAGTATTTAAAATGTTCTGTTCTGTGATTACACAAATTTAGTAAAAAAACATGTCGTGGGCCTCTTCATTTTATATGCCTGCCTTTCCTGAAGTACCTGAACAGTATATGAGGGAGGGAAAAAAAATAGGTTTTTTCTTTGTCATATCTGTCTGGAGGCTTACCAATTTAGTTCTTGTCAAAGCCTAATTTAGTGTCTTGTTTTCCTCATTCATTGTTTCAAATATTGAAGATTCTAGAAGCAAATTACAGCCTCAGTGATACGTATCTTAACTTAAAAATTAGTTTCTGTTTTTAAGTGAGAATGCAAGTGTACGAACTCTAAATGAAATGAGTTCTCATATTTCTTAGTAGTTAAGACTTTTTAAAATGTTTTACCTGCAGGTTTCTGTACGGTTAGTAGTAGTTCAGATCATCTGCTATGAAGTCATTAAGACATGAAATGAAAAGGAAACCAAATGTAGAGTCCCTTGAGAAAATACTTTTCATTAATACAAGAGTTTTTTGTCATATATAGTCTTCTCCTTCTAGCTGGATGGAAGCAAGCCATATAGGGGAAGATGTGAACAAAAAGCTGAGAGAAAAAAAAGAGATTACACTGCCTGTCACCTACAGAGTCAACTACTTCTTTTCCCAGTGAAATCCGTGCTGTTCCTGTTAACTTTGTTGGGCAACGGCCTGGTTCACTGAGTGAAGTTCTGGCTCTGTAACCATGCCAATTCTTTAAAGCTGGTAAAACCAGTCTGTGAAGCAGGAAGATTTTTTTTGGTTTAGGAATATTTAACACTAGGCCTCCTTAAAAAGACTGGAGTGTAGGGAAGGCTTCACCATCAAGAGGATGGATTTGGAGAGCAAGAAATGAGCTATCATATCAAAGAGAAAGGGGGAAAAAAAAGAATTTTTTTTTTTTTACTATGTGTTTCAGGTGTTATTCCAGGTGAGATGCTGTGACGGGAGTTTGTTGCCCTATGGAGTAATTCAGAGAGGTAAAGGAGGAGTGGATTCTTGGGTAAGACAGGGAGACAGGTGCAAGAGGCTTGTGTAGACCAGGGAAGTGAGAAGACTGCTTCTGTGATTGAAGAAACGTGGTAGAGTCAGCAGACAGATAAATCACATGGCAAAACTGCAGTGAGCAAGCTAGCAAACTGGCAAGTGAATCAGCCAGCAGTTTCTGGAGGATACAAGCTGTCAGGCAAAACTAAACTGGCAGCAGAACACGGGCAAGAATTTCGAGGAAGTCATTAGAGGCTCTACAGGTGCCCTGCAGGACAACTTCAGTTTTAAGAAAAAGAATTTCTATGTAGCTGTTTCTGTCTGAAAAACCTTAGTTTATTGAAGATTTCTTCATACAGAAACAATTCTGTGTCATTGATCATTCCCTCCATTTGAATTTTTTTCCCTAATCCTAATAGTTTAATTTCTTTTTAAAATAAAGCTTAAAACTGTACACAGTACTGAAGCTAATTGTGCCAAGTATTTGTAAAAGACATAATGATTTTTCATTTTTAATTTTTACACCTTGTTCATTTCCTTTTAATTCCTAGCATTGTGCTTGGGGAGACTTGGCAGTATTTTATTGAGCCCTCAGATATTTTCATAATTGCCCTAGATTTTGGAAGTAACTCGCAGATCGTTCTTAACTGGCTGCAGTTTCTGCTGCTGTCATGTTCAGATAATGTAGATTTTTTTCTGTGTGATTTCTCTGCAAGTTTTCACGAGGTAAGGTTTGCAGTAGGAGGACTAAAATGTGCTAACAAAGAAATCAGTAAGGAAAAAAGAAGTTTTATGAAGCACTTTCCGAGGCCTGTGGGTTTTTTTAATATAGTTTCTAAATAAATTGTAGTAGTGCTCTTTATTCTTGACTCATTGACCATGGAAACTGTATTTTGAAAGAATTTTCAGATTGTTAGTAGTGATTCTAAAACTGTGCCCCCTAAACCCAGAAAAAAATAAGAAGAGTAGCTCATATTCTCACTGTGTGTGTATGCAAACTTCTTTAAGGTAGGACATATCTTCTCCCACAGATGGTGAGTTTAACAGATTTTGTGTTGAAAAGCACCATTGAAAAAGCTTTTTTCAAAATTCTGTTTCATTCCTTAAGTTGACTTGTTTGTGTGATACCATGAGGGACATTTGTATTTCAGTGCAAGGTGGCCTGTAAACACCAAGGAGCAGTAAAACGACCTGGTAGGGTCCTTTTTCTAGCAGCCTATTGGGATTCTGCTCTGGTTTATAAAGGTTCATATTCAGGGGATAAACTTTGCAAATCTCACCTGGTGCACCAAGTTAATCCAAAAAGAGAACATTTTCTGCCTTCCTTCTCATGCCTGTGCATCATCATGTACAGTATTTCAGCTTTCCCTGTTCAGAGAGGCTGTGGCATCTCCATCCTTGGAGGTTTCATGAATTCAGCTTTTCAACCAAGGCTGCCGTGGACTAGTGCCGGGCTATGGACCTGCCGTGAGAGGGAGATTCTATTAGATGACCTCCAGCAGTCCTTTATGACATGGGTTTTTGTCATTTGTTCTAGTGTGGCTTCAAATGAAGGCTGGGGAGCATGGGTAAGCTAATATAATTGAGATGGGTTTAAAAAAAATTGAAGTCAGTGCTAAGCCTTAAGGGTTTAAGGTAATCTCTTCTGCTCTATTCAAGGCACCTTGAAACAAATTATGAGCTGTCAGGCATGCAGACCTGACAAAATGTGGGATCTGAAATAAGAAATTGAAATCTGTCCTGGTCAAGCATAACAGGTTCTGCATATTAGCCCACATAATATTTTCAACTGACTTCTGATAACTTGCTTGTAGCTTATGTGATCTTTGAGGTTGGTTTTTTGGGTGTTTTTTGTGTGTGTGTTTTGTTTTGTTGGTTGTTTTTTTTTTTGTTTGCCCTCTCTTCTTGGGATTTAGAAGCTGATAATTTCCTAAATTTGTAAATTATTATAATTGATGTGTGGGTTTTGTATTGTCCAATGGGCATTGAATTCTGCTGCAGTGAAAAACAGGGTCTGAAGAAAAAGTGCTTTAAAAATATTCAAGTACTTGCTATGAAAGTTTATGCTCTGCCAGTGACATCAAAGGCAGGATAAAGCCTTCACAACCAGCTACAGATCTGTTTAATCTTATTAGATGTTCTCCATCACCTAACATGCACAGATGCCTGAATTTTGCTACACGTGTGTTGTTACTGGTTTTACTGCATCAGCTGGTTACTAAGGAACAGAGCCCCCCTTTACAGTAAATATTAATCCTTTTGGGGCATGCAAGTAATAAATTTACCAGTAACCATTATCTGCTTCTGGTATTGCTGACAAAGTAGTCATAGTCCTTGTAGGCCTCTTCATGGATACCTAGGTGGGGATTGGAAAATTGTAAACAGTTCTAAAAAGCAGTTGGTAAATATTTTAAATCTCTCCAGTGATGAAAAAAAGTCTTGAAGAGGCTATTAAACTTTTAAGCTGTGTTTGCATTACTCTTGCAAATAGACGTTGTTTGTTCTAAGTGACTCTTTGCAGTAAATATCGAGTTCTAAACTTAGAAAAACAGCAAAGTAAATGGAGGCAAAAATTCTGATTGTTTAATAATAAGAAGAAATGGAAATGTTATTTAATCACTGTTTTCTTAATAACATAAGTGTTAAATATTTGTCAAAAGATGCCATATCACAGCTGTTTGTTTCTCAAATCTGTTTTGTAATCTTAAGAATTTTGATTAAGAAATGCAGTTTAATTTCGCCCTTTTATTCTTGTTGTTCCATACTGAGCTCTTTCATTCTTTTGGGTAAGATTGGATTGACCCAGCTTCTCCTGCAATTAGTTGGTATTTCCTGGTATTGTTTCTGGATCCTCTGGATTCAAGATTACAAATCTTGGACATAGCTGAATGATCTATCACACTGAATGCTGAAAATGGCCATTTTTGTAAAGTGTTGTCAGGAATGAACACTGAACAAGCACTTTTTTCTTATTGCAGGATGTGCAGAGTGGGTTTGTGTACACAGGAAGGCATCAAGTCAGACGGCAGATTTTTATCATAGAGGAGTTCTGGGTTTGCGTCAGTTCTTATGTGAGCTACATATAGAGACCAATAGTGGGAGAGTGAATTTGGCTTTTATCAGTCAACCAACAACCATGCCTCAGTCTAAATGAAGTCAATTGTGTGTATAGTAATGATGTATGGATGAGGGATACTTTGTTCTCCCATCTTGCAGTTTCTGTTTCAGGTCTGAACTCATTTGTTTTATTCTCTGTATTTGATTTCAGAAGAAATAATGCAGGTGACAGAGAGAAGGCGCTACAAGTTATGCTTCAGGTCCTGCAGACATGTGATCACCCTGCTCCAGACATGTTTTGCTTATGTGGGAGGATCTACAAGGATATGTTTCTTGATTCTGACTGCAAAGATACCAATAGTCGAGATCATTCCATTGAATGGTAACAGAAAAAAAAAAAAAACCTCACCAAAAAAAAATCTGTTTAAAAACATTTTCAGACGTTTTACTTCTGGGTATGAAAAGTTGGGCTGTAATAATTAGAAGATCAGTTGTTCTACCTATCTCTGTTTCTCAGTGTCCTGTTTGAATAAGTGGCTTACTGAGCATCAGATCTTTGTATATGCATTTCCTTGCTTCTCTTTATAAACTCTCCTGGAAATTGAATGATGCACTTTATTGGGAGGGATGTTGAACAACCTGTGTCTTTGTTGAGGAAATACATAATTAATGTGTCTCAAAGCCAAAATGAAAGACTAGCGAGATTGTAGAGTTATGTTTGTCCTCTGTGCAAGGATGGTTTCCATGCTGTATCCCCAGGAAATGCGATGATGTATATAAGGAAAAATAGTGATAAACTGTGTTATAAATTTTCTTAAGACATTAGGGCATGCATATGCATGCAGGCTCTCACTGACATACTGTTCATATAGGTATGTTTGGATAATCATACTTCTGAGTACAATAATTTTAGCAATGTGGGTTTGAACTGAAATTGTGAAATATTCTCCCCCACCACCTCTCTTCTCCCCCCGCCCCCATGCACCACGGATGGGTAGCAGTGAACTTTATAACTTCAGGTGGATCTCTTGATCCTGCACCAGCTAGTGGCAGGCATTCAGCCTGTGTCAGCAGCGTCTCAGTTACCTTTAATTAATATGAAGCTTTAAAACAAAGGGTTTGGGGCCATTGGTGCCAACTAGCTGTATAATCCTTACAGTAAATCGATAGCTTGAAGTACTTACCAAAACTTTTCAATATTTCAGTTCTCCTAAAAAATGAGATGTGAGTTCTTGACTCTTCTCTGCAGGTATCGCAAAGGATTTGAACTCCAGCCAACTCTGTATTCTGGAATTAACCTTGCAGTTTTGCTGCTTGTTGCAGGACAACAGTTTGAAAGCTCGATGGAACTGAGAAAAATAGGTAAATACCACACACAGTGCCACAGACAAGTTTTCTGCCGCTCTCTCTATGAAGAAAACACAATACTTACAGTGATGGGTTGCATAGACAGAAAGGTGGTTCAGGTTTTTTTGTGGGGGGTCCTGGATGGCAGTCTAAAAGCACAGGCATCTCAAAGGCACATTTTCCTTCTGGCTGCCTTGGAGCAGCTTTCTGGTAACATTACCCATCTAAAGGGCCCCAGAGATGGGAGACAAACAAAAGACCAGCTTCAGCACCATCTCTAAACTGCCTTTTCTGCACCACAGAGATTATCCCATTGCAGAGCCAACAGGGCACAGAGACAGGAAGAGACAGTGTGGCCCTGTTCTCCTCAGGAATGCTGGGAAAGGATCCAAAGGGTTTCTGTTGTCACTGAGCTGGGAAATCCAGAAGTAGTGTTGCCTGGAAGGATCTGCCAGGACAGTTACTTGTTGTCTACCTAGAGTCAGTCACATCTTCCATGTATGTGCTAACTAAAACACATCACTTCACATTTACAAGGAGATCCCATAATAGAAACAGATATGCGGGTCTTCCCAGGGCGTTGCTGGCTGAACACTATATTTGCAATCTGGTCTTGTCTGAAATGCATATTTGAGCCTTAAATGTTAAGAATGCAAAGGTGGCTTTAAATCATTCCTCTGACCTTGCTCTGGGATGGACTTGTGTGAACCTCTAGCCACGGATCTCTTGCAGTAAATGCAGATGAGGACACAAATTTGTGCATCTTAGACTGAGAATCAGGAGGCAGATAGCCCAGACAGGAAGCAAGAGAGGTTCTGCAGAACTGTGTAGTAGGAGTTCTGGTTTTCTGAACTGTACTGGGCGTATGATTTGCAGATCCTGCCTCTGTATTGTGCAATGTTGTTTTTTTTTTTGTTTTACTTCTCTTTATTTTCATCAGTAATGCTTAATCAAGTCTTAAGTTAGTCTTTTACTGATTTACTTAAAAGTAAAAAACACAAAAGAGTGTTTTACTGATAGAAAATTATGGTTTCTAATTGATATTTTACAGGTGTACGGTTAAACAGTTTATTGGGAAGAAAAGGAAGCCTAGAAAAAATGAACAATTACTGGGATGTGGGACAGTTCTTCAGTGTGAGCATGCTGGCAAATGATGTTGGTAAAGCAGTACAAGCAGCAGAGAAGCTTTTTAAGCTGAAACCTCCAGTGTGGTATGTGGTAGAAGGCTGTTGCTCAAGTACTAAACTATGGGGAAATACACAAATTTAAAAAATATTGCAGTCACATGGATAACTTAACTGTATTTTTCCATCTTAGATTGTTTGCAACTCTGACTTTATGCTCTGTTCTTTTATTATGAGAAGGAAGGGGGAAGGTATGAAATAGGGTTATCCAATATTGTCAGGTTATATTCCATTGAAGCATGTATTTTATAAGAAAGAATTTGGATATTAGTAATGACTCCTCGTGAAGCAATTGTGAGAAGATTGTGAAACCATTGTTTTCAAAGTTTAGCTATCTGCTGCTTCCCTCCCTCACCATCTTCTAGCTCATCATATCCTGTCTAATCCCCATGTAACTACTTGTGTAACTATATCCATTTGCAAAATGCTATTGTTTATGAACACCCATGTGAGCTTATGGCTTTGTCTAAACTTGCTATTCTTTCCATAAATCTGTAAAAATCAGCACTACCGTTTCCATTGTGCAAGCTTCTAAAACACATTTTATTTTGGATGTCTAAGTAAGTTAAGTGGTGTTAGAATCTGGTCAAATTTTGCTTTCTCTCTGTTAACTCACTAATTCAATACATTCTAGGTATTTGAAATCATTAGTTCAGAATCTGATGTTAATTCAGCGTTTCAAGAAACTCACCATAGAACATTCTCCTAAACAAGAAAGATTGACTTTCTGGCTAGATATAATTTTTGAGGCAACGAAAGAAACAACTAATGGACTGAGATTTCCAGTAAGATGTTATGTCCAAACAAGTTTTGTATGTTTTATGTTTCTGGATAGGATATTACAAGAACTGGAAGACTCTAAACATAATACTTAAAAACTTAACTGCCTGTTATTTCAATACATGAGCCAAACCCCTGTACTCTCTTAACCTTTATGCTATAAAAAAATAACCCATCACCCTAAAAGCATTCTAAGAAATGCTTTTAAGTCTCCTATAAAAAATTGTGATAATGTTATTCTGTTGTTCATGAGAACACAGACTTCTCCTGCCTTGTGTTGCCCTCCTGTCTCCCTTGAAAATTTCTTAGGCCTTACTTCAAAATTACCTTTTGTCTATATCTGAGCATCTGAATATGGTTTATTAAGGAAAATGCTCTCTGTCTTCAGGTTTTGGTGATAGAACCAACTAAAGTCTACCAGCCTGCCTATGTTTCAATCAACAGCGAAGCAGATGAGAGCTCTCTGTCTTTGTGGCATGTCTCTCCCCCTGAAATGGTAAAATTGTCAGCAAGTGTGTTAAATGTACTGATTCATTATACATAAAGTTATTTATTACATGTAGATTTTGGAGCACTTTAAAATAATGTAAAATTTGCTACATTTCTGTGAAGCCCAAGCCTCAGTATCTCTTTTTGTGCAGATACAAACACTGACATTTTACAGAGAAAGTAAAAGGAGTGACTATGATTAGAAATTAAGTGGTTTTGATGTCATTCAGATTTACGTTATCTTGACTGTGTCTCTTAGAAGTGCATGGGTTATTTGTTCTGCTCATAATATTTCTCATTAGCATTCTGAGATTTTAGTTAAGATGCAGGTCAAAGATTAAAAGTAAAGCCCCAGTATTGTGTTCAGTGTTTTAGACATTTTAAACTTTTACAATTGTAATGTTAGAAACTAGAAAAAACAGCAGTCTGTGACAAGTAAGTGCCAAGAAATAAAATATTTGGTGTCTTGGATTATTGGATAAGGCACAAAAGATTAAGAAAGGAGTAGGCACAGGTGTGGACAGTGTCAGCTCTTAAAAATGAGAAGTAATTTCAGTTTCACAATGAAAGACTTGAAATCTGCAATGTATTTTGGCACACTTTCTTAGTATTAGAACCACATAGATGGAGAATAGACTAAAACTGTAGAGAGACAAAGTGTGGAAAAGAAGCATGTTGGAGCAGGACAAGACCACATGATTACCCGGATCTGTGAACAGTTTTTCCAGTACATTGTTCTACTTCACTGTTTTAGGTGAATGTGTCCGCACAACTTTGCTTTATGGAACAAATTTTTGGAGTATATCTGACATTGCTAAATAAGATCCAGCTATTAGCTATAATTAGATGCATGGAGAGCTGCAGTCCTACACACAGGCTGTCTTTCCTGTGTTTTGCCTCCAGTGTGTTCCCTGGGCCAAAGCTGTTGGCACAAAACCTCTTAGGGAGATGGGTGAATTTACCTTTCCCTTTGAGCCTAGATAAGAGTAGGGCGTAGTCTGCTCCTTATTTAATGTGAAATATAGATGTATTGCATCAAAATATGATGCTTGGTAAATTGTGCTGCACAATCATTTCTTCAAGTCGAATTTACATGAGGAAAAGCAGCTTTTGCTTCCACCCTGTGCCATTTATATTCATTTTTTCTCAAGTGAGTAAAATAGCAATGTATGTATAAGTTCTTTACCCATGTATTAATCTTATCTCAAAATATGGGAGGAAAGAAAGAAAAAAAGAAAGAAGGAGACATGTTGAAAAACCTTTCTTTTGCTTACCATGCTGTGACTTCCTTTTCAATATTAAGTCAAGGTTAAACTGTGGTTGATTTTATCCCTTTGTTCTTTACAGAAACAGATTCATGAATGGAATTTTACAGCTTCTTCCATTAGGGGAATAAGGTTGGTATGTCAGTGAACAGTTCAGTGTCTTTTTGTGTATGTTTTATATTTCCCTTAAGTGGGAAATCCGGACTCTACCTTACATCTCTCTCTTTCAATCACCTGTTATAAAAGCTTGTTCTGTCCAGCCTGCCTTGAAATGTCACAGAAGAGTTTGCCTGTACATTTCTCATAGGAACACTCAGATCTGAGAGGGGTATTGGGTATCTGTATTCTCTGGTAGACTTCTTGGTTTTCCGTTATGTAACTGGTTTTTGTAGATTTTTCTAAATGTTTCACTGAAGTTATTGCCATCTCTGCATTTAAAAACATGGGGGGCAGAAGGAAAGAGCATCCCTTAGCGCTTCTTGCTTCCTTCCGTAAGTAAAAGAAGACTTCTTTTTCCTTTAAGTAAAGGAAACAATGGTATCTGTTTTCTGTTCGGAATTCAGAAATGCTTCTGTCATGGCTTTATTTAAATACCTGCTAGCTAAAACTCAAATTATTAGAGAACTAATGAATGAGGCATAAATGTAGTTTTGCTATGGACAGAAAAGAATTCTTAAGCTGGAAGCAGACTACTAGTGGAGTTTCTCGAGAACTAACCTTTACGTAGTTAAGACAGTTCCATTTTGTGATGATTAGATTAATCTAAACACTAGTCACAAGTAAATGGGTCAAAATATTAGTACCAAAAAAGATCAGAATATTATACAGAGAGAACAAGATTGTTCTGAGAACTGAAAGTATAGAAGATATTCACCTTTGGTGTTAATAATTCCAAAATGCATGACTACATTAAGAAGGTAAATTATGTATATTAAATTGGGCTGCTTTGCTGCTAGAAGGGTGAGAGACGGAACACCAGGAGAGGAAAAAAGATTAAACCTATCTCCTCTCTGAATTATGCTGGCTGCAGCTAAGAACCAGAGGAACCATAAGTACAGGGAACGCCAGGTGGGCTTTTGCCTTCTCTCTGAGCTCCTGAGTCTCTAAACTGGGGGACCTGGCCTTTCTAGGGACAAAAATGACTGTTGTCTGGGGCCACTTGTGTGACTGCATAAGCTTAAGTGCTTGATAAACCCTCTGATTCAAGTACAAGATGAAATTCAGATACTAAGGGGTTCTGTAGTTCTGAAAGCAGAGGGCTTCTAAGGCTTTGACCTTGACGCAGGGTGCCTAAAGTTGTAGGTCCTAGGTTTGCCTTCCCTGAACTTGTATAATTTGCCTAAGCAAGTAAGCCTGGCGAAGAAATATTTTTCTGACTAAAGTAAGTGCTGGTTGAAAACCTAAAACTGGATTTGGACATGGATTCTATCATAAGTTCAATCTTTTCTCAAAAAAAAAAAACAGGCTTTGGTTTAAATTAATTTTACATAGTATTTTATTTTATTACTCCAATGCAATGTGAATTACTGAAGTCTGTGGAACTGATGGAGAACAATTCAGCATAACGTTTCGGTACCATATTAAATGCCTTCAGTCAACACAATGCACAGAAATTAATCTTTGAGAAAGATTACTTTAATCAAAAGGAAGCAAGCAATTAATTCCATTTGCTCTGATTTTTAATCACTCCTGAGCGATTTAAAAAATGACTGCATTGCAAAGCTCAAAGAGGCTATCTTTTTTAAATTTAGTGGAGTTAGATGCTTGATTTTTATGTGACAACTTAAAATTACTATACTTTTGAAATTGCATTCGTTTAAAAAATAATTGTTCTCAGTTAAAGTACACTCTGTCAAAACTCTTAAACTGTATTTCTACTAACCAGTTCATCTTACATGACAATGTTTATAATGTAGTATTGTTACTTAGATATTGTCTTGTCTATCCTTGCCCCTGGAAGAATCATCTTGCTTTGTCTCTCAGTTCTCAAATCAAATACGTGAATGTTTGACTTGTTAGACTGGAAATTGCTATACTAAATGAAACTAAAGACTGGCGTAGTGTTATTTTCACATATTTCTAGCAAAATTCGGACTTTTTGGAACATTTTCCATGTAGCCCTTAATGATGCTTCAACAGGCAACATCAACTGATGATGTAACATGTGGCAACTTTACTACAGTGTAGTCATGTATTTTAAGTAATTGGCTCAGCAGAAGATAAGCAAAATAGAAGAGTTTGACTGAACAGATCAGGCAAGAAGCTAAGAAATTTTATTAACTTAAGGCACAAAAATACCTTAAGAAGCCTAACAATTTGGGATTATGTAGCAAAATACTGAAGTGAAAATGGTCAGAGTAAGTGGTTAATTCTTAGATTTATTTTCATATTGATACTGTGTTTTATGGCATTTCACTTTTTGCTTCAGTGCATTTAGATGGGATATATATGACACTGGCAAGATATGATAAGCAATAAATAATCCTTCTTTCAGAATTATTGCTGCAATTCGGAGTAAATATTGGTCATCCCAAAACTTGTTTATCAGTTTTAAGGCCATAAAAAGTATAGACTGAGAAGGATCTGTTACACTGTTGGTATTTCCCAGTTCAGTTTTATTGTAGGAGCAGTGCAATTATAAAAAACTAAAGTACTTTTCAGTCTTTAAGGAAATATTTTCTGGATAGTTAAGTTAGTGTCAGAGCAATTCACTTTCCATTGATGTGTCATCAAGTACCAAGGATTCTGATGGAATTGTGTAAAAGTAGAAGTGGAGGTGAACAACGAACCAACCTCAATGCACCTCAGATGAACTAGTATTTTACCAAAGTAAGCAGCAGCTGATTTATCACAATGGAGCTAGGATTATAGAATATATAAATAAGCTGAAAAAACCTACTTATAAGGAAAATATATATCATTACATACTGCTTCTCTGAGGTAATTAACTATGAAAAAGGTGCTTAAGTGTTCATAATTAAAAAACCCTCCTCATTGCCCTATTTCTTACAATAGTTATGTCCAAAATAACATTTTTCTAATGTGAATTTTACAGCATTTCCAAGTTTGATGAACGATGTTGTTTTCTCTATGTCCATGATAACTATGATGACTTTCAAATCTACTTTTCTACAGAAAATCAATGTAGCAGGTGAGTTCAGTTTGTTTGGGTGTTGCATGCCTCATTTATATCCTAAATAAAATTGATTTTGCAAAGACTGAAAATAAATATTTTTGCTTGAGAAGCAGATTATTTATTTCCTCACTTATTTTTTCTTGAAGAAACAATGTAAATTTGGTGATGCTTAAGGTGATTAGGGCACCCATTTTGCTTCCTGTGTGATTCTGATGAGTTTATCTACAAATCATTATGTCTGTAAAGGGTTTAACCAGTTTAATCTAGATTACAGCTACTAATCTTATTTTTCTTTATTTTGGCCATGCCATGTAAGGTGCTACATTGTTTCCAGTTCCCTTATGTGTCTGTTTAGTTTTATTTAAATTAGAGTAACTAAGTGTAACGAGCCTTCTAACTTACATTGTGTCACAGGTCTGTGTTACTGATTGTGGTTAATTATTTTCTGATGATCTGTTATCTCTAAAAAGTAAGCAGGCTAACTGAATTTTAGGCCTAAATCTTCACAGAACAAATTCTGCCTTGTAACTGGTAGTTGCAAATACACCTTCTGAATGATGTAGGAGGGAGTTGTTAATACACTTAGGTTTTGGAGTGTAATAGTATATTCACTATTTCTTGCAATAATTACTACTTATGTATTACATGGAATAAACTCGGGTTAAAGAAAATTACTAGCTTTGCAGAGTGCATTGCATAAAAGGTAGGAAACTCTAAAATTAATGTTACCTCCTCAGCCTTTATTTGGCAGTGCAATTTGTGTGTCATGAAACATGGTCACATTTTTCATGCCGTATTCAGTGCACTACAGGAGTCAGTTCAAGAGATGTGTCTCTATGATTTAATGAAAGAGACGTATGAAATGAAATTACGAATATTTTATTATTTTTAAAATAATTGTTAACCATTTCTTGTAGAATTTGGAAAAAATGAGTGGCTCAGGCAGAAAACCACAGGAAAAAATATTCCTGTACTTAAGTATCTCTATTCCAGAGCAGTAGAAATTAGTTAAAACCCTGTTCTTCTAGCCATGTTACTACTTTTATAGTTTTGGCTTTCTGAAGGCCTGAAAAAAAGTAACATCTGATTTTCTGAAATACTGAGTAATCAGACTTGGAACCAAACATACTGAAAAAGTCTTTGAGTTGGGTCTACCAAGATTTTAATGTGCAGTTGTAATATTAAGTAACTATTGGGTCCTGCAACAGCAAATAAAATAATTTTATAAATAATGAGGCTTTTCAGTGTGTGTTTGATGTTCTTCATCATTTAAAATGGGATAAATATGGAGAAAGTCAGTAATGAAAGAAAGCTGTAAACATGCTAGTCCGTTTATTAGCTTGAAAGCAATGCCCAACTGGAATGAATCTGTTTAGTCTGCTTCCAAAAGGGTATTCTTTGATCTTATGCTATGTATTTCTTTTTTAGATTCTGTGGTTTGGTGAAAGAAATTTTGTCTGATGCAGTTGGCAGTACTTTGGAACTAGAAGGAGAAATAGATGGAGACACATTAGAGGTATGTCAAGGATAAAAGATCTGAGAACTCTGAAACTTGTTCTCAGTCTTCCCTACACTTTCATATCAGTATAGTAGAAAGATAAATAGCTTTTAAACTCCTTAATTGTATATGAAATTTAAATTCTTTCAAAATTATTTGTGCATGAGATTTGCATTCATTTGAAAAAAACCCACATTTTTTATGAAGTGGGCCTGTTACCACTGTAAACTGTATAAATCCTTAATGAAATGCGTTACTGTGTTTGTATTCTCTTGCAAAGAATGTATAGATAAGAATCAACCATTATCAGCTGGCTCAAGTGGATAAAAAAGAGAAAATATTAAATAAATACTAAGAATAATGTACTTTAATTTTTCTACCTGGTACCTGATACCATTACCACTCCAGGTGATTTCATTTGACCGGCTTCTGTCCCAGAGATGTTGTAGATATTTAGGATCAGGTTAATACACTGCTTTTTTCTTATCACTGTAACATCCATGTTAGGAATCCAGTAGCTGTAGGCTTTCTTTATAATTAGTACAGAGAGGAAAAAAGGGAAAAAAACCAGCTTGGAAAGGGTTATTCACACTGCAGGGTATTCTCTGTGGCCTCAGGGTGAGATAGGTGAATCCATGTCTTCATAAGAGGAAGTGACTCACAGCAGGTGTCCACATTTGTAGAATTAAATGCATACCCTGTATTTATTAATCTTCTTTTTATTTGTTTTGAAATCTGAAAATCCACCATAGAAGGTAGGTTGTAAGTTTTATTTGCAGACAAGCAAATTTAATCAATCTGATTAATGAGCATGAAAACCCTCCTGTGGCTTGTTTGAGCTGGGCATCTTTCTGATTGTGTCTCATTCCAGCAATTCTCTTAGGCTGACGATTCAGAGCAGCTCTTTGTAGTAGTGAGCTTCTGTAGGACTTGAGGCTTCAGGGGAGGAAAAAGAAAATATAGAACTCTGTGCTGTACTGTTAAATGTAGTTTTATATAGTGGGAAAGATGAGTTTTTGCACTGGAGTTTGTTTGGCCACAGAATTCTTTCCCCAAGCGAAAAGGACAAATATGTACATCTGTTAAGCCCAGTTTAATACATCCATCTGTGGCCTTGACACAGCTTCAGGGCTCTGCCTTGGCACAGACAGGGTATTATCTATAGCTGCAGATTTTCATATTACATAATTATGTACTCAGCTGAAAGCAGGACTATCTCCACACAACACAGTCTGTTCAGCTGTGTAACAGTCTCTCAGAGGATGTGAGCTCATGGTGGTTTGAGCCTTTTAAAAACAAAACTAAAAAAATCGCTTGACAATGCATAGCAGGAAGCAATCCTGCATGAATGAATGAATGACACATGGAGATGTGACTACAGAAGTTAATTTTAAATCTTTGAGCTATATCTTGATGTTTTCACAGTTGTCACCTTATACTTACTGTTTTAGATTAGGATACTAAAACAGAAATCAGGATTCCTAAAGGGGAGAAATAATTAGTTTAGTGTATAAATGAAGAAAGATACTTAATGCCTTCATGCAGCTTGAGATCTTACATTTAAGAAGTGGGAATGAGGAAAATGCAGCTTTGTGTGGTCTTGATAGGTACTAGTACAGAGAAAACAGTTCTTGCTGCTAATAAAACAGCTTTTTATATTTGGGAAAGAGGAAGAAAACCTCCAGCAAAATCTAATTTCAGTCAGAATCCTTATGAGAATGTTGTCGCCAGGGGTTGTATATTTTATGTATAAACTGCAGTCTAATTTTACAGATAGCAAGTATTTTGAAGGAGTGTGAATGTTGCAGTTCCTTTGGGTTGGGTAATCATTTCTGTACATTGATATGAAGAAGTTCCTATCACTTTAAGAGCGCCTGCTGTACCCCAAATAGGATATTCTAGAGAACACTCTGCCCTACAGAAGGTCAGATATGAACACTGGTTTACTTGTACCTACTGGTTGGATTTCACACCCAGTGGATTGCTTATTCAGATTTTTGGCAACCAGCAGTGGTTTATTCAATATTTGTAGCTGTTGGGGCAAGAAGAGGCAAATGTAAAGTGACATCAAGTATATACAAGTTTATTAAGCCGTCTACTAACAAGCACTGAACTCTAAATCCTGACAATTTTCATGTATCATGGGAGAACATAGATTTTTCCATGGTAATTAATGGGTTGGCTTATGACCAGTGTGGTGCAGATTGGGTTGCTGTCAATCCTAAATTCTGCAATGTGACTGCTGTCTTTTTTCTGCACAGTTTTATGTCATATGATAGCTGTGAAAGCTGGATATGCTCCTACCAAAGAACCCGACAAGTTTTGCATATGGCATTTTGGGTCAGTTATGCCTATTGTGTAACGAGATTATGTTGTGAACTGTGAAGTGCTGAAATGTGGTAAATGGAGCTGTGCTAAAGCTGTGCTTGCTCCAGTTTGGTTCCACTGAGCAGAATATGCTGTTAGGATAAGCGACAGACAGATTTCCTTTAGCACATTTCATACAGCAGCATGAGACTTGCCATCCTTGCTGAGGTGAAGGGGGAGTGTCAGTGACACATGGACACTGCAGCAGCAGAGCTGCAATGTGAAGTGGGAAGGCACATCAAAGAAATTCTCCAAGGCTGCATTCTGTGTCTGAGAGTCACATTGGACAACGCAGAAAAAGTGGTCATTGACAGAAAAGTCAGTGGTTATGGCCATTGTAAAAGGTTTTGTTGTTTATTTTTTAATAGGGAAATCACATGAGGCCACAGAGAATACCCTGCAGTTTACCCATACGGGACATCCTCCTGGATGTGGGAAGATACCAAGGGAGATCTATGTACTCCTGACATCATCTGAGACTACAAAATTGTCCAGTTCCTTTCATTCTTTATAAGTTCCCTGATTTGAATCATGGGCGTGCTGTTCAACGCAACTTCCATAAGAAATTTGGTTTTATATAGTGTCTGGGGAAGACTTTCATTAAGCCTCATTCACTCCTTAGGAGTAGGAGAGTTCTGTCACAAGGTCACCATATGAGGTGGTGTAAATTAGCATTAGCAATGCAGTGAACTAGCATTGAGTTATTCAGCTGGAAATATGACCCAGCATGTTTCAGCAGCAGTGGAAACCACCATTGTAGTTAGTAATTCATTGACAAGATGAACATTTTTTCTGCCCTTTGGAAAAATCTCATAGTGAGAGGGGATGTCCTAGGGCAACTGTATGGTCTGGTTACGCTTATGTATTCATTAAACCGCTGGTAAAATTTTAGGTTATGTTCCAGTTCCTAGAGATGATACATGAATGGGTTCTTTTGACAGCACTGTTTCATTGAATTTGGTTTATTGGTATGTTCCTTGTTTGGATGAATGCATTCTTTCTCAAAGTTGGTTAAGGGACACTGTATTACCGAGCAAGTAAGATAGAAGTTTTACAAGTTGTGTAAAGCACCAGGTAGGTGGGTAACCTGCTGTCCTACAGCTGCACTGCAGCAACCCCTCTGTGCTGTGCTAAACTGGGGTTAAGGCTCTCTGTAATGTCAAATGTTAATGATAACAATTTCTGTGCTGCTTTTTTTATCTTTTCTGCTTGCAGTATGAATATGATTATGATGAGAATGGTGACAGGGTAGTTCTAGGGAAAGGTACTTATGGAATAGTTTATGCTGGAAGAGACCTTAGCAACCAGGTCCGAATAGCCATCAAAGAAATACCTGAGAGAGACAGCAGGTAAGACCTAGTTCATTGTTATATATACACTGTAAACAAAAATGAAGTTGCTTTTTGAAAACTTGGCTCTTCTTAGTTTGTATTTCTGTGTGGTTTGTTTATAAAATCCCAATATACTGAAATTCAATTACTATTTCCTCCTACTATCCAGAAGTACCTTTTTGAGAATAAAGACTTCATATTTTTGGGGAAAATGTATGTTATATATCATAAGAATGACAGTTCAATAATCTGTGTGTATATCTTACATTCTAGGAGACATATGTCATTTTAGGTTGCCGTTGTATCTCATTTGTATTCATTTTGGGGAGGGTGGAAAGCATGAGAGGAGTTCTAGAGTCAAAAACAGTGCTATGTATTGATACAGAAGACACAGATATAAATTCTTGGGGAGCATGTTCCTCCACCAGTGTTCCTCTGAGATCTATCTCTACTTTTTCAGAATAGGCAGTGAATCATGCTGCAATTTAAGGTCATGGACAAGATGTTTGCTGAGAATTGGAGTGGTATCCCTAAAATCCATTCTGTTGTCAAACTAGCATTTAAGCATAGACTAGAACCTTTTCCTGCATAATGAAATAGTCCTTGATTTTTTTTTTTTTAATAGGTATTCTCAGCCTCTTCATGAAGAGATAGCACTGCACAAATACTTAAAGCATCGGAACATTGTCCAGTATCTTGGATCTGTTTCAGAAAATGGGTACATTAAGATTTTTATGGAGCAGGTGCCAGGAGGTTTGTATCATGCTGAGTTTGGTCTGCCAAAGGGAAGGCATTTGGGACTCCAAACTGACTGAAAGTCAGTAGATAAGCATTTAATGTGTTTGTGCTCTCTGTATGGCTTTTCTGTTGGGATGATAACTGCCTTAGTCCCTTTTCTGATAGAAAGAGTAAGTTTGAAGAGTGTAGGTCCCAGTACCCTCTCCCCTTTTTGTAATAATTCTAAACCTATAGAGAAGTCATTAAAAGTATTTGGTTTCAAGTACTCATAAAATAGTGGAGTTAGAGCTGTATAGTCCATTGAGCTCAAGTATCTGAATGATGACTGAAGCTTTCAGTGTAAGTTTCTCTTTGAGCAGTAACACTGATAGAACAATTAAATACTGGTTTTTAACTGCTTTGTACAAAGGACTGCTATTCCCTAGGTAGATTAAAGTGAGATGTGTTTCTTGTTCATAATTTCCAGTTTCACTCCTCCAGCCTTCTCCGCTGGAGGAAGAGGGTGTGAAATCTCTTTGTAGCCTCTCCATATTGTTTCTATCTGGATTTTGCTATTTACTCTTCAGTGTCAAGGATGTGTCAGAATGAGTGTTAAATTTTGCATGAATTTAATTTGCAAAGTAAAAACAGAAATAAGAAAAATGGGAGGGGCAGTTCAGGTTTTCTAAGGCAGGTCCAGACAAACATTCAAGATATAGTTAAATACATGCAGGGCTTTTAGGGATGTAGGGAAATTATTTATGTTTTGAATCCTTATGACCTTCTCACCTAACAGGTGAGACACTTTGACCTGCATGATGCATACAGGTATGATGAAATTATACCAACACTTCCACTTGTTTTCCCACCCTTGTTAACAGTGTCAGCTGGTGTTGTTTCCTGTTCGTATATGCACAGTAAAATGTGCTATGATTAGTTGCTAATGGCAAGATATTACTGAACGGATTTAGATATTTTAAACTCTGTAGCCAGTCTTAAAAAAGAACCAGCTGTTCAGATTATGCAAGATTCTTTGGGGAAACTTTAGAAAGCTGTTGGTGTGGACTGAAAGTTCCTTTAGCTGAATTTTTCAGGCCTTAAGTAGACCTACTGTACTTATTTTGTGTTCACTAAGCAAAACTGTTCTTTATTCTGCCTCACGATTTAAATATTGGTGTTATTTAAAGATCAGTTTTATTAGAACTGGGGCTGGGTGGTTGGCCTATCTCCTACTCTGAACATCCATTCAGGGGCTTCTTTCAGGAGCTTTCTTTCCTGTCTCTCAATATTGCCAGCAGTTGATCCCATATTTGTAAACAGAAGGCTCTTTCTGTTTTGGATTCTACCCTCCCTGCCTCCAGAAAATCAATTTGTCTTTGCCCATACCTGCGGTTCATGAAGTACAATGTACCACATGGTACAGTGTTAGCTTTAGTCCTTGTTTCATTGAGGGCTACATGGGTGGTAGTTGTAGTCTCAGCAGTTGTTACAGTGAAGGGACGGGGATGGATCCAGCTGTCAGAACACTTACTCTTCTTGTGGGAGTAGAACCTGGCCTGGCAAGTAAGAAATAACCAGCCCAGAGCAGCAGCAAATTATTTACTTTTAGTGATCTAACAAGAATTTGGCTTAATCATAGGTACTGCTTTTCTTTTATATTAGGATATTGAGCAAAGGCTTCATCCAGACTTACCTGTTTCATGTTAATCTGGAGATTTCACTATCTTGATATACTTCCTTCTTAAACTCCTGTAGGCAGCCTCTCAGCTCTCTTAAGATCTAAGTGGGGTCCAATGAAAGATCCTACAATTAAATTTTACACCAAGCAGATTCTGGAAGGCCTCAAGTATCTCCATGAGAACCAGATTGTACACAGAGATATAAAGGTAACTTTTCCTTTTGGTGTCTTTTTTGATTTGCTTTTTATCTTATTTACTTCAGTTAGTTTTGCTCTTTTCTGAAGTAGAATTTTTAATGGGATTTCATGGAACCTGAAAACAAACAGAAAGCATAAACCAACTCCTTCTCTTGGTGCTCCTGGAATATTACTTTGTAGAAAGGTGTATTACAAAGATAAGTGAAGTTGAAATAGTATTGAGATTGAGAATCTGTATTTATCTGTCTCCCCTCCCTGTTTGCTGCCTCCTTTCCTCCTTCCCTCTCTCCTCCTCCACCCTCACCCCCTGCCCTCCTTCCTCTCCTATCCAAACCACAGGGGGACAATGTTCTGGTGAACACCTACAGCGGCGTGGTTAAGATATCAGATTTTGGTACTTCCAAACGGCTGGCAGGAATCAATCCATGCACTGAAACATTTACAGGTAAGATTAATCTAGCAGAGTTTATAAGGGTTTTCACGACAGATTTAGCATTTGAGCCAGGACGCTCTTTGGCTTAGTGGTGAAAACACTGTTGGGTCTGTGTTTACAGGCAACAGTAAATGGGAGTGTAATGGCATAAACATAGGCTTGATAGCTTTCTTCACTTTTTTTTTTTTTTAATGTAACTCTCTTCCATTTTACTTTTTGAGGGTAAAAGTTTTTCTTCAAAATGTTCATTAAGTAGCAATTGATTGTTGCAATTACATCTGGAAACACTTGAATTTAGCAACTTTTCCATTTAACAATCTTGATATTAGTACACAAGCACACATGTACACTTTTTAGGTATATGTTTAAAGGTGCAGAAAACCAAACTCAAACTTTTGAACGCTTTCAGTTTTGAGGTATAATTATAAAACCCAACCAACGGGCTAAGAACAGTAAAAAGAACAGTTTACATGAAAATTTTAGGCTGATGTGTTACAGAACAGCTTTCAATAGAACAAGGTTTTAAAGACTTGTAATATTCAGGGAAAACCAAAATTGCTGAGCATAACGGGAAACTCCACATTAAAAAATGACTATGTGATCACATAATTTCTGTGATCAGTGGATGTGGGTAACAGTGTTTCTGCTTGTTTTATGGCCTTATACAAAGGCTGATATTACAAGCCTCTTACTTGCCTGCAGTTTCAGTAAAGGGACAGACAAAGCTGTTAGTCATAAGTGATATCACAGTGGAAGACAAAAGATAACTTTCACTTAAGTGAAAATCAAGACTTTGCTTTACCTCTCTGGTGGTGTGTCTGCAGTTCCTCCAGCTTTCTTTCAAAAGGAAGCCATGAGAACAAAATTAAGGTTCTGAAGTTACCTTTCTCAGTTATTTTTGCTCATTATTTCATTATTACTCATTATCTTTCTCTTTGCCTGTGTTTTACATACTCCTCAGTATGTAGCAACTGATTGTCAATAGAGATGATATATGGAGAAATGATATCTTAAGAAAAGTCAGCATACTGTAATAAAAGGAGGAACTCTCTCCTTGTGCCCTTCTTCTTTGTTCTCTTACAAAATTTCAGCCCTGATTCTGCCTTTGAGATGTAATTTGCCATGTGAATAAATACTTAAGTTATCATTTTGGATTTAAATCAGTGAGCATGTAGCTATACCCCAGAGGACCTTAAAAGGTCTCTAACAATTTGGTTTTGTTCTGTAACTCAGTACATAAACCTTAGATTTTAGGCATTATGTAATAAAATCACATGGTTTGAAGAATCAGACTTCTGGTGGTTTAAACATTACATCCCCCCAGACACAGCCTGAGGGCAAAACTGTGGCTTGAACCTTCATTCTGCAGCAGTCACACTCAATGAGCATATGATACCCTTTTATCTGCACCATATGTCCATTACTTGGTAGTTCACAGCTCTACCGCCCTGTAGTTTTATTGCATTCCTAAGAAGAAAAATAGTTTAATTTAAAGATGTCAAAACAAAGCTGATAGAAATTCAGGTGGAGAAAAAACCGTAGTGTTCAAAACATCCTGAACATACAGAGGCTTCTGCTGGTGGTAGTGTGGGCTCTTCCTGTGAAGACCTCATACCTGTGTTAGTGAATGGTTCAATAACAGTGGGACCAAACTGACCATCTTTTACTTGATTTTTTACTGTACTGTTCTTTGTCAGTATTATTACTAGTATTACACTCAGATTGTCTACAGCCGTGTTTTGTCAATATGTATAACTTCAGAGGTTTGTGTGTTTGTTTTTCTAAAGGTTTGTTTTGCTTGTTTGTTTGTTTTGGTTTTGGGTTTTGTTCGGTTTTGGTTTTGTTTTTGTTTTGCTAACATTGGATGTCAGAAATCCCAAGCACACTCAAGACATCCTGGAATTCTAGGCAAACTGTGATAGACTGCCTTGTTTATTGTTCTATATTTGAAAAAATAGCATTTTTTTCAAACTGTTTGAAATTCCCTGTCACTAGTGTTCTCGTTATTGGGGTGAAATATGAAATATTTATTCTCATCAAGACTATCTGTCACTTCTCAGATTTTGTCATCTCTTACATGCATAATCTTAAAAAGTTGGTGTCTGCAAAAATTTGATACAATTTTATTTTCTGGAGAACTTATTGGATTATGTGGTGAATAGACTTTCATCAGTTTGCAACTTGTGTTAGAAAGGAGGGGCAGAAAGTTCATAAAAAAAGATGCTATAACATAAGCTTTTGTCTAGTTTTCAGTGCTGATATGGGAGATAAAGTATTTGGCTATACAGGTTGCATTTGACAATTTTTGGTTTGCTGAGTGTTGTGTTAATCCTCCCTAATAAGAATAAAGAATATACACTTGACTGCTCTTTCTGTCCTGCCCAGGAACCTTGCAGTACATGGCTCCAGAAATCATCGATAAAGGACCACGAGGGTATGGTGCTCCAGCTGACATCTGGTCCCTGGGCTGTACCATTATTGAGATGGCAACAGGCAAACCTCCATTTCATGAACTAGGGGAGCCTCAAGCTGCAATGTTTAAAGTAAATAAAGCTTTTTTGCTTTAGAGTTGATGCATTTTCAAATATAGCTTAATTTCATAATATTAATTGGTAATAACATTGTGTTACATGCATTGTTTTGCACAAAGCCATAGTCTGACCTCTATTTTTATCTCTCCCTGAAAGACCCTTCCCTTCTCTAAGCTGTATTGCTCTAGGGGGTGATCAGTTATTTTTGTGCTGGAAATAGGTCATGACTCATGGCAGCAATCTGAAAAATGAGTGAAGACTTATGAAAACTAATATCCTCTGTGTTACTTTTTTCATCTCCTGCTCTTGGTTTATGATTTCCTTCTTGTAACCAGTCTACCCAGTAATAACGAACAAGTTATTTCTGCTCCTTAAAGTCATTTTTGTAAGCTTCCTTCCCAAAGGAAAACCTTTTAAAGGCCCAGTCTCTGCAACATGGATGCAGGAAGATGCGGTGGAAAAGGGCAGGGGAATAGCTTTACAGAATTTCCAGTATGTAATAAAGGAGTAAAATATTCTTCATCTTGCGTTCCAAGTCCTTCAGGTCGTAGTTACCTCCTCAGTAAGCTGTTGTCTCTATTACAATTGTTTCTTTTATTGGATCTGTTTTCAAATGCAAAAACTAACACTTGAGAATTCTCCAGATAGTAATAATTAGTGAAAATAGAAGTTTTTCAAAGTTACTTGTTCTAGCTCTGTAACTTGCAGGAGTGTAACAACTATGATGTGTAAAATAAGTAGACTGAACATTTTTAGGTTTTCCATTGGCTTGCAGTAGACCTTTAATAAAGCACTTAAGTTTTCAGTTATGCTTGAGAATTCTGATTCCTGTAGTGGGGAAAATATCCCGTCCATAACCAAGCAAACTACTTTAAATTACCAGTGTTGTAATTTTTTCATTTATCTTATTGAAAGCTACTATGTGAGCATTAGTATCATCATTAATGCGACCATGGTGGCAAAACCAGATCTTTATCAACAGGTATAGAAATCTGGGCTGCAGTTCAGCAGGATGTGTAATGCCATGCGTCATACTAGGCCTGTGAGTTGTCCCATGCACCACTGCTAAAAGGCAAAAAAAGGGGTGATTATGGGTTTTGATACAGTTATTTCAGTGGTATAATAGGTCACCTTGGTGCTGTCAAGTTGTGGCATACCTCAAAAGAAGCTGCCTGGATGAATGTGTTTTGGCTCACTAAAGCTTTCCTTAGGGAGCCATGGAAAGAGACTGTTTTGCACATCACTGTAAATGTCAGATACAATTCTGTTGGTAGATGCCTTTACATTTTATGTACTGGCATATAGTTGAACTGTTCAGTGAGTTACACGTCTTATTTTTCAGCACAGTTTATTGAAAGTTTTTAGCATTCTTATTGCAGACTGTGTTAATGTACTACAGGCAGGCATTTGGTTTTGTTTCCTGTCTCTTGGCTCTGCTGGGGCCTGTGGGGAATTGTGTCTTGCTAGGCGCCATAGGTTACAAACCGTGTTTTCTTTTTCTGTGTAATGAAAGTAAGCAAGCTGGAAGCTGGATTTGAAGCAGGCTGGCTGGGCAAGCATGCTGAAAAGAAGACTGGAAAACGTGGAATATTGAACTTTTAAGGTCCCCACCTCCACTCATGAACGCTCTGTTGTGTATAGGGCAGGTGAGGAGAGGGAAGGTCTAAGTCTCCCTGTGCAGTCACTTTAGAAATTGCAAATGACCAAAGAGTTGGACAAAGTAGAGAAAAGGGGCTGTAGTAAACCAAGAACTGGATAGGTCCTGGCTAGGTGTGCATTGCATGGTATTTATTCTGTAAGCACAGAACGTGTGCATCTGTATCTGTGTGAAAAGAGTGCAAACAAATGGCATTCAGTGGAGACTAAGTACACTAGTGTTACCACAGAATTAGCAGGTGGTTGTGACAAAACTTACTCACCTTGAGCAACAGAAATTAAGATCAGAGACAAGCTTTCAAACTTCAGCTTTCAACCCATTCACAAAAAGGGTGGGAAAGAGGATCCTAGTAATTATGGATCAGTCAGCCTGACTTCAGTACCTGGTAACGTTATGGAACAGTTTATACTGAGTGTCATCACACAGAACTTACAGGATGGCCAGACCCAGCCAGCATGGCTAGGTCATGTTTGACCAACCTGGTCTCCTTTTATGACCAAGTGACTCAACTGGTGGATGCAGGAAAGGCCATGGATGTGGTGTACCTGGACTTCAGCAAGGCCTTTGACACTGTCTCCCACAGCACACTCCTGGAAAAGCTGGCAGCCCACGGCTTGGACAGGAGCACTCTTTGCTGGGTTAGGAACTGGCTGCATGGCCAAGCCCAGAGAGTGGTGGTGCAGGGTGCTGCATCCCGCTGGCAGCCAGGCACCAGTGCTGTCCCTCAGGGCTCTGTGCTGGGGCCAGCTCTGTTCAGTATTTTTATTGAGGACATAGATGAGGGTATTGAGGTTTTCATTAGTAAATTTGCTAGATGACACTAAGCTGGGAGCATGGGATCTGTTGGAAGGTAGGAGGGCTCTGCAAAGAGACTTGGAACACTTGGATGGATGGGTAGAGTCCAATAGGATGAAGTTTAATAAGTCCAAGTGCTGAGTCCTGCATTTTGGCCACAATAACCCCTGCAGCACTATAGGCTGGGGTCAGTTTGGCTGGACAGTGCCCAGGCAGAAAGGGACCTGGGGGGTCAATAACCAGCTGAACATGAGCCAGCAGTGTGTCCTGGTGGCCAAGACGGCCAACAGCATCCTGGCCTGCACCAGGAATGGTGTGGCCAGCAGGAGCAGGGAGGTCATTCTTCCCCTGTACTCGGCACTGGTGAGGCTGCACCTCAAGTGCTGTGTCCAGCTCTGGCCCCTCAGTTTAGGAAGGATGTTGAGACACTTGAGGTCATCCAGAGGAGGCAGTGAGGCTGGTGAGGGACTTGGAATACAAACCCTGTGAGGAGCGGCTGAGGGAGCTGGGGGTGTTTAGCCTGGAGAAAAGGAGACTCAGGGGTGACCTTATCACTCTCTACAACTTCCTGAAAGGTGGCTGTAGCCAGGTGGGGCTTGGTCTCTTTCTCCGGGCAGCAGCTGACAGAACAAGAGGACACAGTCTCAAATTGCACCAAGGGAAATATAGGTTGGATATTAGGAAAAAAATTTTCATGGAAAGAGTGATAAAGTACTGGAATGATCTGCCTGGGTAGGTGGTAGAGTCACCATCCCTGGATGTGTTTAAGAAAAGATTGGATGTGGCACTCGGTGCCATGGTTTAATTGAGGTGTTAGGGCATGGGTTGGACTCGATGATCTTGAAGGTCTCTTCCAACCTAGTTATTCTGTGAATTCGGTGAACTTCCTGGTCCTAGTTTGGGATTTTCCTAGATTCTTGCTTAGTGCATAAGAGTGAAACCTGGCACCAGAGTGCTGCCAGTTTGTGATACTGAGTCTTGAATGTGCTTAGGATCATGGTTTGGAAGGCCTTAAGGCCCTATTAGCATTTTATTACTGCACTGTCGTTCAAACAGAAGCAGGACTGCTCAGCACCTTTTGCTTCAGCTTGTATTGAAGCTGAACCAGTATTGTGAATGTGACACAGTGTGTTAATGCAGCTCTGTAATGAGTTTATTTGAAAGCAGATGGCATTTGTTTAACTGCTGGGCTACTGTCTCCCTTGTGGACAGTATCTTTGTGCTTGTTCTCCAGGATGTGTTTTGTGTAAAGATCCTGAAACTACAAACCCATAATCTCTCTAGACATGTGCATACAGTGCACACAGGTTATACAGCTCTGGCTGCCAAACAGTTCCACCAGATTGACATTAGAGAATAAGAAGGCAGTAAGGAGCTGGAAAAATTACTGGGGAGCAACCTGTAGCAGCACATTTTTCATTACTTAAAGACAGAGTCTTAAAATAGATTCTTTTAAGTTATGACTTAAAGTAAGAGTCATTACATAAAGAATGGTTTAACAAGATCCTTGTTAAACCCTTGGACATCATGTGAATTTCAATTAAACAACACTGAAAGACCAGGGGGGACATCTGGCCCGAGAGCGGGGGTGGTGACAAGGTCTGGCAAGGTCATTGTGTGTATTTGTGCAAGGAAATTTGGCAGTGGCAGGAGCAGAACAGGTGCAGCCCCAGGCTGTCAGTGCTAGAGGAGGAAATTATTGCTGTTCTCAGGCATGAATGTGCTGGAGGAGTCAGCAACTGAGAGACACAGCTCTGAGCAGGGGTGATAGGAAGCCTGTGCGATAGCTGGAGGGATTTGTGGCTGGTCAGAGGGGTATTTGAAACACTTGGTGTCAATAATGCCTAGATCCCAAGATTGCCCAAAAGCAAATGATTGGATGCATCCATACCTTGACATTTATGTAATGTCACATGGATATTTACACCATGTTTGCCATGAAATAAAACAGGATTAGAACCTTGTTGTCACTTCACTAATTTATGTGTGTACCTGGATCACTCATTTTCTACAAGAGTCAGGAGAAGTGTGAGCGACTGTACTATAAGAGCTTTGTCCCATGGTCGCCTTGAAGTTGTTTCATAAAAATAATTAGTATTTGTGTTTCATTTGCAGGTTGGGATGTTTAAGATTCATCCTGAAATTCCAGAATCAGTGTCTGCTGAAACAAAGGCCTTTATTTTGCTCTGTTTTGAACCTGATCCTAGTAAACGTGTTACAGCATCTGATTTGCTCAGAGATTCTTTCCTGAAGCAAGTGAACAAGGGCAAGAAAAGCAAAATTGCGTTCAAGCCTTCAGGTAAGAAATTATCAGCCAAATCCAACTCAACATCATCATTAAGTGTTATATAAAAGATTGGAATCATTAAGCACTTTCTTTTACAAAGGACATTTCTTGTGCCAGGAAAACAGCAGGAACTCAGCTATTGAAAATGTCTGATTTGTGATTATACATATTTAAATTTAATAATTCCAAGAAAATAAAGTGCCTTGCTTATTTTGTACTTTGCTTGCTGAAACCGCCAAAGTAATTTTTCCTCTCCTCAGAAATAAATGCCTCATTTGTAGTAAATGAAGATTAGAAGAGTGACATTTGACAAAGACTTTCCAAAGCAATTCTGCATTTAGAGTAGGTGTTTGACACCTGAAAAAGTGGGTATATTAGGTGGTTGGGTCAGCATTTTTAAACTTGATACATACCATTGAAATTTGCCACAAAGGTGCTGAAGTAGCTGTCTAGTGGGTTGTTTCGTTTTATCTGCATAGCATGTTTCTTCTTCCCTCTCCCCCAAATATATCAGCCACTTGCTCAATGATAAGATAAAGAACCTTAATATAGACCTGCCAAATAAATCACATGAAGGAACTGTCTGTTTCAAAACAGGGAAAGCCATTGGTCTTGCTGCTTCTTTCACCCATCTGCACACACACACTCTCCCAATGCAAATTGAAGTTCTTCCTATTTGAGCTTTTCCCCTCTCAACAAATAACTTTTGAAAGAATGGAATTCTTAAGGGAACAAGTAGCAAGGAATTTATACCCTGTAGCTGAATTGGTTTCATCAAGGAACTGGCCCTCACCTATTGTCCTGAGGGGAACCGAGAACTGAACTCCAGTCCCTGCAGTAACACTGGGATAACAGGAGAGCTCCTACTGCTCAGCCAGGGCAGTGGCATGCAGGAGCTGTTGGCATGGTGTAGTTTTTTGTCCCACAACAATCATCTTCTCTTGTGGCCTTTCAACTCTTTCTTGAGGATGTCTTCCTGAAAAATTTGCATGATGTTGGAAAGTGTGGAGCTTAGCTTGTTAGCAGCCTCGGGAGCAACAGGCCCTTTGTCAAATATCACGGGAGGTGCACCCCTCCCTCCTCCTGCCTTCCTCCTTCTCCCACACATTGGTGAGGTTATGGAGCTGGTGCTGCAGGGATTGAGCTCAGTGCTGGCCATGGACACGAGCAGAGTGGGAAAATGTTGTGAGAACTGTGTACTGGGTGAGGAGAGGGAAAGGCACAGCACCTGATGGCAGCTGAGTGTGTGATTCTCCATGCCGGAGCTGGGGACAGCTTTGCTGGCTGCTGCAGCCATCCCCAGGAGGAGTTTGGTGGCCCAAGGTGGGTCCTGGCCCAGCAGTTACCACAGTTACCAGCTGCAACAGTTCACCATCTTCTTCCTCTATTTTTTCCCTCACCTCAAATTTCTTCAGCTTTGCCACCCTCTTTCCATCTCATCCCAATCTCTTTTTTCTTTCCAACAATAAAGGCAGCCCAGAACAAATCTCAGCCCTTACTCTTGGGACAGAAGCTCTCAATTTTCTGTCCTGCTGAGATGCCTTGCACTGGGTTTCACGAGGTGACATCCGTTGTTTCATTTCTGTGACTGTTTAATATCAGCCATTTGAACATCAGTTGTGTGCCATGGAGCGTGTCAGAGCTTTCTGAACAACTTTCAACTTCTAGCTCTCTTCCTCCCTCACCTCCAAGAATTTGTAGTGACAAGCATCAAAAACCTTTGTCATATTCTAGCTCCCTGGGTATGTTCACCTTGGGTTGAGAGGACTTCTTTACCTTTCCTGCCACACAGCTGCAAACTGGCAATCAGGATTACAGCAAACTCTCAACATCTGGGTTGGTTTGGGTGGTTTGGTTTGGTTTTTTAATTTTTTTTCTTACTTTCAAGATGAATTGGAAAGGGACAAGAGATTTCCTTCAGGCCAGTGCTGAGAGGGAGAGTTCTTGCTACGGGCAGGGGCACATATGAGTGAGGCAAGTGTAGAGAGGGCAATTTGATGCCCATTAACAGAGAGGTGAGGAGAGCACATAGTAGAGTGCTCTCTGCTTAGCGAGATGGCTGTGGTGGAGCAGCAGATGAACCTCTTGGTTCAGTTCAGGCTCTTTAAACTGCCCATATCCATTTGAGCCACTGTGGGGCCAGCACCAAGGGGGATTGTGTGTCTGTGTGAGAGGGGGTAACAAAATGGCATTTCCTGTGAGTATCTGTGCTGTCTTTGGGTTTAGCAGTTAACTTGTTAAAACCTTTTATTGCTTATGCATGCAGTGGTTTTGAATTGTGTTACTGCTTTTTATCAACAAGGTTACTTCTCCCTCAGCCATTTTGCAAAATGAGGTCTTGATATCAGTGAAGATGATCACAGCTGTTTAAAACATGTTGCCCTTTTTGGCCTAGTTCTGTCACACATTTTACCATGTCTGTTCCTAGATTATAATCGGAACACATCTCTCCCACTGCCAATCCATGGGGAACAGGCTGGCAGTAGCAGCAGTGAGCACGGCTCTGTTTCACCAGACTCTGACGTACAGCAGGATGTGTTTTTTGAAAGGCCAAAGAGATCCATTTCAGAGATTCAGACAAAGCATCCCATTTCTCATTTACTAAGGTAAAATATTTGCTTCTCACTTGACACCCTTGAGGGATTCTGTGGATTTAATTCACATTTTATTTTATCTGAGGGCTATTTTTTCACATAATGGTTAGGTAAGCACATGTGTTAATTGGTAAGTTGCATAGATTACCAGTGAATGTAAACATTGTCTATATTTAATAATGAGCAATCCTTCCTCTCCTTTAAGGTTTCCATGTACTTACACACTTTCCTTCCTCCACTGAGTATATGTCAGTGGTCTTGTTGGTTGAGTGGATATGGATTTCAGAGTTAAGTGAGGATTTGACCCTTCCATGTGCTCATGACAAAATGGGGGGAAGGGGAAGCAGAAATATAGTTCTGCTTCTCCCAAAGTACAAAGCAGAAGTACAAAATACTTTTGAATGAGTATGTTACAGTATGAGTCTAGAAAAAAATTAATAGTTTCAGCTTTCCTCCCCAAAACTGACATTAATGCCAGCTTCTTAGCAGGAGGAAATCAGCCATGTGGGGTTTGAGTCAGCCGAGGAGCTGAGCCATCTTCTGTCTCAAAATTAGCATTTACCAGTCTGATCAATCTGCTGCTGTAGTTAGAACTGAGTTTTTAACCCCAGAAGTGTCCTTGCTCCCTTCTGGCAGTCCTGGTGCCTTGCTAATGCTGAGGTCTCTCTTGTGCCTGGTGGCTGCCACAGCGTCCCTGATGAGGGCTCGGCCTCGGAGGACAGGAGCGCCTCGCCGTCCGTGGAGGATAAGGATTCTGGACTGTTCTTGCTGCGCAAGGACAGTGAACGCCGAGCAATCCTGTATAAAATCCTGAAGGAAGAACAGGATAAAGTTGCTTCCAATTTGCAGGAGTGTATTGCACAGGTAATTTCACTTCAGCTCAGCTTTTCCTGTGTCAAAGGGAAAATAACGAGCCAAGTTGTATTCTTTTTCTGAAAATGAATAAATGAAGGTGCTTGGATTGTTCCTTCTGAATATCTTTAATCTCTGAGACCTGTAAATGTGTGGGCTGTTTGCTGTTGTGTGAATGGGTAGCAAACACCACCTTTTGGCTGCTAATGGGCTCTTGATTTTATATGAAGGAGAGGTTTGGGCATTTGATGTGGGATTGTGGAGGGCTGAGGTTGGTGGGTTGGGTGGTTTTGATGTCTTTTCTTTTGGCTTTTAAGGACATGGAGCTAGAACACCACATAGTAATAGCTATATTCTGCTTTAAAGGTAGAGACCTGATTAACACTTTTTAGTAAAATGTTTGTTAACTAGGTGCCAAGATCACAGTATGTGAATCTTAAAAAAAGCTAAGGTAGATTTTCTGAAGAGGAGAACATTGGGTGGGAAGGTTTAGTTACTGTTAAGAGGAGCAACGAAAAAATCATAGAATGGTTGATGCACAGCCAAACATTGCCACAAACCTGTAACAGCCTTTTCTTTTTAATGTCTGCTTCTGATGTGCCTCTCTGTGATGAGTCTGACTTCTGCTCATACCCTTGTCGGTGATTTTTGGGCAATCCCCAGCACACCTGTTCGTGACAGTTTCCCATCATTTATTCTTACTAAAGCTATGGTTTTTCACCCGGACTGCACTCTCATAAAGAGGAGCATGCTGACTCTTGGTGTGGTGTCCCCAGCCAGCTGTTGACATTTGTGGCTCAGCTCTGACGCCCTGCTGCTCCATAGCCAGCTGTGCACAGCCCAGGGTTTGCTGCTCCCGGTGCTCCCTTCCCCAGCAAACTGCACCACAGGGGCTCCTGCAGGGCTCTGCAGACCACAAACCCAGCCTGGGGAAGCAACTGGCGTACATTTTTGCTCTGAGCTTAAACTGCAAAACAGCTGATAGCTTTACAAACAATTAAAATTTAGAGTCAGAAATAATCAGGGCTCCAAGTATTTTCCACGATGAAGGATTATTTAGTAGCAGCAAGTCCTGATTCAGTCTCCAGCTGTTTTGCAGCACTGCTGTAGTCATCTCTTTTCCATAATTTATGTAATACTCCCTTTACCTTTTAATTACACAGGTTGCTCTTACAGACATTTGGATGGCTTTAACTGTGGCGGTTATGTCCTGAAAATCATAGAATAAACACTGGTGAATCATTGTGTCATTTTAGACCTTTTTCTGACTTGGGATGAATGCATATATAAACATTCCTCTTTTTCCTAAGGAAATAAAATATCTTCAAGATTAGATAGAAGTCCAGATTCAGCTTATTCAAAGAATAGCATCTAAAAAAATTGGATCTCTTAGGGACTCATTTTGCTGTTTTCATGGAGGAGAGCTGCCCTCTGCAGTACATTGCAGGAATGCATACATATAATTTGGAACCTCTTCTCTTTGTAGCAGTAGATTTACAGGGGTTTTTTTGAAAACAGAAATTGCTCTTTAATTTTTTTTTTTTGAAAAGATAACAACTAGAGACTTTGCAGAAACAAAAGTTCTGTGATTCTGTGAAATATACCTAAGTAAAGCTATGTTACCCTAAGAATATTAATGCCACTAAATAGATGTTTAATGACTCTGGGATTCATTTGATACACATTAATTATCTTTTCTCCAGAGCTCTGAAGAATTGCAACTTTCAGTGGACCACATCAAGCAGATTATTGGGATTTTAAGGGACTTTATACACTCTCCTGAGCAGAGAGTGATGGCTTCTACAATATCCAAATTGAAAATGGATTTGGATTTTGACAGCACTTCCATCAATCAGATTCATCTGGTGCTGTTTGGATTCCAGGATGCGGTGAGTTCCTTTCCTAGTGCAGGGGCAAACGAATTCTTTGAAGCATCACAGAACAATTCAGGTTGGAAGAGACCTTAACAATCACCTATTTCCAGCCCCCCTTCCGTGGGCAGGGACACCTTCCACTACATCAGGTTGTTCCTGGACAAAGCTCATCCCAGGGTTTTGCAGCTTCCCCACTGTGTTCCTCTCTCCTCTCCCTCCTTGTGCTCTGGAAGTTTGAATGTCACAGTCTGGTTTGGAATAGTTTGAAAGCTGTAGCCTAAAACTGTCAAATCTGTTGTTTAGACTTTGAAAGGTGGGAGGCTTTTAGTGCTGTTCTTACCCTATAAGGCTTACTATGATTGCTGGAAAATAAGATTCTCTTTCCTAAAGTGTGAGCAAATGGTGTTTGCTGCTGCTTTTACAGGTGAACAAAGTATTAAGAAATCACTTAATAAGACCCCATTGGATGTTTGCAATGGATAACATCATCCGCCGTGCAGTCCAAGCAGCAGTCACTATTCTTATTCCAGGTAAATCAAAGCAGCTGAAAAGAATCCTTTTTTTAAAAAAAGGTTTCCGCATATCAAAGAGCTGTAGCAAACGGAACAGTTCAGATGTTTACTCTTTCAGCATGCCATTAACTGCACCCCATGTGCCCCTCATCCAAAGACATGGGGTCAGAGTGTTGCAGAGAAAGAAACGTTCTGGAGGATTAATGCTGTACTTGCAGTACAAAAGCACATAATGAGGAGATAACCAGTGGTTCTGCACCCCCAGTGTGGTCCAACCATGACAAAAAAAAGGCAAATTAAATTCAGTCCAAGCTGGAGATTTTCTAGTAGGAAAGAAACTTACTCTGTACATGTTAATGACATTCAGGGTTGGTAATACTACACAGGTCTGGTTATGTGTTCTGAAAAATTACTAATGAGTTATGGAACAGCTGTAGAAGGGAGTGCATTAATATGAGGAAGAGGATGATTCTGGCCCATAGGTGGACAATAGAGAAAACCACCAGAAGGAGGAAGATAAATATTTTAAGTACTGTCTAGGAATGTGTTAAGTTGGAAATATGCAAGTAGTTTTGTAACTGTTCAAAATGCTGAGCACCCCTTCCATGTTCTGAGAGACTTTGTGACAGTGAGCCCTTTCAGTCCAAAGTTGCCCCAGCTTTTAAAGCAAAATCGGCCAAATTTTTTAGGAGAGAAATCGCAACTGTTCTTTGGTAATAAGGGTGGCCACCTGCAGCAAGTTCTGAGAACTGGGGCTAGAAATTATCCCTAGAGAAGAGGAATGCTTTGTACACTCTTTGGCCCAGGGCATTAGGGAAAAACACCAATTTTTTTTTCCTTACTATTTAGGAAAAATGCAAGCTTTCAGGGGTTTCTCCATGAAATATTTTATTGACTGTCTTACTACTCATCTCGTGACACTTGTCCCCACTACAACTGTGACCTACAGCTCTACCTCTGCTGGTGCATTGCTCATTCTAGAACCAATGCCAGAGAACCTGTGCTCCAGCTCACACAAGGCTTCACTATCCCCCTGCTCAGTGTTGCAATAAAGCACATTATGCAGTCTCCCACACCCACAGTAGTGGAGAACAAACTGATCAACCTCCGAAGACAGAATTACAAAAAAAAAATCTTGTTATTCCCCTCTTTCCTTTTATCAGAGCTTCGCACTCACTTTGAGCCAGCATCAGAAACTGAAGGTGGGGACAAGGATGCTGATGAAGTGGAGGAGAGTTTCCAGCCCTCTGAACAAAATGGGGTTGAGGATGCTGCCATCACATCGGGCGTCAGCACCCTCAGCTCTGTGGTGTCCCACGAGGCTCAGCGGCAGCTCAGCCAGGAGCTGGGCAGGCTTAAACACGACACCTTAAGGTAACCCTCCTATAAAGACTCTGTTGTGTGTTCAGGCAGTCTTTGAAAAGCTCTCAGACCGTGCTTTATACACTGATGGGTACATACTTACCCACAGTACTGATCACCTATTGCCTTGTAATAAAGCCTTCCAGAAACATAAGTGGCAGTACAGTATGGCAACTGAACATCCTTCAGTAGAGCTTTTGTTTCTGTGTAATTAATCTATTAATTGCGGAATTTCACATTGGATTTCTACAGTAATTAAGGTTTCTGCAACTGTGCCAGTTTCCTTCCTAGTCTTTGGATGCCCCCTGAATCGGTGTCAGTGCTTCAAAGCTGTTCCTGCAGGGAAAGGCCGGAGCAGCTCCGTCCTGCCTCACGGGACAGGCAGCCCATGAATGAGCACCAGCAGGGCCCTGCCCTGGGTTTCATGTGTAGGCTGCTGCCTGAGTGATGACAGCTGAAGTTCCCGTTCTTCTTCATGGATGTGATGTAAATCCATGATCGGAAAGTCCCTGGTAAAACATCAGTGTTACATTGTTCTGTAGTAAATTACAGTATAAAGCCAGCAACTCTGCGCAGGGAGGCTGCAAAACAGTAGGAGCAGAATTTATGAGCTATTTACTACATTCTGCAGGTGAAAGCCTTCAAGTGGCCCCCGAGTCTCAGACAACCAAAATGAAAACTCTAAGCCATTAGAGATGTAACTTACAACAGTACCTCACAAATGCCTCTGTCCTATGGTACTCGTTAAAAATGATATGTTTTTCAGTTAGATTTATTCTGTGTGGTTGTGTTTGATCTCTTTTATATGCAACAAGGCTTTTGGAAAACCTCGTTCAGAAGGAGAAGGAGTATCAGACCCTCTTACGACAATCTCTGGACCAGAAGACTCAGGAATTACACTTGCTTCAATTAAAACTTAAACCCAAAGGTATGAGGAGATACTGCAGAATTAAGATACTGCAGTTACACAAAACATACGGGATCACGTGCTTGTTGAAAGGATGCAAAACCATATAGCTTAAGCTTCAGTTACCTGAAAACAAGCACTTTTGCCCTAGTTTTGAGGTGTATTAACCTTTGTTTTCTGTTAAAGATTCCCAGTGGTCTGCAGCAACTTTTAGAGAGAATGCAGACCCTGAGCTCATGAACTGGCTGAAACAACAAGGAGCAGACTTGGAAACCATTAAGAGGGTAAAAATAAAATCACATTTTAAAAAACCCCATAATTTTAGTCACAATTAGCAGTTGGGTTTCAAAGAAGGAGTATTTATTTATAATAAATTTGCCTTTTAGTTTGCTGAAGAAGATTACACGCTAAGTGCTGTCCTTAATGATATCACCAAAGATGACTTGCGGTATCTTCAGCTGCGGTAAGAAAATACTATTTAGTTCATTGTTAAGAGCTTAATTAATATATTTTCTTAAAAACCCTTTAAAGTTTGGTTGTTCAAATAGGTCAGTGACAGTTCAGGGCCACCTGCCATCAGTTTCATCTCAGATTTTCTGATAAAAGTTTTCGCATTGTAACTAACACAACTATACCACTGATGCTTTGAGCCATCTGCTTTGGCATTTAGCAAGATTGGGACCTTTTTCTGCACCCTTCATGATGATGTCATCATATAAAAAACAGGCATGAAGAAATTATTTTTCCTACCCATTGATTCGGGTCCTTCTATCACCATTCTGTTAATCCCTGGCTGACCTGGAAGAAGTTTTAGCTATAACCATAAAATAGTGCCGTTTGCTGTGTACTGTCATAACCAGTCTATCCTTGGGATTTCTAGGTTTTACTTCTTGCTCACTTTAAGGCACTGGAGACGAGGGAGTTTTCCCTGACTGTTCATTTCCCTTCCTGCAGGGGTGGTCTTCGCTGCAGAATCTGGAATGCGATCCTAAACCACCGACAAACATCTGGCAATACCTCAGTGCAGGTCAATGCCTTGGAAGAACATGAAATGGGAATAAGTAAATGAAATACATTCCCAGCACTTAAATTATTAGATGTATATATTTATATGTACAGTGGCCTTGCAGATTTTGCACAGTTATGTAGCTTGTTTGACCATCAGTGTCATACACAGTGAATAGTAACAGCTTTTAAGTCAGTGTCAGTGCATTGAAGTTATTTATGACAAGACTAATGCATACAGTGCCTGTCAATGTACTACAAAGCATTACCTGAGAAAACACCCATCTGAATTGGCTTCAGCATTGTGAAAACTGTGAAAATGTATTACTGTTCTGCTGGCTGATAGTTTGAGCAGGGAGGGGGTATGCTAGAGCATGTCACCTCGCTGTAGATGGATTTATACAGCTTTTTGTATTAAAGCTACTCTCACTGAACTACTGAGAAAAGCCTGGTGTGATGCTTTCAATTAGTGACTTTTCTGCAGCAAAACCAGAGCATGTAAATGACATTTTTGGTGGGGTTTCTGGGAAAGAGCTGATGAAACAAAGAGACCATTAGATAAAGGTTGGTAAAGTTTAATTTTTATTTTTCTTTTTACACTGTACATAACACATACAGCAATCCAAAGGAAGTCAGTAAAGCAAATACATAGCACTTTAAATAAACCACTTTCTCTTGACCTTATTTCTCCTGAAACATTCAGCATGTTTAAGAAATTCCATTCTCAGATGGATTTCTTTACACATTCCCTCTTTTGAAAGAGCTCTTAAATAAGCTTAAGAGTTATTATAGTTCCTGTAAATGCATTCACTTATTCTTATGAATAAGTTACACCAATAAAATGAAAAGGTCTTTAGCTGACAGACTTGTACTTTATCCACTGGTTTGGGCCACGCACTTCAAAGGGTGGCTCATTGAAGTAGATGTGGTAACCCAGTTCTTCCAGGGGAGGCTCTGGGTCAGTGGTAGCAAACTGAGCAGCTTCCTCGATCTCCTTCCTTACTGCCACATCAATTTCCTAAACCACAAATGCATGTCTATTAGAAGACAGCTCAATAAAAGCATCATAATTTTGAATTTAAATGCTATGGTAAAGTATCAGTCAGAATTCTTTAATAATGACTAGAAATATAAAATTAAAAACCTTTAGAAACTTCTTCCCTACTAAACTGCACCATTTTGGGTTGTACTGGTACCTTTACTGACAGAGGAATATGATCCTACTGAGCCTTTACATTCTCTATTCCAATTATGTGGCATACTGAGTGTGTCAATGCCATGATTTTTTCATCAATTGACTCCTTACAGCATTTGCTTAGAGGCTTCCTCGCTCCTTCACTAGGATTCTTCACTATTGGTAACTTCCCTTTCCCAGACTCCTGGGGAGTCAAGAAAGTCCTGGTAATTTTGATTTCTGTCTGTTAGCAAAAGGCACCCCCCAGCTGTACTTAGCACACAAAAGCAAGAGGCCTTTCAGCAGAGCACCACTTCAGTAGCTGGTCTGCAAGAAAACTTTGCCTTCACCTACAAAAGCAATATCAAAGCAAACCTTAAAGAACTTTAAAGAAAGCACTGCATACTGCCTGGTAAGTACTTCCTGGAGATCATCAGCATATGACTGCTCAAGAGCTCCCTTACATAGCAACTACAACCATACCTTTAGTTCTTCAACGCTAGCGAGGTTGTTGTTGACCATTCTGTCCTTCAGCAAAGTAATGGGATCACTTTTGCTTCTCACTTCCTGAATTTCTTCTCTAGTACGATAGCTAGGAACAAGACAGGCAATGACATGAACCCTGGAGCAGGGTGAGGTTCTGGACACAGCTCCCTTTTAGAAAGAGTCCAAAGAGTTGTCAGGGATGCAGTGACAACACAGAACATTCATCACCCAGAGGATGGCACAGCAACAGCCAGAGGCCTCCAGAGAGAGATCTGTAAATGCCAACAGAGCAGAAGTAGCTCCAGACTCAAGGGCAAGGGGAGCAAACCCAGCCTGAGGCAGTGATCCTGAGAGGCTGTATTTCCTCCTAGCCCTGCCCCCCTAGGGAGGGGGCTGCATGACTTGCACTTGCTTCCAAGTCACTGCAAGTTTCCAGTGAAGAGCTGTGATACACCTCTACTTCATACAGACACGTTCAGCTTTGGCAGTGGCAGCAATGCCCAAATCTCTCTAGCACCTGCATGTTTGCATTTTTAGGATGTGTTCGACTTGTCTGGGCAGTCCAAACTGTTCCTGTAATTTTACCTTACAGGATTTTAATCCTCTTAGAACCCCAGAAAATCATGATGCTTTTCAGACAAACCTTCATTAGGACACACCACAAAGTCACACTGAAAGCAGAAATCATTAATAGGGAGCACAGAAGTTTAAGTGACTTTGTGCTTGTTCTAAACCCACCTCTTCTAATTCTGCAGTGAAATAAGTATGTTACATGGCCACAGATTTGCAGCTAAGCAACAAGGTGAGTGAGCAGCATTGCTCATAGCAATTTCATTGTAACCTTTAAATGCATCTGACATCTGATTTAAACATTGAATTTCACCGTTTAATCTCTTAGAATTTGACCATCAATACTTCTTTTCAGTGAAAAGAAAGAAGAAAGTATGTGACAGTACCTTATTCCAGGGTCACTCATACTGTGGCCATGGTAACGATACGTCTGTAACTCCATCACAAGGGGACCCTTGAAATGAAAAGCAAGACAGAGTGTTGCCACCATGAGTGACCAACTTGTTGCAGCAGCAACTATTTGCTAGAGCTGAATTGCCCAGTGATCAGTTATTTTTATTCAATAGGTTTTTCTCAATTTAACTTACATAATATTAGCACACATAGTTTCACACATTAAAATGAAACCTAACTGTTTTCAAATAAAAGCATGTGCTGATATTGTAAGCATTTATTTTCATGTTCGGAATGAGCAGCTTTACAGTTTCCTTTCTTCCACCACTAGTCAATATATTTCAAATTACCTGTTGTTTCTCACAGAACCTTCATTACTTCAAGCATTAAAAATCTTCAAAACCAGTGTCACCATATTTGGGTGACAGACACTAACACTGACTCACAAAATCTTTATTTCACTTTCCATTTCCTCTAAATATAGAACAATTATTACCTTTCTTGACGCTTCCCCTACCTAAACACAAAGATCACTACTGCCCGACAGTCCTAACACCTTTCACAACAGAATGTGACTGTGGTAGAAATGGGGGAAAATGACAGTATCAATAATATATTAAGTGTTTGGTTAATACAAATTGAGGAACTACTTATGCAGCGATAGCTTGCAAGAATTCCACCCATGAAGAAGGAATGCCCATTACAGACTTACGTTTCCAGCTCTACAATACTCAGCTGCAAACTTCACTGCTTCTCGGACACCGAGAATATCCATGCCATCCACCTGGTAATGAGAAAAGACACACTAAGGCAAAACAATCCCACCCTCCAAACTTCCAATCTCAGTATTTCCACAAGTGGAATAAAATTCAGCTTCAAGTAAATATATGTATAAATGAAAGAAATACCTACGTATGCATTGCTTAGGTATGTCCACACACATTCCCCCTGAAAAAAAAAACTGTACTCACCCTGAGCCCTGGAATGAAGTACCCTCTTTTGTAATAGTCAGTGCTGGCTGCAGCTCTTTCCACTGATGTTCCCATTCCATACCGATTGTTCTCACAGATAAAAATACAAGGCAACTTCCATAAGGCAGCCATGTTGTATGTTTCAAATATCTGGCCCTGAAAGAAAATTAAGTTACATCTCATCAGGGAACTCAGCTTTCAAGCATTAGGCTCTACTGCAAATCCTTCCATTGCAGAGGTCTAGAAATTTAAATACTAAAAGTGATCTGAAACCAGCTATTTGCTGCAGCTCAGAAGGAATAGAAGAGAAGCTACACTATATAAAGTAACTTTCATCTCAATCAGTAGTTTATAGAAGTTAATTTTTAAGCCTGAATCAGTATGTGTTAGTGTAGCACAAAACCTTCACCTTTAACTCAGGCATTACAGCAACAGTCTTAAAAAAACTTGACAATTAATTAAGCTGGCAGGATGCTGCTACAGCAGAGTGAAGTTTGACTGCAGTGATTCCATCAGCCTTGTTGCTCTGAGTCAAATTCAGGGAAAACCATGAACAGATCTCCACCTGTGCTATGGAAGTGTGAAACTATCAGTGGTACACTCTAAATCACCAACTGCTTATCTGGCTTATTGTCTCAGCTGGTAACATGAAGAGACTGGCTGGAATGTCAGTAGTAACTGGCTCTGCCAGAATGCTCTGTCCTCTTCTCTCTGTCTTCAGAAACCTGATATACACATCTCTTCCTATCCAGCAGCACTGTCATCTTCACTGCCGTCCTTCAGAGCTCTCGTTACAGCACAGACACTTCAGGGTGTCACACTTAGGTGAGCAGTGCACAACTGGAAAGAGGGTAAAGAGTAACTAGAAACCCCTCCTCCCAAGATTTGTGTACCATTCACGTAATTAACATTACCCTCACTCACTCCCTGAGTATCCAGAGTGTTCCAGAACAGAAGGAGCCAAAAAGCTTTCCCACCACTACAGCAACAAGGGCCAAGCTCAAAACGGGGGTGGGGAAGGACAGACGTTTACACAGGTCCAAAATATGATAAAAAACCGCAGGCACATGCTACATTCCTGATACGTAAAGAGCACCTTGCAATTAACTTCTTAACTGTTCACCTGAATCACTGAGAATCCTCTGAGGACTATACAGTTGTTGGAACACATCCCTGCTCAAACACCTAAGACAACTCAAATAAGAGTCCAAAATCTGCAACATGCCTGGCCACCTCCACGGAGTTCACCAACACTGCCTGCACGCACGCAGAGCTCACAGAGCACAGAAGGAAAATCAGTTCTCCCCTGCCGTGCTCCTTTACCTGATTGGCTGCACCATCCCCATACAAGGCCAGCGAGATTTCGTTTCTACCGAAGTATTTACAGGCCAGCGCAATCCCGGCTCCAAGAGGAACCTGCCACGGAGTACAGGACAAAAGATTTTACAACATTTAAAGGAGTTGAAGATAGGCAGCCTGTGAACTTCAAGGAGACATTTAGGCTGTGAGAGACCCGCTCAACAAACAAGCAACCACCTGCTTTCCTTTGTTAAGAATGTTATTACAGCCAAAATACAAACATGAACAGTGTTCTCAATTTGATTCATTTTGCTACAGTTTACAAAATGGTGAGCGCACCAGAATAAGACATACAAGCCACAGAGCAAATGGTATCTGCATACAAGCTTACACACCACCAAACTGAAAGGAAACACTGAGTGACAACAGGACACGAGCTAAATTCAGCTTGTGCTTTAAAACAGAAGTCATGTATATACCTGAGCACCAACAATACCATTGCCACCATAAAAGTTTTTGGTATACATATGCATTGATCCTCCTTTTCCCTTTGCACATCCTCCTTTTCGACCTGAAACATGAATAACAAGCAAGTTATTTTTTGGAGGAAAAATACTATACAAATGGAAACATCTAATTCAGTTCCTAAAGGCAGTAACACTAAGACCATCTCTCTGCCATTTGTGTGGAGTTAGGACATGATGGCCTCTCTCATACAACTTTATAGTTAAACATCTCAGAAAACAAGTAAGAGAAGGGGGGGAAAGAGAGAACAATAATGAAAGCGTAATTCTGGAAATATGGATGAGATTAGGAAATTTTAAAACAAACCAGAAGTTTCAGTGTTCTATTACACAAAAGCACTTTCAGATAAATATAGGGTGTTTAAGACAACAAGGTCACATATACATAATCTGCAAGACGTGTATTATTACTTTTGGCTTCTGCATGAAAAGTAAGAATAATGTTCCAAATTAGTTGCAATAATTTAGACTTGTCTTCCCTTTGACAATAACCACATGTAAAAATTACCAGTAGGACACTTAAAAAACCCAACAACATTACCAGCTCCCCATTCCTGCCCTACATAAACATTAGTCACCCAGTCCAGCTTTATTCAAGGGGTAGTTTGAAGATAACCAGTGATCCATGAGGCATTACAACAAAGCCTGTTTAAATGACCCCACCTAAGAACACAGAAATTTCCTCTTCCTCCTGTCCTTACCTGTCCTTACCTTCTCTATTCATAGAAGACTGTATTTTATTTTTGATAAGCACAGCTTGTCTGGTTGGGTTTTTTCACATTAGCTTTGGTGTTCATTTTATAAGTGAGTCTCTTTCTGAAATTTCTACTTCTCTTTCTTACTTTATAGTAGATCATTTTTATTAGTGGTATTTCTCATACCTTTCCTATTTTTATGAATTGGTTTTGTGGGAGCTGTTACAGATTCTGCCAGCTAGGACCAAAGGAAAAAAGTCTAATTTTAGGAAAAATAGTTTTATGAAAAAGTGCAATTTACCTTTACCTCCACTTTTTGCAAGGTTCTTTCTTGTATTTTACAATGTATTCAAGACCTCCTGATCAACCATTGTTGCTTTTTGCTACATTTTCTACTTTTCTTAGAACACAAACTCATTTCCCATATAATTCTCAATTCTCCTGAAAAGTCCTTTTCTACAGCTTGTTTTCTATAGGATCTTATCTACTGGTTTTATTTTGTGTGACTCTGCTTCCTTCTCCTTCAAAGAGTTTTTAATTCTGTCATTTCCTAGTCATTGTAACTCATGCTGTCTCTCACTCTGGCATTTGTAGTCAAGATCTTTCTTTGCAAGAATGGGCTCTAGCAGCAGTTCTCTCTAAGAACTTCCCCCAAGTGTCATTGTCTGGAACAACAGTCTCTTTACCACAGCCACTCCTTCCCAACTAAAAGAGCCCCAGTAAAGTCAAGCATAATGTTACAGAAAATTATGTGTGTCGTGAAATGGAAAAAATTCCCACCACAGTATCACTCATATTTGTAGTTTCAGGGCCCATAGCTGGCTTCAGTCATGACAATCTTCCCATTTACTTTCGGACTTACCAGTATCCAGTGACACTTGGCAAATCAGTCACCACTGGACTCTGGGCTTCTGTGCATATTACAGATGTGCATTCTTAGCACACACAATTCTTAAGTTTACAAAATCAAACCACTTGTCTAACCCCCAAACAGGTTTGCCTATACTAACATTTCAAGCATGCAGATTCTCAGATCAAGTCTTTATTATACCACTGATTCATAAAGGCCTTCAAGCTCCTTGCTCATTTTTCACATCTAGCATCAGTTCACAGATGTCTTAAGAGTTCATCAGGCTGATCCTCTCTTCCTTGCTCCACCCTCACCCCTACTGCTGCAGCACAATGAATACAGCGTATAGTATCAAGAAAAATCTTGTGAATTTGTGTTTAGAAGTACCAGCACTTAAATATTCCTTGTTTGTTAATTTTCACAGTAAAAATGACTGATTCATAAAATTGAAACAACTGATCCATTCTGCTGTGTCACTAATCTGCTTCTGAAGGCCCAGTGTACTTTGTGCACCAACATCACTTTGAATTTGAGCAAAAAATTCTGACACAAGCACAGCAGCAAGGGATCCTCAGCCTGCTGAGCACAAACCTGTAAGTTCTGCGAGAATCTCCCGGACAGGCACTCCCCGGGTGTAGGTGAAGCCGTGGGCTCTGTAGGCTGTTATCACATGGTCTGTGGGCTTTATGGCAGCCTCAATCCCCACGCAGCAAGCCTCCTGTTACACGGGACAAGGAAGTTTAGCAATGAAGAAAAACGCACAGCTCCCACAGTCAGCACTGCGGCACACTGCTGATCCCACACACATCAAATATTAGCAGGTCACAGAAGAGCACACGTACAGGAGACTGACTTAAATCCCAAGGCTTGGTGACAGGCCTGGAGCTACAACAGCCCTGGGCTCTAAATTCCAACCTGACTGACTAGCAAAGGCACATGGGAGGGAAGCCAGAATCTGCAAAAATCTGGAGAATTTCACCTGCCAATGAAGTATCTCAACAAGCACAATTCAAAAACACCAGGGGATAATGGACAGACAGTAAAGTTCCAGTAAGTTCATGAAGTTTCTTCTCCTGGCTGCTTCTTTTTAGTGGGTACGTGATCCATGAGACACAGAAACAAAAGCCGTCAATGAAACTTGAGGGAGAAAATGCAGGCCTTCAAACGTGCTCATTCCTCACATTCAGCAGATCTTCAGCTGCACTGTGCCTTTCCTCATCTTTGTGTCTCTCCTCCTCCCTGTCCCTCTCCTTCTCTCACAATGTACACAGATACTCAGTTCTACATTCTCCACTCTGTTAAAATCCCTACATTAAATAAGGCAAGACAATATAAAACCTCCTGGGCAAAAGTTCTTACCTGACCATCATATAAGTGGCAGAAGCCACGAATAATCTTCTGCTTGTAGAGCTGGTCAGACTTGAGCTCCATGCGCCGGATCGTCTGCATGGTCTTGTAGTACTGCAGCCCCTCCTCCCGAGTCATCACTGCCGTGGTGGTCGGCCCCTCCTCCAGCCGATGGAGGTCACATTTCTGCAAGGGTAAACAAGTCGTTACTTCCTGAAAAATCATTCATCCTATTTACGAGTATTACTTATTTTTTTAATGATCTGCCATTTTCAAATTGAGAGTGCAATTCCTTTTAATAAAGAAAGCTGGCAAAACCTAAACTCAGAGGTCAGGACAACTGTGCACTGTTTCAAAATTCAGGGAAATAAAACCCTTCTTTTTAATACAGACACATTTCTACTCACAAAATAAAGTCTTGTTATTCCTACAAGCAAAAGATAAACTAAAGTCCCCCAGAAATATGGCAAAAAGCACACTTCCATGGTTGTTGTGCACCAAATACTTGGAAAGAGCCACAGCAGCTTCGTGAAGAGATAAGAAAGATCAAGAGGTTCCTCTGTTAAACAGTTTGTAAGATTTGGCCCTCACCTCTGCTACCTCTACTATGAAAAAATTACTAAACCAATTACCCTGGCAGTGCAGATTAAATGGCCAAAATACTTCTATATAGGTTAAACACTGTTTATATCAAAGCAAAAGTCACTCCAGAGCAAATCCACTGACACCTAGATGAATTGGATATAACACCTGGGCACACTACTCAAGACAATTCTGCTTCCAAGTTCACAGAACAACAGAAATTCTGGAGTCTTGTCATCAACACAGGACCAAATATTAAACCTTGCATCTACTCAGAAAAGACTTTTCATATAAACATATTCCTTCCCTTCCACCTGAAACTCTTCATACTTCATAAGTGCAGCCAAACAGGGAGAGGGTGGAAAACAACCCAAATTATTTCTTTCAGATTTTCTTTCATTAGGTCCTGAATTAAACACCAACACAAAAGCTACTGCCAGTAGAATCATCACTTTTTCCTAAGACCCAGCCACAGTCGAAAGTTGACAGAATATAACACACATTCTCTGAGCAGCACCAAGTCAAACATTTAAAGGATGCCATATTTTTTCCTCAAAAACCCACACAGACTTCAACCAGCTGCATGTTTGGGATAGGCTGCAAACACCTAACTGTTTGACAAGTATCAAGGAAACAGTAGAACAGAAGAGAAAAGGTTCTTTAGCTCCTTTCTGACTCTGTTCTCACAGCTGCATTGCAGTATTGCAGCTGCAAAAAATCACAGCTTCACAATTTTAGGGAACAAGTAACATTACCACACACTGCCAGCACAGTACATCCAGCTGCACTTGGTAATCGGGTCAGACAGCGAGGGGTTTGGTTCTGGAAATTCAAACAGTATTTTCTAACTGAAAGAGATATGGGGACCAGTGCATCAGGCAAAGATCTGTAACAAATGCTTGCAAAGAATGCCGCTCTTAAATGTTCTTCTTTACCTTAATCTCAAATGTAGCTTCACTTGCAAAGTCTCCATAGTTACGTGATGCTACCATCACTCGAGAGGCCTTAAAAAAAAAACAAAACCAAAGCATAAGCAATGTTTAAATGCAATTATCAAGTAAAAATATGTGACTTTTCCAGTAATTTCTAAGAGTACTCCCAAACTGAAATAACTTATAAATTAGACTCACCAGTGGCATATCCCATGGGACCAGGGAACTTCTATTCTGTATGCCAAAATCTTTTAAAACCCAGTATTTAAGATTAGAAGACGATTTAAACTGGTAATACCCTTGAATATAAGGAGAGAGAGCCAGTTCAGACTTTGATTGCTGACTCCCTGTGCTCACTGGAACTTTGCTTTGATAGAACAAAAAAACACAAAACCCCAAAACCAACCAACCAAAAAAGAATCCAGCAGATAGCTGAAATGTTACTACTCTCACTTTTTGTTTTCAAGAGGAAGAGAAATTAGGGAGATTCAAAGCCACAGCAATGGAGAGAGAGCATCATTTCAGTAACAGCATGGCCACTACTTAAGTATGATGTGGAAACACAGAAGGTACCTGAGGATACAAAAACCACAGAGCAACAGAAAGGGTGGCATGGTAGCGGAGAGAGAAGGACTTTTAAAAATACATTACTGTTCCCTCTTAAAGAATGAAAACAGGCTATTGACTAATGAATGGTGATGATTTTAGATGACTTCAGTAAGTTTCACTGCAGCATCGGCCAGGATGGGCCCGTGTCCATGCATGCACTGTGGCCACAGCATAAGGACCTGCATCTTTAGTGGCAAGACTGTACTGCTAATTAAGTTACACAAAAACTTCAGCAGCTCCTTCAGCCAGGGAATTCACATACATTTAGCTGAAGGTACATTCCACCAGAATTTTGAGAATATGCAGGTCACCATCTCCAAAAAAGGTCTGACTGACAGGTGTGAAGCTTGGGACAAAATTCTCAACCCGTCCTGGTTATCTCCTCTGTTGCATATCAATTGGATTTACCAGTAACACTGCCCCCGTTCACCCTGCCCTGGTACCAGATTAAATATTTAGAGGTTTTAATTTAAACCAAGTTTCTACACTTTCTATTTAACACAATGCATCAGTACGATCGGTGAAGAAAAGCTATTTTACTTCTAGAGCCAGAAGTGAAGCCCCAGGGTGGATTCACAGGATCATGGAGTAGCTGGGGTTGAGAGGAATCTCTTTAGGCCACCTGGCTAAACTTCCTGCCCTGAACAGGACATAAAAGCACACTGAGGAGTCTGAACTAAAGCCCTGATACATGGGCAGTACATCTACAGAAAGTAAACCTTGAAAAGACTGATTGAGGCCTTACCTCACTAATGGCTCCCTAGGTAAGCAGCATTTGGAAGGGAAAAAAAAAAAAAAGAAGAAGAGTAAGTAGCTGAACCAACTAACGAGGGGAGGAGAAGTCGGCAAATTATTATCCAACTAGAACAGCACATTGCAAGTGGTAGTTTCCATACATGGAAATCTATCTGTACACTCTGGAAAACGCTTAAAGCATATATGAGATACTGCTTTATGGATTAAGTCTACCTCTATTTATTTGGTAATTTATGCCTTCACTACAGAGGCATAGGAACAATTCAAGACAAGTATTTATATATTTGGTAAGCAGTAGGATCCAAAAATCTTTATTAAAATATCTGAACCAGATCTACTCTGGCATTCCAGGAAAACATGGTATTTCCAGCGCACGCCAAGTACTTGTAGTAAGGGACTGATTTTAGGCACCCATATTTGCAAAACTCAATCTAGAGATTTTATTTGTGAATTAGGAAATACTCCTAGATGCACAGCCCCAAGACAGATGGGAAGAGCTTCCAGTAAACATTCTCCCCTGTGTTATTCTGATGGATCCAGTCATCCACAAGCAGTGAACTCCTGGGTGAGAGAGCTGCCTCGGAACGGGGGTACAGCAATGCATCTGCTCTCCATGGCAAAAAGGCAGCTGATTTCCAGTTACCAAAAAGAACCCTTTAACTCTGGTCTTGCCAACAGGTTTTTTTTCAGCAGGGTTTTTCCTCATGGCTACAGTCATTACAGTGGAATGAGCACAATGAAGTGGTAAAAGCACGATTTTTCACACAAGAGAGATAAAATACAACAAATGACTCACACTAATAACAACAAACAAACAAACAAACACCAACAAAAAACCCACGAAGTTTGAAAGAAAAGTAATGCAGAGAATGAAAGGGGCTGCTGGCTGAGCAAAGGGAGGTCAAGCAGTTCAGTCAGACGCTGAGCTCCAGTCGGGCCGAGCAGACCCCTCTGAGGGACCGGACCTGTGCAGTCAAAATACACAAAAAACNGACGGGACAGGGCGGGCTCCCCACAGAGCCCCCGGCTCCTGCGCGCCGTGCGCAGCCTGGACACTGGGAGGAATTCTGGACGTTCGGAGGAATTTCTTCTCAGAAAGTGTGACTGGGCACTGGAATGGGCTGCCC